>NW_004624806.1:1876021-1894770 GCF_000247695.1 Heterocephalus glaber
CACAGTGGTCTGGTGTGCCTTTATTGCAGAGATTCTCTTCACTTTTCCAGTGGGCTTCAGTTTTCATCAGGGAGCCTGAGAGAGGCCCTCTCTCTGTTGTTCACTTCTGAACTCAGGACAATGGCCTTTATGCTCCCCTGTGCCTCTGTAGTGTGCATCCAAGTAGCTGTACAGCCAAGAGGGGGGTGGGGGTGGGGCCCTGTTGTTGCAGGGGCTGGTATGGCCAAGCTGGAGGGTGGTGGGCGAGTCAGGCGGTCCTCACTGGCTCTGTCTCCGGCTCGATCTCCGGCTTGGTCTCCTGGTTGACAGTGGGCAGAGAGAGCTGGACTGAGCAGGGTGCACTCAGCCTGAGCCTGCTCTGCCCTTGCACGGCCAAGCTGGAGGCTGGTGGCAAGCTCTGTTGCTGCCTTTCTATGTTGCAGTCTTTCTTTCCTCTGCTGTGACTGATGCTTGTGAATGCATTGCTAGTCCCAGGGGCACTGGCCTGACTCTTCCTCACACAACTGTCCTTCTGTTCCCCACACATCTCCCCATCACAGGCTAGCCACACTGGAGGGACCTCCAGCCACAGTGCAGGCCTCAAAACAGGGATAACTAAGTGAGGGCTGAGGTCTATCACTGCAGCCACGTGGGGATGGGAAGGGAGAAAGGAGGCTCTGCTGCAGAATTGGGGTGACAGGAGCCATTTGCCCCTCACAGAGCTCACCAGTCTTTTCTGAAGACCTTCCCACAGCTCTCAGTTCCATGGGCACGTTGCTCTGGAGAAGCCAGAGCCTACCCTGAGATGTTTATCACTCCTGTTGATTTTTGTTATTTAGATGATTATTCTTAGCTTTGCTGAAGAATAGGATGATTTAGTTGGCAGTGGAAAGTAGAATCACTTTGTTTCTCACCACGGGAGGAGTAAAATTGACAACCTCCCCCCTTCCCAGTGAAGCATAATTAGAAATTAGAGTCGCATCAAACTGTTCACTGCAGCTGTAAACTCTGGCAGGGAATTGATGAGCACCACGAAAACCTGTCAGCACTAACTTACTGGGAGTGTATATGCATGTGTGTGTGCATGCAAATATGTGTGTTGCTTGGGCTTACTTTTGACCATTGTATGGGAAGCCAAAGTAGGATCTGTGGATTTGGGGATAGTTCTTGAAGTATTAGAGAATTGTCTTTTCTAGTGGGGGGGAAAAATCTCTGCTTGCTCTTGATATCTCTGTTAGGGTTAGGTTCCTATTAGCTTTTGTTATATGATGGTTTCACATCAGTATAACATACTGATAGGGAAAATTTTGACCCAGGTCTGGGTGTCTGGGTCTTTTGTGATTCTGCCTCCTGGCTGTGAGCATGTGAGGCCAGCTAGTGGGTTCAGTAGCTTGAGCCATGCCTGTGGCTGGCTTAGCCTTTGGCCCAACACATTCTCTGTACATGTGATTTGTTCAAACAGATCTGGGGCTTGCATGAATATTGAGATTATGAGCTCCCGGCTGCTCCATTCTGTTGTTTGATAGATGGCATTTGGGTGGAAGTTTAGTTCAGTGTGAGTTTTTAAATTACAGGTTTAGTAAGAGTTTTTGATTATTTTTCTCTAAGAATTATGTGACTGTATATATGGCTTTACAAAACATGATAGATTTTAAGCATTTATTTGAAAACTCTTGAATTCAGTCAAAATAGTGTTTTGGGGACAGATTTAGATAATTACTAAGGGAACAATAAAACTTCACAGATTGGCTTGTGCTTAGACGCACGCTGAAAAGGACAGTGGAAAGAAAGCACCCCTGGGCTTTCAATGCCTTGAGTCTCACTGGGAATTATATTTCGTATTTCTGCCGAGCTCCTGTGGGATGCTAAGATCCAAGATTGTCTCTGGTGAGGTGTCCTTTTCATTAGCCTTTCCGCTATGGCTAGGTCAAGCTTCTAACTGTGTCTTGTCTGTGTGGTTTGTCACTGTAGGTCCCCTCAGGCCTCTTCCCTGAATCAAAGCTTTTTGTGGAAAGGAAGAAGGGCTCCCGCAATGCTGGGAGCTGCACTTTCTACAGTAGCTGTAACACTCTGGGCACTATCTGTTGCCATGTCTCCATCTCCTGGGTTTGCAGAGGAACGTAGACATCTGTCAGGGTGTAAGCAGTCGTATTTTTCTATGCTCTGATTAGTAAATGTGCTCAGGAAAATGCACAACTAACAAGATTAACTTTTATTTTATATCTGGAAGATCTGGGTGATTTGGGTACCTGGTTGTATTACCAGTGGATGAGGGAAACAGTCACAGTAACATATCTTTGCACAGAGCTCCTGGTAGGTCTTGGGTGTGTGTGTGGGGAACAACCTGACTCCTGTATTGGCTTATTCCGTGACTTCAGCAAGGTATCCAGCTGCCTATAATTCCATTTCCCAAGCATTAAAACCAGGCAATAACCCTTACATCATGGTCTGTGCTCACCGTGGAGGGGGCCTAGGCTGAGAGGTTATGCAGCCTGCTGAGAGTAACACAGTGAGGGCCGGGAGGGGACACTCAGCTCAGACCTTTGTCTGTGTGCCCAGGACCCTTTCTTTCTCTCCTACCATGTTCCATCCCAAGAGGGGCCACTTCCTCGAAGGGAACACTCCTCAATTCATTCCTTCTCAGTTGTGTACAGTGTTGAAAGAATGACTTCTTTCTGACTCCAATCAGTGGAGAATTATTATGCTTTTAAAGGAGACTTACCTTCATTGAAGACAATTCTTGTACACTGAGGTTCTAACTCTTTTACTTGCTAAGGTAATGTGTTTGGAAAGAGGGTAGTTGCTGACATACTTAGTTATGGTGGGATTTGACTGAGTTAGGGAGGACCCTGAGTCCAGCGACCGGTGCCCTTAAAGGAAGAGAGGACATATAGCCACTGCCCCCTTCAGCCCCTCCATGGCACAGTACCTTCTTGCCTGTGCATCCCTGCTTGCTCAAGAGGCGAGGCCAGGATCCCCATCCTGGGAAAGCTGCTGAGAAGAGAGTCTGAGACAATCTTGCCTATATGGAACCCTGTACACATTTGCTGCTGCTTTGGGACTTTCCATATCCAATCCAGCGGCAGAGCCTGGGGCTCCCTGCGAGGATGAAGAGGGGCTGTAACAGAGTTCTTAGGGACCCAGGTGCCAGCAGTGAGTTCGCATGGTCTGGAAGCATGAGAGTTCAGATGGTCAGGCAGGGAGGCAGAGCGGCCCACCAGGCAGGCACACGCTTTTGCCCCCTGGGCACAGATGCTGCCTGGAGGAGGCTGGGCAGAACTTGACTCTCCACGAATGGAGATGCAGACCCGGGGTGAGGTCTCAGAGTGCACCCCACAGCCAGGGTAAGCGTCTGCCCTGTCCCCCCCTCCATCAGGCTGCGGCAAAGACTGCGCTGTCCCGGCGGGCGGTGAGTCCCCTGGGTCCCTGGGGTCTCACCTGGTTCTTGATGACACGTGACGGGGATTTCCTCCTGGAGGGGTGATGTGGAAGCTTCTGCTGCCACTGGCTCTGCCCTTTGTTTTGATTACAGAGATGTTTCCTCCTTAAGAAGGACAATGCAGACGACAAGAAAAGCAGGATTGTGCGAACAGTGTGGGGTGAACATGGGAGATGGGAGGCAGGGTGGCTATGGAGCTCAGGGTCAGCCAGAAACAGCAGTGACCACACAGCTCCTGGGTGAGAGCAGGTTCTCGAGTGCGCAGGGTGCTACCATGCTCAGACTGCAAAAGTAGGTTGGGGTGGTGAATGAACACCAGCTCCCAGAAGAATTGTTGGCAAAAGAAAGTCCCACAGCTCTATAGCAACTGCCTCAAGGTTTTGGGGACTCCCTGTTCCACTCTGGGACGTGAAGTTGGGAGAAGGGGAGAGGACATGTTGGGGCAAGGGGCATTCTGGGGGGTTCTGAGTCTTCGCATTGTGGGAAATTATTGTCCTTCTGACATCAGCATTGTTCTTCCTTCTACTTCAGTGGAGGTGGGAGATGCTGATCTGGAGAAAGGTCAGACCAGGTGGAGCATATCTTGCCATCAGGGATGCTGGCGCGTGAAGTCTGGGTGCACCTGCAACCGCTCTGCTTTAAAACATTGCCTCTGCTAGGGGTGTGAGGTGAAATGGAAAACAAACTTCAAGGATTTTTTTAGGGGGTGCTCTTATCTTTTTCTCTGAAGTTAGGGGAAAGACGGGAAAAGGAAAGCAGTTCAGATCAGTAGCACTCCGAGGCCCACACTATTACCCCGCCGGGTGGCTGGACCACAGGCTCCGTGCTGTGGCTGCCAGAACTACAGAAATAGTGGACAGGCTGTGGTGCCTTTCGCAAGTCATCAGAGATGCTGGGCTTGGGATGTCCTCCCCTCAGTGAAGTACACCTCTTGTGTTTGCAGTGTTCTACCCAAGAGCTTTGGGGAGTACACAAGGGTTTGGCACCAGTGGATCTAGGGCACAGAGCAGCCAGCTCCCCAGCCTCAGGACCCTGGACCAAGCAGCACAAGGCCTGCACAAAGGCCCAAAGGGCCAAGCTTCCAAAGCCACCACAGCCTCACTACACCCTAGCCCTTTGTACCCCTTCTGCCTGCCATTGCTTTGCTGAAAATAACACATTTAATCATTTGTCCTAATTACAAGCATCCTGATGACACGGAATGCAGGCCCGCCTTTGAACGCTGCCAAGCTGCTAGAAGCAGGCAGCGTAGGCGTGAGAGTGGGTACCCCACTGCCAGGCTCCAGGAAAGGTCATATGAGACTGTGGAGAGCCGCCCTTCCCAAATGATTGATCCACTCGCAACAGAACTAATAATTACACAGCTCTTCATCCCCACTCATCTCTGTAACATGAAATTTTTCTCAGTGTGAAGGACCTCGGCCACATAGGAGTAAACTGGTGAACCCTAAACCCACTAAGACCCCACAGGTGCAGTGGTCGGCCCCTCCTTCTTCATTCCTTGCTCACTGCAGGGATTTCCTGAAGACAATCAAGCAGTAACACGTTGGGTTCATTTTTGTTTTGTTTTGTTTTGATGTATTTTTTTTAAAAATCCACTCACTTTCAGGGAACCTTAATGTTTTAAATTCCCTTCTCTGCATCCCCAAATGTTTTCCTCATGTGCATGCTCAACTATGAGTCCACCTGGAGTTAGGGTTTTATTAGGGGAACTAAAAATCACATCAAAATTAGAGCTTTTATCTGTATAGTAGGTGCTTCTGAGCACTTGCTCAAGGTTTTCTCTGCTTTCTTTTCCTTTTTTCCCCGGTATTGAGGAATGAATTCAAGGGCTTTGCACTGAGCTGCATTCCCATCCTCCTTCCATTTTTGATTTCTTATTTTGAGACAGGGTCTGGCTAAGTTGATAATTTTCCTAGGCTGGGCTTGAATTTGTAGCCCTCCTGCCTCAGCCTCTAGGAATGTTTGAGATTACAGGCAAGAGCCACCATGCCCAGCTTCTTCTTAGTCTTGGTGACTCCAAGTATCTACTGTTTCTGGAACCTAATTTAGATACTTACCTTTTCTCCACAACTTTGGGAGAGTTTCATCATTTCCGAAACCAGCACATTATTACCTGGTCCTGTGGCTGGGCTGGGCCTCCAGTGGATGACGTACTGTGACACAATCCATCCCAGCTGAATGATGAATCCTCCTCATGTCTCCAACTCAGCTTTTCCTTCCAGAACTTGAGGTTGTCAGCTTTGTTGCCAAGGAACAATAAACAGAACAGGAAGTGGTTCTTGGTGTCCTGTGGCTGCCACAACAAATTCCACAGATGTTAATTTTTCCGTAATTCCACAAGGTGGAAATCCCAGATCTAGACGCCAAGGAAATGTTTTTCCCGAGGTCCCTGTCTATGGCTTTAGATGATGTCTTCTCCTAATGTCCTTACAGGGTCGTCCTTTTGTGTGTCTGTGTTTTAATCTCTGTCTTGGCCACCAGTCACTTTGGAGTCAGGCTGCTCTGAAGATTTCATATCATCTCTACCACCTGCTGGAGCCCGTTTCCAGACAAGGTTGCTTCCATGGGAAGTGGGGTGAGGACTTGGGCATGGTCTGGGCCATGTGATTCTACCCACATCACCTTTGGGAATAAGGCCGGAATGTGGCTAAACAAGGCTGCGGCTGGTTTTGTTCTCTTATTCCCTCAGATGAGCTCCAAGCTAATCCACCTCACTCTCCTCATCTTCACAGAGGTGGTCACCTGTGCGTCCCTCCCACGTGAGAGAGAGCCAGGCTGGTGAGCAGTGTGCTGCCCCTCCTGGCTCTGTTCCTCATGGTGCCCTGGGGTGGGGCAGCTCTGGGACCTCCAAGGCAAGGATTCAGACAAAGGGCCTGTGTTAGCCTTTAATCAATGTGACAAAATACTTGAGGAAAATAACTTGAAGGAAAAAGGATTAATTTTTTGCTCACAGTTCAGTGGTTTCTATGATCTGCTGGCTCCATTGCTTTTAGGCCTGTCTTGGTGGAAGGACATGGCAGAGAACTGCTCACCACATGGGAGCCAGGAAACAGAGAAGGAAAGAGTCAGAGAAGAAAGAGCCAAGGACTAGATGGAGTTCCCAAGTTCACAACTCCATGACCCTCTTCCTTCAAGTAGGTCGCTCCTCCTGTTTCCACCACTTCCCAATAATGGCATCAAATCATAATCCATGAATGTATTAATTCACACATGACTTTTAGTGCCCTCATGCTCCAATTACTTCCCAAAATCTATCATCTGGCAATCAAGGCTTTGGAGGATGCTTTAGATCTAAACCATAACAGGACCTCAAAATATTTACAATGACCGAGTTATGTAAAATACTTTAAGTGTGGAAAGGAAACAGCGAAACCCAAACACTTTTCTTTTGTTTTGGCATGACTGTCAGAATGGTGGCCAGGTTTCTGGACTTTGGTGGCTTTTGATATGGGTCCCACTCAAGTCAGGGTGGTGACAGGAGCTCCTCTAGGGGGATGTCTTGAGGGTCAGATGAGCTAACCAGGCTGGATGGAGCTCATAGGCAAGAGGATAATAAGTTCAAGCCCAGTGTGGGCAACTCAGTAAGACCCCATGTCACAAATAAAAAGTGCTGGGATGTAGCCTAGTGTGAAGGCTCTGAGTTCAGTTCAATCCCCAGTAACACAACACACACACACACACACACACACACACACACCCCTACAGCCCAGCAGTCAGGCCTTCAACAGGAGGAGCATCCAGCATGTCCCTAATGTTAAGACATCCAGCTCTTCTGCAGCTCAGCTGGGATGAGACACCCCACTTCCCTGCTTGGCCCTGGTGCCTGGCATCTTTAGCCCTGTATCTCTAGTCATCCCACAGCTGTGAACCTGTGCCATACACATGAGCCCAGCCCAGCCATCTTTCATGGATCATGGAAGCCGAATGTTGCCAGACACTTGAATCAAGATAATGTGTCACTATTGGCTCATTGGGTGGGAGGACATGGAGCTCATGGGACATGGGAATACTGGGATATGAGGTGGTGGTGGGTGAGGACTCTGCTTTGCATTCAATTCTTTCTGCAAATCCAAAAATATTAAATTTTCCTTCATTAAAAAATCACTTCCCTTAGCTCTGAAAGCTTTCTTAGTTACACCATTTATTTGATTTTAAATTAAAAGAAAGATTTGCTTACTTGCAGAAAAATTCTTTTGAATGTAGTAGAGGATGAGGGGGGCACAAGTTGGCTCCCATCTTGGGCCTAAGCAGGGGATACTGAGACCCCGCTTGCTACTGCCAGTGCACAGCATGCCGCACCCTCACTTTACCCCACCACATTAGGTCCTGGTGCGGGTGTGCCCACGGCATGGAAAGAGTCCCAGACCCGTGGGAGCCCACAGAGCACTTGGCCATTTTGGTTGGACAGCCCAGTGAGAGAGGTGAATCTAGGACAGGTATCCGTCTGCCTGCTGCACTGCTCCTCTCCCTGAATTTAGTGGATTTTAGTGTTAGGTAGAAACAGGTGCTCAGCAGCTTATCAAGGGAGGGGAAAACACAGCACAATGTGCCCTCTCAGGAGGGACACAGCTAGGATTGCATTGCTCTGAAGATCCTCTGGATGGAAGACAGTGGCACAGGTGTCTCCTGTGGAAATCAGAAGAGGGATTATCCCCTCTGGCTCTTGGAAGCTGAGAAGGATGGAGTCAGGGCAGTAGGAAGAACGCCACCACCTCAGAGAATCCTAACTCATGCTGGGCTCCAAGTGGGACGGCGCCACCAGGCAGAGGCAGATCTTAGCCTCTTTAGCCATTAAATAGTTTCCCAAAGAGATGTCCACATCCTCCCTCACTAGCCCATTTTCCTGCTTGACAATCCCGCTCAGTGTCAGTTCTGTTATCTGACCCAAATTGCTGACCCCCAGGTTAAACCCATTGCCTCTTTGTCTTTCCCCAGAAGGCAGGGGGAAGCTAGTCACCTCCCTCCTTGCCTGGAGGCTGGGGACTTGACAGCCTTCTTGCAACCACCCCTTGCATCTCCTCCTGGACCCACAATTTAAACTCTTACTTTCTTGCTGGTGTTGGCCCACACGATCAGTGTTTCAGTGTGGTGTGAGAGGTAGTGGTGTCCACAGAGCCAATCTGGTTCCTTCCTGGATACTGAAAGTCCTTCCTCGTTGGCTCTCCCAGTCCTCATAGCTGGCAGACACACAGCCCACGCCATTCCCCTAACTGTAGGGGCTACTGCTCTGCACTGAGCACCATCACTGGAGTTTACCATGTGTCAGAGCCCCACCTCCAGGCCCCTTTCCTAGGCCTCTGACCTGCAGGCCTGGGTCCTGGGCCTGTGAATATGGTGGGGACCATTGCCCTGGAGTGCAGGCAACTGTCACGTGGAGCTTACTCTTGCCCTTCTTGTCTTGGGCTGAGCATGTTCACTCAGCAGTTCTCCTTGATTCCTTTGCTTTCCTACTCACTGGATCCTAATCCCTTCTGAGAGTTCTGTTCTGCTCCTGCAGAACTCCTGCTTCCTCCTCTAGCCCAGGCTTTGTCCTATTGCCATTTTCTTCTTGTTGTGGAGTGTCCTGAGGGGTGTCAGTCATCATTCCATCCTCTCTGATCACCACACTCGCATCTTCTGCACTGCCCAGGAATCTGTGTGCTCATCCACCATCTGCTTCAGCAAGCTAGGCCACTACACCAGCCTGGCCCATGTGTTCTGATGTCTCTGCTTTTTCACAAAACTGACTTCCATGTAGCTGGAAAAGTGGCTCCTCATTCCTTGGCTTCCACCCATGATGACCAGTTTTAGTTATTCGCTCCTTATTAGAATCCTGTCATGCTATGAAGTGTTCTTTAAATTCATGGAAAAAATAATTTTGGCTTTTGAATTTAAATGCACACATTGATACATAATTGATCAAATGAGAGGTGTGCAAAAACATCTTAAAGGAAAGGAGCGCTCCAAGTCAGCAAAACTGGAAGCCACCTGAAGGGTTTTGTTGTTTTCAAGAAACAATGTGTCAGCAGGTATGGTGACACAAGGCTATAATCCCAGCACTCTGAGAGGCTGAGGCAGGAGGACCCCAGGTTTGAGGCTAGCTTGGCAACTTCGCAAGATCCTGTTTTAAAAATAATGAAAGAAGGCTGAGTATGTAGTTCAGTGTGAATGCCCAGGGTTCAATCCTCAGCAGCATGTAGGCACACATATACACATAAACACACACAATACATGCCATTAAGGAGGGGCTGGTCCTCTTAGGAAGCTGTGAATGGAAGAGGTGGGAGCAGGTGCCGCCAATTTCCTTCATGGTGCCTGGGGCTGGTGAGTTGGTCCTCAGGGTCATCCCCAGGTTATCAACCTAGGACCATTTGATCTGGTTCTAAGTTTGCTTGTGTCCGTTTTACAGTTGTTTCTCTGTGCCTCTTGCAATGTCCTCACTGATACTTTGTGACACCAAATCTGATGACTTCTCCATCTGTTCTGTATCCAGTGCATCTCAGATGTTTGTTGGAGTTGCCTGAAGTCTCTAGTTTTGAGTCTGTACTATCCCTCGTGTCTGCTTTCTTCTTACTCCACCCCAAGCTCTGCTTCTTTATGGGCTTTGTGTCTGTTTCTGTCTCCTCTCATTCTTGGGAGGCACCTGCTGAGCCCAAGTCCTGAGCTTTTACTTGAGATCCAGAGATCAGAATCAGACTCTACGGCTTGCGGAAGCTCTGTCTTCCACAGAGTACACCAGGTTAGAAATGACTACTGATTTCTTCCTATTCACCCCTTGAGTCCTTTCTGCTCTTGGCCTCCTCCAGGTGTGCTGGTGACTACACTGAGAGTGAGTGATCCTGGTAGCCAGAGAAGATCAGAGTCAGCACTTGCTAGAGGAGTTGAAATTCACCGAGTGAGTGTCAGCTTGACTAATGCCCTGTCAGCCAGCTGACCCACATCAATCCTCGAGATTCACATGCCTAGCCTGAGTCAGATGGGATAGAGCCAGGCAGATTTTAGGGCAGAAGGAAGATGTGAGCAGGGGGAACACATTCACAGAGACAGACAGGGTTGAGGAGGAAAGAGGCAGTTGGCTTGGGATGGTGGCCCAGAGCAGGCTTCAAAAAATGGAAAAGGAGGGAGAAGCCACACGGTTGCCACATTTCTTATAAAGGGCAAGATTCCTGGGTATAGCTGGCTGAGTCCTTTCCTGACACAGTGGAACTAAAGTTTAATACCTGAAAATATCTATGCTAATTTTTGTTTATAGATGTTTAGTTTCTGAGTGCTGTGGTTCAGATCTAACTTTTGGGCACCCTGAAAGTCTCATGTGTTCAGAGGTGGGGCTTTTGGAAGTTGATTTGGAAGGTCACGGGGGTTCTATACTCATCTGTGGGTTAATCCATTGACAAATTCATATTTGAATGTGCTGTTGGGAGGTAGGGCCTGGCTGTAAAAGGCAATCACTGGGGGTGTGACCTGGAAGGGTGCATTCTTGTCCCCATTCCCTCTCTTCTTTCTCTCTGCTTCCTGGCTGTCGTGGGGTGGCAGCTTCCCTTGTTCATGCTCTTCTGCCATGGCATTCCTACCTTGAAGTCAGCCAATTATGGACTGAACCCTCTGAAACCATGAGCTAAAATACGACTCTCCTCCTTCAGTATGTGAGTGTCAAGTATTTTTGTCCCAGAAATGGGAAAGTGACTGATACACTGGGCAGTCACCATGAAACACAAAAGTGCCTTCTACATGAAAAGACATTAGGAACTGTTTTCAAATGGTAAGCACCCTTCCATTTAGGCCCATGACCACTTCTATATTTTAGAATGTAGAACTACAAGGAGGAAAAGTGTGATATTAGTTACATGTTAATTTGGAATGGAGCCAGACTCTGGAGTATCAATTGAGTTCAGTCACAGTAACTGAGTGTCATCCATATGCAAGCTCTATGGCTCTGGAGAATTACAAAGTGCTTGATTTATAATTCCCTTTTACAGAGGAGGAAAAGCTCTTGGAAGTTAGAAGAATGCGACCATGTTTGCACCTATAACAGGGGAGTTGAGCAGAAACCATGAAGCAACGTCTGACTGGTGCACGCAGGAGCATGTTGCATGTGGAGGTTGGACCTTCTGTAGAAGAGAACAGCTCCTGAGCACAAAGCTAATGTTGAAATCAGTCCAGTGCTGATCTCATGTAGGAGTCCAGTCAGCGGCATTTGCTCTTTTCTTTTCTACACATGTTGGGAATTGAAGGTTTGTCTGCCAATGTCAAGGAACTGCATGAGCTCAGTACTCAGAAATCCTCCTTCAGTCCTCACCCAACTATGAGTCCTGAATTTCCAGTTTACAGGGGACTTTCCATCTGGACTCTCCTCTGTCACCAAGGTTCAGCATGACCAAAGGCTGGTTCAAGAACTTCCTCTGCTGGAGTTCTTGCTGCTTAGTGGGCTAGGAAAGAGAGTACCTGGTGGGCAAGTGTGGGAACAGGGTCAGCCTGACACTTACTGGGGCAGTGGAAGCTCCAAGTGAATGCCGTGTAGACAATGGAAAGTCCACAAGGGATATTCTTGTAAAGATGGACATGCTGAGGACATATGTTTATTTCTTAGGTTGAGGCTCAATCACTTTAAAATAATTATTTAATAAACTCACTCGCTTTTAGTTTCAGACAATATGCTATTTAAAGTTCAAAATAGAGGCCTTCTTGGAGCACATCATGATGACTTAGCAGCTAGGCAGAAAGGCCACTATGAGTTATACAGAAAAGTATATAAAGATGATATTGGCTAATATCCCAGCAATCAAAGTCAAGTCCAAATTGACTATGGCACAGAAGGATTGTGTTTGTTTATTCAGTCATATTTAACTGTAACTGCACACCTGATCCTGCTCTCTATGGACCTAATACTTGGAACAGACTCTGCACTGAGGGGAAACTCCAGTTGAGGTGAAGGTTCTTAAAAAATTTACTAGCCATAGAAGTATGGGTTTCTCCTGCCAACCAAATAGCTATTGGCCTATGGAAGACCTTGTGCAGAGGTGATGTGAATGGCATGGTGTGTGGCTTGCTCCAGGCTTGAGACTGGTATTGATACCCTGCGTGTCCTAAAATCCAGACAGCTATCAGGTATTGTTCTCTCTAGAACTTTACAGACAGCAGAGTGCAGGCCACCATCTCTGTCCTGTAGGAGGGTTACCCTGTGCATGTTTTAAAGTGCATAGACAGCCACTTTGGCAAATAAAGCAGGACGCTTCTGGAGTTTTTAACAAGCTTTCCAGAAGCTTCTGGAAAGCTTGTTAAAAACTTGCTGCTGTCAGGGATTTTACTGCAAAGCAATTGGCCTGAACCTGTGGACAGATCTGAGGAGCTGACCTCACCTGGTTCCTGGGCCTTCCATCGTGACTTCACCTGCCACTAATAGGAATTGATTTCAAATACCCTAAAATTAACTCTGAAGACTGGTGAGTGGTTCTAATGTGTGTCTGTGATGTCACTCCTTTACAGGTGTCGCTGGGGCCAGAGCTCCTTTAGGGGAAAATGCAGTCCTCTAATATGGACTTAGAGATGGAGTTCAGTCTTCCCACAACCCTCACACCCAGGCTTGCAGCTTGTGACTGGGATGCAAGTCTCAGAGTGCTGACAAGGTCAGGAAGAACAGATCCGATCTAACTGACCAACAGGCACTTCACATAGATGGCTGTCTCCTTAATAGGGAAGGTTCCCCAAGTCCTAATGAAAGTTTGGAGTGTGACACACAGAACACCTGGGCCTCCTAAGTCAGTGTCATCCTCTGGCAGAGCTGACCACTCCATTCCTGTCAGGGCTACCATTAATGAAACTTGGAAATCTGTGAGCTTTGTTTTCATCTATAATATACTGCTTTCAAATGGCTGAACACAAAGCTTCATTATTTCAAATTATTTGCTTTTTCTTGTGCTGAGCTGGTGCCTACATCAAGAAGCAGGGCAGGGGTTATTGAAAGTAAAGAACAAACAAGCAGTCTTTTCACTTTCCCCTTAATGATGGGAAATTTGATTATTCGCAAGCTGTCTATTTATTGTCTTAATTCTTCCTTTCTCATTGTGTGGGCTGGGGTTTTGCAGGAACTGTTCTGAGAGATCAGTCAAATAATCGGTTGAGTCAATGAACAACAGAAAAGTCAGTCAAACCGGTGGTTTGACCAAATTGACTGGTTTGTCTGTTGGTCCCTCCCAGGCATAGTTAGATTTCTACTAGAACAATCCAAGGGTGTCCTCTGTACATGTCCAGAAAGAGCATTCTGTGTTCCACAGAGAACCACTTCCATGCCGCATGCCTCTCTTTGACACTTTGGGGGTTCTCTTCCTCCCATACTGGCCTCTGCTGTTTGAGGCTTGAAGAAGCTGTACACTTCTTGGGGTTGGGGTAAGGCTCTGAGAACTTGCTAATCTTCTGGGCACCTTGTAAAGGCCACCTTTGAGATAGTGGTCACCATTTGCAAAGATTGGACCGTGGTGATCCAGTTGCTGCCTGCTGAAGCCAGTGCCAAACCATTTAGTGCTGAGCTCAGAGAGCGGGGCGGTGGCTGTAATGGGCATCTCTTCCTCCTCTGGGGCTCTGCCTGCCTCCTTTTCTCCTTTGCTTTCATAAATCCTTGGATCCATAAAGGGGATCTCTCTGCCCATATGTCATTCTAATAGTTCTGCCTTCTCCCACTGCTCAGCTCATTAACAAGTGACCTCAAAGTAGAAAAAAAATGTTTAACAGATTCTTTGCTGTTTAGAGAACAAAAAAGTAGGCAAGCCTGTTTCATGAGGGACATGATAGCAGATAAATTCAGAAATATCTGGGAAACATGGAGAATTGTTAGATAAAAAGGACAGAACGACATAAGCACGTCTGCATTTCTAACCTGTAATTTTTTGAATATGGTAGAATTTCATGTGGTTTTGTGCTATTTTTTCTTAAGACATGTAAATATATGTCTATGGCAACTGATCATAATTTTAAAGATCCTTTAAGAAGTTTCTCTTTTAGGGGTGAAGGGAGGGGAAGGGGAAAGGAAAGAAGGGAAAGGAAAAATTATGAGAAAAGAGAAAAATGGAAATGATGTCTATGTAATAGGGAAGGGCGCACAGGTAATGGGGAAAAAATAAGAACCAAGGTACATCATGTACAGGTACAAACACCCAATGATAAATGTAAATGAATTGTATACCTAAAATGTACCAATAAAAGAACTTAAGAAAAAAAAAAGATGTTTCTCTTTTGAGTCTGCAGAACAGTTGTCTAGCATCAGGTCCATGTATGTTGGTCTCCTGAGGCCAGAAACATGTGTGGGGCCTGGAAACTCCTGAAGTCCTTCACTCACTTCAAGATGACCACTTAGGTTCTGTCCAGAAAGGACATGGACAACAGCCATGTCTCCTTGCTGATTCTGTTCCACTGATGAAGTCTTCACCTCCAGGTAAGGGAGCTATCATGCTGTCACTCAAAAATCTTACCTGTGCACAGGAAATTCTTTCTGAAGTACTGAGTGAAGTGCCATTACTTTTCTAATCATTTGGATGTTTTGTTGAGTGCCTAGGACATCGTATACCTGAGAGAGATTCTGAAAATGAGTGTCCTAGGTGAGGAAGGCCTTTCCTCTGCTGGACTGTCCAAGAACTGGAGTTATTGGCAGTTCTTGACCTGGGTCTCATGAATGGACCATGTCATGTTGACACAAACGTTTGGTGTGATATGTAGGACTTATGACCTCAAAGGACATTAGCTTGTTAACATCATGCAATTAACCACATCTGAGAAGTGAATAAAAAATGGTTATAAAGTTGAGCCAAATACAACTGGTTAGGTTCTAATTCTTATTTTTTAAAAGATGAAATAAAATCCAGGCTTTAGCATAATATTGCTTCTGAAATTTGCCATTACTTTATAACGACAGTTTCAGAAACTGGAAGTCCACTTTTGCTTTTTAAAGTTCACTTTTTAAAAAAGAGGCATGGAGTAGTTTACTAGGTAGAATTTAAAGTACACACTCAAAGAAAATAGAGTAGAGACCTTCACATGAAAGGCACATTTTATAGTCTGCAGCTGGGGATATTTATGTGTTTCTGACAGTGGAATTTGTGAATCTATAGAAAGTTTTGGTTTGTTTTATAAGAAAAAAAATCAATGGCCCACGCACAGGTTGAAAAATAATGACTCATTTTACAGGTGAAAGGGTGATACATTTTAAAGTCTATTTTATTTTTTAAGATTAAGTTTCTACTTTTTACCTTATCAACTAAGCCAATTTATGAACCTACAGCATCTTTAAGGAATTCGGTATGTGATGAAGAGACACAAACAAGGCTAAAGAGTATAGATATGGATAACCTTGGGTAACTTTGATTATGTCCTGAGGTTGCGGTCTTTGTAAAAGTACAGTTTTGAAATTATGATTTTCCTTGTCTCCTTTTTATTCATCTTTATTTCTTCTATTCCACTATTTGACCTCATTTACTCCCTGAGTGTTGGGTCCCTTATTCTTAAGGGATGCAGCGGGGCTGAAAGTTCACCTTCTTATGACTTCTTTAGGCTGCAGGAGGAGGCTGGCCCTGCCTAGCCAGGAATCAAAAGTCTCACTCTGACTAATATGAAGGAGATATAGAAATATTGGATTCTGTTGTTTGAAGAACCATCATTTTTTCATAATCTGGAAAAGAGGACAGGGTATTAGCAAGTCATTGATGCTTAAGCTTCATTTTATCACCATATTAAATAAATGAGAGCTAAAATCAAAAGTAGAATGTTGATGAATAGTGGCTCCAGAAAGTTGTGGATGTCAGACAAAATTACGCTTTCTATCTTTAAAATTAACTTCTGTTTTGAGGGATTTACCCAAGTACAACAGGTGGAGTTTAAGAATTTTGTCAGTAAGAACTCCATTGCTTTCCTATTTTAATTATAATAATGGTCAAAGAATACACTAAACAAATATGCCTTTTTTGTGGCTGTTAAGCCATTAATTTGTTTTACTATAGAGCTCAGAACCTGGGTCTGGCCTCTGCTTTGTAGACCTGAAGGCCTCTTGAGATGACCAGCTCCAGAGAATATAAGCATATGAAGTCTGAAGTAAGTAAACAGAAAGTTAGCTCATATCACAGAGGTAACAAAGCTTAGTAGCTAGAATATTTATATTGCCATTTTTATTCCATAGGCACACCTATACAAGAAGACAAATCTTTACCTGAGGGGTACTTGAAAATGAATTAAACTAACGTAATGGCACTATACTCAGAGAGGCTGAAGAACCCATTTTTGGAGGGGCTAGTGGGCCTGGGACTCACAACAACTCATGCATATAGGCTAAAATCTCCTAGCTGCATCTGAAGACTGCCAGTAGGGGCTGGTGCTGTGTCTGGAGCCCCTCTCTATATCTAGCCTAGTTTTCTGTTTTTATATTACTATTAATTACTTCTTTTTTGTTATACTTTCCTGCTGGGTGTTTAAGACCAAGTTAAGTGTGTCTCATTATACAATAATAAAATACTTGTTTAATCAAATCCAATAGATGTAATTCAAGTTTTAAATGGCAAGACTGAATTACACCAAATTCAAAGAACAGAGATGCCAAAATTTTTGATCACTTTATATGTTTAAGGTCTAGATACATTGTATATCATATAAAACAGAGCACTCATTGGTTACTTTGCATACATTGAATTTGTATAATTTTAACTCTATAAACTTAACATGAGAGGAAGCTCAAGCTTGCAGCATACTTCATCCTCAGATGTATACACATCCCAGATATATAGAGTGTGTGCTATCATCTAACAGCTATTCACTTAGCCAGTTATATACTGATTATAAAAAACATTTTACAACAAGCCAATATTTAAATAAACTTTAACTCTTTTTTTTTTGTTCTTTGGTACTGGGGAATCAAACTCAGGACCTTGCACTTGTAAGGCAGGCATGGTGCCACTGAGCTAAATCTTCAGCCCAATAAACTTTAACTCTTTAAACTCAGTTTCTTAAGAAATCAGAAGTATAACAGCAGAAAACAAGAAATTATCTTGATAAAACACAAAACCTTTGCTCCCTAGTCTAGTTTTCGCAAGTTTAACCTACAGCATTTTAATATCTTAAGAAAACCTTATTTCTTTAGACATAGAAGAACCTTCAACTGACTTTCCATTATAGCCAAGTTAATTCTGTATAATAATAGCTTAATAACACTTGCAGGGATGGGGAACTATGTGACTCTAAGGAAAACAAGAGGAGCCCCCTCAGTGGAGGGAACAGAAGGAATGGGTTCAGGGAGCTGCTTTCTCAGGCACAGAGGAGAGTTTTTCCCTTAGCTCCTCAGGCCCAAGGACCCCTGAGGCAATTTTTAGGCATCATCTAGAATACAGAGTTATGTACTATAATTTTAACTCTTAGCAGATTTAAGAAAACAATCAAAATTTTATATTATAAATAAATAATTTATGAAATCATTTGATAGACAAAATATAATCTTTTTTATAAACTTTAAGAAGCCCTAAATACTTGCATTTATAATCTAGAAAATGATGACTCAAATGTTATTACGAACATTTGAAAGCATCAGTTCTATTTATATTTGCTTATTTATTCATTTTAACAATTTCTTTTGATTACTCATGAGAATCAAAGCGTAACGTAGTTAACATTTTAACATCAGCCCTCTGCAGACAGGCAGGTCTGCGCACACCCTACTGAGGTGATGAGTCGCGCAGAACACACCAAATCAGCTCATGCCCTGGCAACAATCCACTGGAGCCCCACCCACTCCTCTGTGCAGTCACCTGGTTCCACACTACAAAGACGCAGAGGACACCAGACCACCAGACCATGGTACCGAGTACCGCTGCTCCTGGCCCAGAGGTAGAGGCTTCTGAGCCGCCTTCCCACTGCTTCTGGTCCAGAGGAAGGGGCTTCCCAGCCACCATCACTTCTGCTGCTCCCAGCCCAGAAGAAAGGGCTTTTGGGTCATCTTCTGTCCCACCTCTCCTGGCCCAGAGGAAGGGGCTTCTGGGCCACCATCCCTCCCATCTCTCCTGGCCCAGAGGTAGGGGCTTCTGAGCCACCATCCCACTGCTCCTGGACCAGAGGAAGGGGATTCCCGGCCACCATCCCTCCTGCTGCTCCCAGCCCACAGGAAAGGGGTTTTGGGCCACCATCCCTACCGCTGCTCCTGGCCCCTGTCCCACCTCTCCCAGCTCAGAGGAGGTAATCCGTGCAGGTGCTAACAGCCCCCCCGCCAGTCAAAATGAGAAAACATGTAAATAAGTCTCAAAACCAGACTTCCAGATCACCTACAGCAATCCCAAAGGGAAATGAGATGGAACACTCTGATACTCAACCACCTGGACCCACTGAA
>NW_004624806.1:1899980-1921919 GCF_000247695.1 Heterocephalus glaber
GGATTTATAAATCATTTTTAACAAAGATAAATATTATCTTGATTGGTTAACAACCTAGGTAAAACATGATACTGACTCTATAGACATCTTTACTCTTATCTTACCAACCAATTCATACTAGCTCATCGTTAAGCCATGAAAACAAAAGGCATTTGGGCTAATTGTATGAGCATCACTTATTTATACTTCAATTTAAATAGGTTTATAGGAAGATAACATATAGATGTATGTGCCTGAAAGTCAACACACAGAAACGTACATATTAACCTAAATCATGCATAACCTTTATGTTACCTAATTTTGAAGTTCTTATTTGAAGTTCTTATCCCTTAATGTTTTAGTTTGGTAACTCTTGAATACCTGTATAACATTTATTTATTTATTGAAAGCAGCCTTGGTAATCCTTGAATATCTGTAAATTTTGATTGATGATTGATTGATAGTTGCCAGAAATCTGTAATGGCAAAATTTAAAAATTTAAAAAAAAACAAATTGTTATGAGCTCAAACATTTTCTTTTCCAGAAAATGGATCTGCTTCAGGCACTTAAGCCAATTGTTGAAACAGATTAGCAGGCAAATAGACAAAAAGAGTATGTATGACACAAAACAGTTACATTGAATCAGAGTGAAGTTTTAGGATTGGCCATGTTAAATCATAATAATTTTTATTTTAGATCTGTAACTATAAATAGGTTGGTCATTTAGAATTTTTCCTAGAAGACACTATTTAGTATCTTTTTTCTTATATAGACCATAACAGTATTTTCTCTAATACTCCAACTTCTCTGAGTACTTTTTCTTTTTTCTGTTAGCCAACACCAGAGTTAAACCAATAAAAGTCAGAAGGAGGAAAGAAGAGTTCAGATTCTTACATGAGATCTTTATTCCTTTTCCCTTCTGGTTACAGAACCAAGTTGAGGCCTTACCTTTTCACTCTTTAACTTACATTTAGAGAACTACTAAGGAGGAGAATAAACTTTTTAAAAAATCCTCCATTTAAAAACAGTCCCAATTTTGTGAAATACAACAGGGAGGTGACATTTTAGGGATACATATTGAGTTGCTCATAGTCTCATAAGGTGTGCTGCATGTCTTTTGAGATCTCCCTCATACTGTATCCTTTTGACAGTAACCATTTAGGTCCTCCACTAGGGAGCAGACATTGGGTCTGTCCTTCCTATGTCCTTCAATTATCCTGAAGTCTGATATTGTTAATCAGCCCCACGTTGTCCTGGAGGTCAGGCCATGGACCTGCCCCAGTTTTCTGTCATGAACTGGTTAAGGCAGCCCTGCTAGTCCTGCAGAAATCTGTTTGTGTCAGGATCAAGCAACCATGGCCAGTCCCATCACTGATAGAGCCAGCTGACAAATGCCCTTGCTCCTTCAGGGACATGGAGCCCCTGAAAGTATGCAAAAACTTGTTTGAATCCTTCAATAAATCAGTAAAGTCAGACACACAAGTTGGGTTTTACTCAGAAAGTTGAGACAAGGGTCTTAATCTCTAGGGACTTATAACACATTGGAAAGAACTCATGGGATGCCACTTAGTAACTGTAAAGCACATACTGTGTTAGGTGGGAAGATAAACTTGGGGTTGGAATCACCATAAAAAACCAAATCAAACGTGGTGGAGGGAGGGAGCACATGATTCTGACCCAGAAGGCCATGGATGCAGGGGGCTGAAATGGAGTCTTTCTTCTTCTTCTTCTTTTTTTCTTTTTTCTTTTTTTTTTTTTTAATGGAGCCTTTCGTGAAGAAAGCCAGTGGACAAAGCTCTGATAGTAGGCATCTTCAAGGTGGAGCACTGTGGAAGGGAAAGTTTGCACACCTCTCTTCCTCAGCACAACACAGAGCTGCTAGTTGGGTAGAAGTGGAAACCAGCTGGATTTGGACTTTTGTCAACCCAGTAACTAGGACACAATCTACTTTGCTCTTCTGTCACCAGCAACATGCTGTGGGACAGGCACATAGGGAATAGGCCTTCCTTCCTCACCCTGGCAGGGGAATAGTAACTGTCCCAAGGAACTGTGGGAGAACTTGAGCTCCTGTTCATTCCCCTTCATCCCCCAGCTCCCTGGCACTCTCTGCTAATTAATATCAGCCTTTGGCCAGACTAACCAAGGTTGTAGTCTTGATGCCTTTCTTTTTCCTGGAGCTGGATCACAAAAGAAAATGTCACTGGACAGGGTCCAAGGACGTCTCCAAAGTGGAGATGAGGAACTTTGCCTCATCTCACCCGTTGTACAGGTTGCAGGTTTGCTGATGTTCACCTGATAAGAATTTTCAGGACAGGTCAGTAAGAGGCATAACGAAGTTAATTAGGCAATATACACTCAAAGAACACAGAGGTGGACTCTCAGGAGAGAAGCCACTTTCTTTCTTTTTGCCTTCCACTCCTTCCATGCATTAGGATGCTATCCCTGGAGCATGAGAGACCCCAGCCTTTGAGTCTGAACAGCAGAAGAACTGTCTGTTGCATTTGAAACTGGTAAAATTATGGACTTTCATAACATTTATTTTCAACCAAAGATAGGAGTTGAATACAAATATAAAGGATATCAGATGTTAAGCAGAAAAGATCATTAATAACAGACATTAGAAAATGAATACTTTTCTATAATTTGATCCCATCTTCTAAAGACTGAGACCAGCTTTGTCAACTTGATTGTGACATTGCTTTTTTTTAGACACTACATTTTAAATCTAGTCAAATTCTGTCTCATAGAAATATGCAGAGTTGTTAGGTTTCATTTTGTTAACAACTTTATGACTCATTCACCAACTGTAATTTTATAATAGAAGGCTATAACACATAGTTGTTTTAACAATTATAGTTTAATGTTTGTGAGTTTCATCTGCAAACTACAAAAGAAGAGCTATTTCACCACCTTTAATTTTGAAAAAAAATGCGTAGTTCTAAGAGCCAGTGCACAGAACCAGCATGCCATTCTCTCAGCTTCCACCGCTGAAACGTCTTGCAGAATCACAGAAATGTCAGGACCACAGACAGGCCACAGGAGCGAGCCCTGCTCCTTACCTCATTCACACAACACTTGTTTTCCATGTAGTCGTGTTTCTGTGTGTGTGTGTGTGTGTGTGTGTGTGTGCGCGTGCGGCTTCTCTAGAAAAACAGAATCAATAGAAAATATATGTATATTTAGCAGTTGAAAATATATGTAAGGGGATTTATTAGAAAGGCTTAAGGATAGGAGGTGGGCTAATTCACATGGCCATCTGTATCAGAGGTGGAAGAACCCACAGAGGCTATCTGTGCACTGGAAAGCTGGACGATCCAGGAGATGCTCAGCCTAAGAAGATGGAAGCCACAGGATAAGATGGATCAAGGATGCATCATCCATTTAAGATTGAAAGCCTGGAAGCTCATTGTAGAGTAGGTAGTGGAACTTTGTGTTGGAAGGCTAAAGAAACTGGAGACTGATGTCCAAAAGGTAATAGTGAAGACTAGAACTCTTCCAAAATGTGATATTTACTCTTTTCCCTTTTTATTCCATTCAGGCTACAAGCCTCTTGGTTGGTTCCAACCATGTTTGGGGAGGGTCTCCCCTCAGTTTGCTGGCTTGCATATTAGTCCTTCACAGACACACCCATGTGCCTTCCTAACTTGACTTCTAGGCATTTCTTAATCCATTCAAGATGACATACCATGATTAATGGTCACAGGGTGTGTGTATGTATTTACTCCCATGCAGCTTGGCCAAATTCATAGATTTGTGTGACTGGCACCACAGCCAGGAAGCAGAATGTCCCCACCACCAACATCCCTCAGCTACCTTTTCACAGCATAGCTGCCTGCTCCACACTTCACTGAACATGGAGACCACTAACCATTAAGCACCTATATAATTTGTCATTTCAAGAGTGATATAAAAAAGGATGCACTGAGTTTGGCATTTCCTCTGTAGCTCAGTTCCCTTGAGAGTCCCTGAGCACTGCATCCACATTCCCGTCTTTGTGCTGAGCACTGTGTCATGGCATGGCCATACCACCTATGAGGAAGGAGCCTGGTGTTGCTTCCATTGCTTCCACATTTCGGTTATTACGTGTATAGCTGCTATGAATGCTCACGTTCAGATTTTTCTATGAACGTGTCTTCATTTCTCTAAATGCCCAAGATTGCAAGTGCTAGGTTGCAGGGAGAAGTCCACCTTTAGAATATTAAGAAACTGGCAACATTTTTTCCATAATGGCTGCATCATGTTGCGTAATGAATACCCATGAGAGGCTCTGTTCCTTTGCATTCTCACCAGAATTCAGGGATGTTACAGTTTTTTTATTTTAGCCATTCTGACATGAACATAGTGATAATCTCATTGTGGCTTCAGGTTGCTATTTCACATCCTTGTTCTGTTTCTTGGTATCCACTGCATTCTTTCTCGGGTCTCAAAGCCGGGCCCACTGGCTACTTTGGGCCCAGCACCTCCTGCCATACCTCCTGCAATACTGCCCTCTGCTCATTTCTCCCTGTGACCCAGGCCAAGTCTCACAGAGACTCTCATGGTTCTGCCTCACCTGGTAGCAAGGCTGAGCTCCTTAAAGTCTGCAGGGCATCCCAATATCGGATTAAAATGCCAATTATTATTGAATAAAAAATGTCTCTCAGCCAGAAAGTTGCCCCATGTCTGCTTGCCCACCTCCAATAATGGCGCTAATTACAATGATTACAAAGAGGGAGATGTGCGACAATCACCTATGTCACTGCTGCCCTAGAACAAATACGATGGACAATGACCACTGGAGAGCCCTTGCTGGGCCATCGTGTGAGGGTGAACCCTTCTCATTTGTGACTATGGTAGCTAGGATTCTGGCTCTTCAATCATTCCCCAGAATTCCTTGTTTCCATGGATGGAGATAAATGAGGTGCTTCTAGGAAGGCCAGAGGTCAGATATGAGGCTGCACCATTGCTGGGTGTAGTCCAGGTGGCAGGGTCACTGTGGGGACAGTCCTTTGTGGCAGCCTGTGCATGTCTGCACACTACTCCAAAGGCACAGAGCATGGCACCTACTGAGTTTTTGTTTTCTCCTTGCAGCTGGGCACTTAATAATTTTTTTTCTCTTTTCCCTTGGTGCAGGGGAGCAGAAAGTGCTGATTTCACCTGGTGCTTTTCTGAAGTTATGAGGCTACCATTCCTATGAGAAGTGGCACCCACCTTCTTTAGGGGCTCACTGGGCAATTACTCCAAGCCCTGAACCACCAACACGGCTGGGAAGGCTGGGGTTTTTCTGCACCTCTGCCTCCTTCCAATTTGCCACGGACAGCCCCAAAAGACTGGAAGGCTGGAGCGCCCAGTGCCAGTGTAAATGAGCCCTATTCATTTCCTGCCACTGGCATATGGCATGTCATTGTCCTTGGTCACCGAGGCAGAAGTGATGCAATTTGTTGGCATGTCTTGCCACAGCAAAGACTACCCATCCCACTGTGCCCCAGAAAACAACAGAAGCCAGAAAGGGCAGCCAAAGCCTTCACAGCTTCTTCATGCATACACACGGGGACAGGAGCTGGAAAATAATGCCATCCTGCTGCTGTGTGGAGAGGGGGAGGAAGCTCAGAGCTTTGCATTTCCTTTCCTCTCTCGCTAGCTACAAAGAACATCCAGGTCATGGGTACTTTAAATCTCCATTTGGGACAGACATTCCCTTGCCTTTCACCTTTCTTTCTTCCACCTCCAACAGCACACTCAGGACTGTAAACAGCGAGGTTCAGAATACCCTCGGTATCTGGACACAAATCCTCCCTCAAGGCTCATGTGGATGGAGAATGGATGCTTACAAAAGGATCTAGCTACTGTTCCATTAGAAAGACAGACTTAGGCATCATGTCAGGCAGACATGCTCAGGAGGAGGAGTCCAAAAAGCTTTCTTGAGGTTGGCATCCTGTTGGACTTGGGGTTTTACAGAGCAACCGTTTTGTATGTCTGAAGCAAACTTGAAGCTAGGCAGAAGTGCTTCCCTCCACAAGGGTTGGTTTTGCACCACAGTGCGGATGACATGCTGAAGTCCAAAGTTAGTGTGCTGCAACCCACAATGGCTTCTAGCAGGGCCTAACAACTCACAGATTCTCCTGTTGCGTTACTGAGGTGTACCTGTGGGAAGAGATGCAGCCTCACAGGTGCCACCACTGCCACAGATGAAGACAAGTTCTATGTACCAATAAGTACATAATATGGTGAGGAAGAGCAAGTGTTCTTGTGCCTAGAGGGCCAGGGACAGCTATGTACTGACAGGGTCTATCTACATCCATCAGAAAGTTTTCTTCATGCTCATCTGCCCTTAGTTGAGAAGAGGTTGTTTGAGAAGATGCTAGATTCCTTCCAGCTCTGGAGTTCTTTTACCTGGTAATGATGATTCCTTTCTACCATTTTCCACTAGAGTGTTTGGGTTACCAGGAGTATTGGAGTTAATGTCACACTGCCCTGTCCTATCTAAAAGGAAGTCCTTGGTTGCTCAGGGCTAGATATTCATTACTGTGAGACACATATGGATAGCAGGTGAACATGATCATCAAAATGAATTTTGCAAACCAGTGGATGAGACAAAAGGTTGCTATATCCACTGTCACATCCCAACGCAGCAATGACTTGTTCATCAAGAGCTGCTCATCATATCTGGGAAATGGGAGGTCTCAAACTGAACAGAGACCATCAATAGCTGTGAACCCCAAGAGGACAGAGGTGTTAGGTGATTGTGGGTGGTCTGATAAGCTGTTATGCATCCGTCCCGGGGAGCGACAGTTCTTGTCAATAAAAAAGGAATGACATGAACCATCTCGGGTGGATTTCAAAGATTTATGCTACATGAGAGGAACCACCCCTCAGACTTTACATGCCATAAAATCCCATTTTGAAAGCACTCTCTAAATGTCTACACGGCCGAGCTGAAGAACAGGTTGGTTGTGCTGAGGGTGAGGCAGGGGTGTGACTCTGAGGGGAGGAAGAGTGTCCTGGTATTCTGCATTAGACTGTGTCCTCAGCAGCATCCTGCTGGACAGGCTGTGCTATAGTTTTGGCCGAGGCTGTTAGAGAGCCACCTCATGCAGCCTTCAGAGGCCACAGCAATGGCATGTAAGCATGGAAAGCTATAGAAGGGTTTGGAGTGGGGAATGGCAAGTCCAGGTATCTGTCTAAGTGCAAATGGCACAGGAGCCTTTGGAGCACCTGGGTTGGAAACAGGCACGTCTGAGAAGGACTGTGGCTGGGATCTAGTGGCAGCAGCAAGTTCAAGACGTGAGAAGGCTAGAGCTGGGGTTGGCCACTGAAAGTGTGACTCCCAGGGCTGTTGGCTTGATAACCAGCAGGTGCAAGTACATTTCCATGTTTCCTGCGGTCACTTGGACAGGACATGACCTGATCTTATTTTGGTACTGAAATGGTGTCAAGGAACAGGGTGTGTACACAACTTGCATGTTCCTCTTTACATATGAGTTGGCCCTGGTCCCTCAGTTCTCATTTGTGAACCTTGTGATTTCTGTTTATTTTCATCCTTATGGTAGTGTTTGTCCACTTTTAAGCAGAATCATTCCGACATCTGAGTTTTGACATTATTATGTAGCTGTGTAAATGTCTATGTTAGGATACATGGTGGGTAAAATTGCAGGCTTTGTGATGGTTTTATTCTTTCTTGGGGATCTGTCTCTTTTCCTGACTGCATTCTCTCTGTCCAGGTGATAACTCAGATCACCCACTACAGAACCAAATGTAGAGCCTGGACCTCATTCTGTTCATGGCCATGACCCAAGTGCAGGACACATGACATGCTTTACATATACCTGTGCTGCATTTCAGGGAAGGAAGCTGGGTGGGGCCCACCAATAGGCAGGGTAGCCTGGGAGCCCTCAGTCTCAGTAACACAGCCAGAAGCCCAGCTTACTCCCTGTGGGTGGTTGATGGTCCAGCATGATGGTGCCATCTGAGATCATCATTGCATTACCCAGGGCCCTTGTCAACCCTCCTGAGGCAGACCTACAGTATGACCAAGATGCATGTAAATCAGTGGACCAAATATTCTGCTTGCCCGGAGAAATCTAGCTGTACAATGGTATTCTGGTGAAAGTACCATCGAGCCCCTTTATCTCTCAAAATAGCATGATTCAGGCAAGAAATTGTATGGTCATCCTGTGAGGCTATAAAGAACCCTCTTGCACTTGACCAGTGTAGGAGTCCCATGGAGCCAGCTCATGACTGCCCTGCAGGCTGAGGCAATGGTGGGCATGCAACCTTCAGCCTGAGAACCTCACCTTGGTAACATGCAAATTAGCATTTCTGAGAATGGCCAAGTTCAGCTTTTGAGAAACCACAGTTTTAAAATTTTCTTCTTCCATTTAACAAAATTTGTCTTAGAAAATCAAATGGCATGCCTGTGGTGTTGCTTAGTGAACCACACAGTAACGTGTAAAATCCTGATAGAGTCCTGTAAAATACAAAAATGCATCTACATATCTAAATCCATCCCCTGTCTTTCTTTCTTTTTTTTTTTTTAAACCTGGACATTGAACTCTATTTTTCCAGGCACCAAGTGGGGTAGATACTGAAACTGCCTGGCCTCAGAGAACTAAAATACTACTCACAAAACAGAAGTATAAGATCACAATCTCACACGGCAGATGATAAGGAACAGCAAGTAAAGGGTTCTGTGGGAGAAGTCAGAAAGTGCAGGTTCTAAGACCATGTGTCATTTCAGCTGTATCCTTAAGACAAGTGGAAATCGTGCACACAAAGACAGGGCGTCCACTGCTTGTGAAGGAGTTCTACAGACTCCCTGTGTGATAAGTTGGTTTGGAGAAGAGACAAGTCAGGAGAATCATGCCACTGATGTTGATCAAAGAGCAAGATGGCCACAAGTATTGCAGTAGTGACATTCAAGTAGAGGGGCAAGGGCAGAATTATAAAGGGCAGAGTTAGAAAGTGAGTAAAAGTGATAGCATCTGGTCATATTGGGCATAGGTGAGGAAGAGAGGTCTAGCTGGAGCAATGTGACCAGGATTCTGGTTTGAGAGGTTGGATTGTGGGGAGGGGCAGGGTGGAGGGTAAGAGAGGCTAGCTTGGATCTTTACACTGTTATTTACTGTGTGATCTTTTGCAAAGTTGACAATTTCCGTATATCTCAGTGTCTCCAACTCTAAAAGAGAGATGGTGATAGCTGTTATCTCATGTGGTTGTGAAGGAAAAATAAGATAATGCCTTTGGGTTGTGAACAGATTTTAATAGAGTAAGTCTTCAAACGAGAGGAAACATTACTATTATTTCTTCCACCATTACTATTATCTCTTCATTTTTGCAGGAGCTTCTTTCCCTTGCATTCTTTTACTTTCTCCTTAAATCCTTATCATCTACTCCCTTCAAACTGATCTCTGTGTGTCTCATCACTTCCACGATGCACTTGCCAAACTCTGACAGTTTTGAGAGGATTCAGTCCTGGACCAACTCTGTAGTGCACCTGCCGCCCACCTACTCTGAGTCACACCTACGCTTGAGAGTCTCTGAGGCCATCGTGTGAATGCCAGGTGACGGGGAGGCTGCTCCTGAGCTCAGCAGGCTCCTTGCAGCCACCCTGAGCACTTTGCTTTGGTCCTAGGGATGGAGCTCAGGACCTCTCACTTGCTAGGCAGACTCGTGCCACTGAGCTAAATCCCCAGCCCACATCCTGAGCATTCCCATCCTCCTCACATTTCAGACTCTGTGCCTCCAACACCCCCTGCCGCGAGTATTACAGAATATCCACATGAGAGCAGAAAGCATCGCTCCCAACCTCCCGACCTCAACCCAGCAAGATCCCTAACTCTGCCCTGAAACTTTCTTCACTTCCCTCCTATCTGAGCCTGATTCTGTGAATGGAAACCCGTTTCCTTGCACATCCCCAGAGTCCCTTCACTTTTTCTCTCTCTCGCTTTATCTTTACATTTTCCATGCTGCTGGCTTTTTCCCCTACTGGCAATTAAACACAGCTAAGTCTCTCTTATCTGAAAGTGAACATTGAACAGACTGCTGCTGTTATCAAGATGGATTCAAGGGGCCAGATTTTCCTTCCTGCTTGACACAACTGAAACAATAGACAAAGTGCATGAAAGAATGACATTCCAAAACTTTGGATAGCAGTCAACATAAAATAGTAATTCCTTAAAGGTAAGAGACAGAAGTGGGAAGCTCCATGATTATCTCAGTTTGTTACCCTGGGAAAGTCCCCTGGACACTGCACAGGAAAGAGAGGCACAGGCAGAGCCTGGTGGTTACCCAGAATTGAGTAGACAGAGCTGGGCCTCGGCAGGACAAAGGAATGAGAATCCACAGGGCAGAAACTGGCAGAAAGGTGCCATAGAGTTCTTGAAAGACCTGCAGATCTTGAGCATTCAGATGAGTGTAGAACAACACACTCCACATACATGAGGAAATGGCTGAGGTCAGAGAAAAGCCACCTGAAAGGATTAGGGGGAACAAGGCCTCATATCACACAGGGCTGGAAGTGTGCCTGTTGCCACAGGTCTGAAGGAAAAGACTCATGAATTGGGGTAGTCAGTTAGAGTTCTAAGAAGGGCCTCATGTCAGTAGTAGGGAAGAATAAACCATAAAATAAATGTAGCTCTGGTTTCACATGACAAATCCCAAATCCACTAATTCCTCAACTTGATGATGGAGTCTCTGAAACAATCACAGGTGATGTCACACTTAATTGTGAGAGACTTTTCCTCTGAGATCAGAAACAAGACCATGATGTCCATTCTTGTCTCTTCTGCTCAGCACTGTATGAGAGGTGCTTGCCAGGATAGTTAGGCAACAAAAATAAATAATAGATTTCCAGAAAAGAAGGCATCAAACATGCCATTTTTCTGTGAGATGATTTTGTAGACAGAAAACACTATGGAATCCACACACACACATACACACAAACTACTATTAGAGCTAATAAATGAAGTCAGTAAGGTTGCCAGATACAAGATAAACATACAAAAATTGATTGCATTTATACATTAGTATGAACAATCTAAAAGTGGAGATAATTTATTTACAATTGATGTCATGATGTGGGTTAGTATGAGAAAAATAGAACCTCTGCTCACTGTGGACCCAGGGTGCAGAGGGCCCAAGAGAATGAGAAAGACACAGTCTAGGCTGTATAGGCACCTGAGGGAGGCTCAGTGTCAGAGGACTTGGGCATTATCTTATTTGATGTATACCAAGGGTGAGGGAGACATGAGACCTGAAAATGTGAGATTTGTGTCCAAGAGCATCCATCCACACTCTTGATTTAACATTCTAGTAAGGCCCGTAGAGAGATAAAGTAACATTTTCCCAGAAAAATACACAGGGAATAGGAACTGTTGAGTTGCCAAGTTGGAATAGTTGTCTCACTTACTTTTTAGCATAGGAGAAAATATTTGAAAGGCATTTTATCACAGTTGAAAAATAGCTAAGTGAAATTTTTTGCGAATCTTGCTGCTAAGATTTACTTTCTACCGTTTCATATTGACACTTCCACTTAATCATTATCTTCATAATCAATTATTTTCAATATAATTCATTCATATTCACTCAAGAAAAAGAAAAAACATAAATAAAAAATAAAAATGACAAGGTATGTGCTGTATGCCCTTTATACAAGTGTGTACAAATTGAATAATTATATACTATTCTTGGCAGTAAAAACATGGTGGTGTTTCTGCATTTGTAGGACTCTTAGAAGAGGGAGATAGGCAAATAAAAATACATAGGAAATGCATGCTTCACATGCACATCAATAATAGTGTTTATTAGTAGCTGTGTTGCTGATCCATTTTGCCTTTTCTGACACATTCGGCTCCACATCTTTCCATATTGACCTCTGTGAAAGATTCACTGAGGTATCACCACTATCGTACAAAGTGGAGACATAATCTCGATGAAAACGTGAATGATTATGTTCAGAAGTCCATCTCTCCATGGAGAGCCCTGGACAATTGTCTTAGCCCTGTCCCCCACCCTGTTCCTGATGGTTTCCTCACCTGTGCCAATGCAGGACACACCTCCTGGCACATAGTGGCTGTGCTGCTCCGCCTTTGGCAAGGGCTGCTGCCCCTCTAGATCCCCTTGACTCCCCAGTGCATGGCTGAGACCCAGCTCCATTGGATATAGAAGAACCAGGTCTGTGGAACCATGAGGTTTTCATACATGCTCCTGCAGGACAGAGGCCAGAGACCTCCCTGGCTTTCTTGGTAGCCCCTCTTTGGCAAACATCTGTCCTGCCTCAGGAGGAGCAGGGAACAGGTCTCCATTCCTATCATCATTTCCAACTTAGAATAATCTTCTTTTAGGAGAACAAATAGCAAAATGCTACACCTTTGAGGGAAATTGATTCATATACAGAAGCAAGACTGCTTCCATCCCCCAAAACTCCAAAACAGAGAAGACTAGCATTGTGGCATTCTGGGAGATTCCATGTCATCCATTGCAACAAGGAAGATGTCTCTTGGTCCATTGTTTCTTTTCCTGCTAGCATGTTTCCCTCTGGGATCTGCATTCTAAATCCACACAAAATAACACATCTAGTTATCTCTCCTGGGCACCCTCTTCCTGCTCCATAAAACAGGGAAGTGTTGGATACCCAGGTCTACTTCCATTGCAGTTTCTCTGGGGATGCTCCTGGCTTCACCCAGAAATATCTGCACTTGGGGACTGTTGTCCTTATCCTTTTCCTGGATTAATGATGCTTTGTGTTTGTAAAAGACTTCCCCAAGTGAGCCTCAAAGGTAAATTCAAAGCTCCATCCCCTTGCTGCAGATTTTAAGGAAGAAAGATTTTTACTTTGTTTTTGAGCTGTTATCATTCAAATCTTGAAAATTAGAGGTTCCAATCAGTGCATCATGTGATGCTTGCTCTCAGGACTAGGGGGGCCTGGATTTGCCACATTCAGGGGGTTCTGCCTCTTTCCTCATGGTAAGTCAGACTGTGTCCCAAGTACAGAACCATGAGCTGCATGATACTGCCTTGGATACCTTCACAGGCAGAAATTGTGATGTCTCATGGCCAAGGAGACTTACAGGCTGCAAATGTACCTTCTTTGGGAAGAAGTCTCCATAAAGATGTCACTAAAGATGGGACATTTTGATACAGAAAAAATAGAAATGAAACTAAGTATTTCAAACATACGCAGGCAAGGCTTTAGTTAGAGCTCCAGCTGAAAGGAGACTGCACAGATCAAGAGGAAGGCCAGGGACCAAGAGAGTGACAGCATTTATTGACTTTCTGGGTAGCTAAAGTCTGGCAATTTTGGCCAAGGGAATAGTCTCAAAAGATGTCTTACTTCTTGTGCAAGATTTGGCCCACCAGGGTCACAGTCACCTTATCCTAGGAATTGTTGAACTGCTCTTGTGGCCCGTAGCATCATCCTTTGCAAAATCTAGCCTTGTGGTTTGTCATGGGCCTTATGATAAGGCGGAGGGACTTCTGGTGCTTGGGCTGCTGCAGGTGCCAAAAAAGCACAAGAGTGGTGGCAGAAAACATATCCCAGCTCCAATAGACAATCAACATGTCCACATACAGAGCTGGGGTCAACCTGACCAAAGGTTAAATCAGCAAAGGGGGCAGATAATATGAAGACAGAGATGCCAACATTTTTTATCCCATTCCACTCCCAATCCATGATCCACAGGCCCAAGTGAAGGGTTGGTGTTTTCACGGAAAGCAGGCTTCAGGTTCCTGAGAAGTCACCTAGGGATTTGCCATCATAGCCCACGTATCAGAGGTATTATTTGCAGCAAAGCAAGTGGGAAGCCAATAATGTATCACACAGATAGGTAACCTCCAATATTAGTGATATTTAAGTCAACTTAGAGCAAGTGAAGTTAGAGACTTGACTCAGGTTTTCCCTCAGTAACAGATAGACCATAGTCTGCTATCCAGGAACTCGAAATGGTGGACAAATGTGAGACAATTTCATTGCAGTTCTCATAGAAACAGCAGGTGCTCCTTGCTGAAGAATCTTAGGGTACCTTATATGAACCTCAATGCAGGATGAGCCGCATGTGTGGTGATCCTATTTCTACTGGCCCCAGACACCCGAGCCCTGGGAGCTTGTCTTCCATCCCCTGCACCTCCCACGCCTGGACACTGTAGAGCAGCTGCCTCTTTGTTGGGGCGAGTGGGTGGAAAGGAGAGGAAACATGCGGATTGCGCAAGTGTGAGGATTTTCTGAAACTCAGCGAACACAGTGTGTCCACTGGGGCTGTGCCTGACTAGACAGCAATCAGGATTCCAGACATGTTTTCATTAAATGACACTTCTGTTCCTGAAAGTTGACGGTGTCCTAAAGGCAGGACTTCTCTGGGTGTTTCCCAGAGTTCCCCTGCACCTCTGACCCTACCCCATCAAGTCATGTGATCCAGCCCTGCAGAAAGAAGCAAGAGTATCCCGACTCGTTGGTAAACCTACAGGGACATCACAGTGGGGAGCTGGAGCATAGTTAGTCTAGGGTATCAGCTGCCAGAAAGATTGCCCACAGAGTCTGTATTTTAGGACAGGGATAGTCTTTACCAGATAAATACATTTTTTACCAGATAAGTGTTGCTCATCTTATTTAAATACTATTATTTTTAAAAAACCCTGAATGTTCTCTAGTGTTTTAAAGGAACAGAATTTTCAAAGTACAGTACATAATTTAGATGAATACACGGTCACAGGAAGCTTGTTGAAAAATAAGGAAGATGAGAAGGAAATGAATAGGCAATACCAAAAATCCATTAAGAATAAAGAAATTTTGGAGATGCATAGAAATGGAGTAAGAAATAGTATAATTATTGAAGAAAAACTATAGGACAGGAAAATGTAATGGTACAGTACTTAAGTATGGACATTTTATAATTTAAAAATCATTGTTCAAATCCCCCCCCCCCGCCAAAGTACAGTGATATAAGCACCCCTGTGCAGAATTCTCACTTGGCAGATGAAATGGTTAGTATTACAGATAGTACAAAGAGGCTTAGTGGAAATCAGGGAGATTTTCAGAGACGATTTCTTCACATAGTTACAAAGTTTAGAAATGTTTGTTATTACAAATCACAGTACAATCTTCGTGATATAGAGAGGCTGATACTAATGAAGAGAAAGGACAGTTTTCAAGTAAATCCTGGTTCTCTGAGCCACAAGGCCAGGGCCAGTAGGAAAGGCAGAGCACAAAGGTGAGCGAAGTGGAAACTAAGAGGGGACATCCCTGCATTTGTGGGTGTGACTCAGGGGTGGGAGCAGGTGCTCATGAGAGTTACGCAAATGTTAGTTATGAGTTAGTTAGAGTTAGTTAGGGTAAAAGAGGGCCACAGTTTGTGGCTGAACCTGTGACTTTCTCTTGCCTGAAGACTGAATGCCTTGTGATGAAGAAATGTTTTATCCAATCTATATTTAGGTATCATAATCATTCTTTTTATGTACTGCCTGCATTTGAATGCATGAAGCACACGTCAGACTCCTTTTACAATGCACCCAGGTGAGGCAACCAGTGAAGTTGGCTTTGAGCTTCCAGGAGAGTCTAGGAGAAAAGTGAGGGCCTTGTGTCAGGAGATGTTGGGGACCTGTGACTATGGATGAGCCTGAGCTCCTAGAGGATGGATGGCCCTGGATTCAGCAGTCACAAGCTGAGTGGCTGTGGGCAAGTTCTCTGCCCTCTGAAACAGGAAACCATAACACTGACTGCTTCATAGGGTTTTTATGAGGATCTGTATTTCATACGCAGTGCTCAGCATCATAAGCCCTAGGCAAGTGTGGCTGCTGTCATTTTATGGGGGTTATTTTGAGCTGGCCATTTTGTCCATGGGAAAGCCAGGGATTTTGTGTGGTTTAACCCCGATGATGGGAAGGCCTTGGTGAGTGGGGAAAGACATTCGAGGAATGGAAACAGGCCTGTTTTTAGCATTGTCATCTGCCAGCTTCAGGAGTTTAGATAGGTTGCTAATTGGCTCGCATCTGTTTATTTATCTGATACATCCATGATTTCTGTTTTCTTTCACCATTAATGTTCCGTTATTCTAATGAAATGAACATCAAGTATCATGCACTTCCACTTCAGGAAGTAATTCAAATTGAGGTAAAGGTACACAGGCACAGGCATGGGGGCTGGCACTTACATTCTCTCTGGAGTGCGTGAACTCTGTGCTTCTGGACACCATCTGCTCCCAACAGGCCAGTGCCCCAGCCTTGCCAGCCATCTGTATTCTGAGCCCTGTGGGCGAGGCCTCCTGACAGATGACCCCCCCCTGAGTGCCTGCTCATGAGCACTTACAACTTTAAGATACTTTGGTAAATGACAAGCAGCTATTTGTTAGAAGGATGGACAGAATACACCTGGCTAAGCTCATACCCAGGAAGCCAGCTGATAGTTTGCTCCCGTGACATCAAGAAGGATGATGTGTTTCCAGACAGAGTTGCTGCTACTCTCCTACGTACTTACAACTGGAAGAGAGGAGTTGGGATTTGTGCTCTGCTCGCTACTGGGTGTTGTATGGTGGTGTAGTTCAGGTGGCCACAGCAGTGACAGGGGCATAGGATCTTTTCCTTGGTGTGGAGAAAGCCAGCCGTCATGGTCATTTCCTGGGGTAGTAGCTTCCTATTTGGGCACCGTGAACAACTGAACCATCCTCTGAGGCTGCTTGTTTGCTTTCATTCTTCTGGCATAGGGCAGTGGAAAACTTGCTTACCGCCCCTTAGGATGGAAGCTGCAAGTGTCCCTGGGCCCTGAGGGCTGATCCATGACTGGCCAGCCCTCCTTCTCAGCAACTTCCTAGTCAATACTGATTGTAGGCCAAATGGATTGCTGCAGCCACCCAGCTGCACTGGTAAGGGGCTGAAATGAAGAGATTGACTCACTGGAAGTCCATTCGTTGTGCACATATAGACAGAGTGTGAGATGAGCCAATTTAAGTTAAAATATCTTAAATCCTCACAGGAGCTGACATTTAAGATTGATTTCTTTTCCCCATGAAAATGATTACTTTCCTTGGCCTCTGTCCAAACCTCAGGCCCCTCTGAGTGAACAGAGCTGGAGATGCTGTATTGCAGGGTCTTCCTCAGCGCTGGGCTTGGCAGCCAAAGCCCAGTGCTGTAGGTGTGGCCTGTGCTTTCATTCAGTATCAGTCCAACTTGTTCTGTGGCTGATGGATGTGAGGTCACCATGGTCCAGCCCCCTGCCGGGCCTGAGCTCCATGCTCAGCTTGGGTGCCCTTGTACACAAGATAGTAAGCACCTTCCAGAAGGCTTTCCAGTCAGCATGTACCTCTCTGCTCCACACACCCATGCCATCCCTCTCCCTCCCTTTGTCCACATGCCACCTTCCCTGTGTAACGCTGGCATGGGTAAATCTATGTGACAATTTGTTTAGGCTCCTTAACCCCAAGTTGTTCAATAGAGCAGGAATCCAGGGGTTGCTGTGAAGATGCTTTGTTGAAGTGATTGACATGTATATTTATGTGTCTTTTTAATGTCGACGGGCCTCCTCTGATCAGTTTGATTCTTAGGGGCAAAGACAGAGGTTCTGGAGGATTTTCCTGGAACATCACCTCTCCTGAGTTCTTGGCTTGGGGCCTGGCCTATGGATTTGAACTTGTCAGTGCCACATCTATGAGCTGGTTCTTGCTGTTTCTGTTCTGTCCTGTTCATGCTTCCTTCTGGCTCTTTGCTCTGGAAACCCTGCTGGCACAAACATTTCCCTTGTGTGGGTGGCCTCTCCACTCTTCTGTGTGTGCCAGATGGCAGTGATGTGAAGGAGCTAGGTGTTTTATGAGAGGAGCAGGCTGAGTAGCTGGAGGAAGAGCCTGCTCTTCTGGGGTGTCAGCAACATGTGTTGTGTGTACCAACCAACAGTGAAGCTCCAACAGTCTGCCAAATGGAAGGAGAGCCAGCAGGCCCCAGGAGACGAAGTGACGCCTACTGACCCTTGCTGCCATTACCCGATTGTTCTCCTGTCCAAATGGGCCCCCTGGCCCTACATGTCCTTTCTGGACCATGGCTGTGTCCCATGGCCAAAGACTCTCTCCTTGGTCTTTAGGCTGCCAGCCTTTCTGGCCACGGCAGTCAGTCAGGTGACAATTACCAGGTGATGCCATCTACTGCAGGCAGAAGCAAATGGATTTGAGACCAGTGCAGTAAGGGTTAGTTAGATAGCAGCCCGTTGGAAGGACCTAGCCTCTTGTGGCTGTCTGAGTGTCACCCTGCACCCAGCTAAGCTGGGGGCTGGCTAAGGAACATCCATCCCCTCACACACATCTTGCCAGGTGGCTGGTGTCGGCACCACTGTCAGACTGTGGCCCCGCTCTTCTGAAACTGCACATTTCCTCTGGAACCTTTCATACCTATGCCCAAATCCCACTGTCTGCAGGAAAAAAAGGAAAAGAAGGAGGAAGAAGTCCAGTCACCTATTAGATGGCAATTATCCTCTGTATTACTAATTGAGGCTTTGAGCATAGAGACAGAATTTCTCCTTTAGCCTGATAAGAGGGCTAGCCACGGTGACATCAGGAATAAAACACGATCAGGGATCACTCTGCCAAGTTCTCATTCATGTGTGTAAAGAAGCAAGATAAGAGTTGAAGCATTGGGAGCCAGTTTTTAGAAAGGCTGAGAATCTCTGGTTCTGTGGGGTGAGACACATCCTTCTGAAATTTGGCACAGACATGGAATCAAAACACCTGTGGGAGAAAGGAGAGGATTTCTCCTGGCACATCAATTCCCCTGAGTTTTCAGCCTGATGCCTGATGCAGAACTCACTGTGACCCTGGAAATCATAATGGATGGTCTCATGGAGCCAGCCTGAGTGGACCCACAGAAATCTGTTCCAGGCAGCTTTTCTGGAACACTGTAGTCACCCAGAGGCTGAGAGCCAGAGGACACAGAGCACAGAGCACTTTCTGCTCCACGAGAGGATACTATGCTCCCGGCTCCCTATGATGATTTAATAAGTGTTTGATTTCTTCTCTGAAGCTACCCATTTGCCTTATTTTTAAGACATAAAATGAAAGTAGTGCCTGCTATGTCAGATTGGAATCTTAATAGCAGTAATTCACCTGCACTAATATTGTTTTCAATATGATTTGGAGCCACACACAACACAGTCCTATTTAAATGATATTAGAAAGGAAATATTTTCATTGAAACAATTATGATTTTTATTGCATCTCATAGACAAGTAGAACTGCTTATATAAGACAACTCTATTTGGTCACATAGAGCATGTACGTGATGTTTCTTGGAGACCGCACCTTCTCTGCAGTGGGGGTTCCTTGGCCTTTCCTAACACCATAAAATAAAACATTGCTAATTAGAGTGGAGTTTATACTTCCATTTATCAGGGAGAATTTGTCAGTAAGAAGAGACCAAATCCATAATCAGAGAACCTGCAATATCCTCAAGACCCAGTGCTAATTTTTTTTTGGAGTTCTAAAATTTAACTGTACATTTTAATCTTTATTCTTATCTAATGACATCAAGGGCAGTTCAAATCAATGTTTTTTGTTTGTTATAGTCTTTAGCTTTTGAGTTAATAAAGTTTATTTTGAGTTAAATTTACATCTTCTGTGTTTCTTTAGAAGTTTCTACTATGGTTCTAGAGCCTAAATATCAGGCTAATAAATTTTCTGGTTCTAGGTAAAATTATTACCTTTTATTTAAAACATGTTAAAACAGTATTTATATAAATAAAAATAAAAGTATGACATTTCACCAGGAGAACTGTTTTAATATACTATCATTTTATTTATTTATTTATTTGTTGTTGATTTATTTATTTTAGGATTTAATTCCTTCTGGGAATTTGCCTTTTATTTTATTTTTTAAAATTAACTTTATTGGTATATTTTAGGGATACAATATAATGACATTCAGCATTGGAGACTGCACCTTAACATAATATCTCTTGGTTCTTATTTTTTCCCAATTCCCCTGCCCTCCCGTCAACTGCTCCATCCCTCCCTATTTACAAAGATTTTGTTTCCATTTTTTCATTTTCTCGTATTAATTCCATTCCTTTCTTTCTTTTCCCGGTCCCTCCCACTTCCCCTTCCCCTTTGCACCTTTTCTTTCTGTTTCACATTATCTATTATACCTTTTAGTCCTTATTTACACTTTCAGTTTCTCACACTAGAGAAACTATTTGGTATTTACACATGTGTGTCCTATTTATTTCACTTAAGAGTATTGCCTCAATGTGCATCCATTTAGCTATAAATGTCTCTAATTTCTCATTTTTTATGGCTGAGTAGTACTCCATTTTATAAAACAACCACATTTTCTTTATCCAGTCTCCATTTGATGGGCAATTGAGCTGCTTCCAAGTTTTAGCTACTACAAACTGTGCTGCTGTGAACATGGGTGCACATATATCACTGTGGTATGATTCTTTTAATTCTTTCAGGAAGATACCCAGCAGGGGAATAGCTGGGTCAAATGGGACTTCCAGTCCTAGTTCTTTTTTTTTTTTTTTGGTACCAGGGATCAAACTCAGGTCCTTGCGCTTGCACAGCAGGCAGCGGAACCACTGAGCTAAATCCCCAGCCCTTCCAGTCCTAGTTCTTTGAGGCATCTCCATACTGATTTCCACAGTGCTTGCACCAGTCTACACTCCAATCAGCAGTGGAGAAGGGTCCTCTTTCCCCACAGCCCCACCAGCGTTTGTTATTGGTTGATTTCATGATAGCAGCCATTCTTTCTGTGTTGAGGTGGAATCTCAGTGTTGTTTTCATTTGCATCTCTCAAATGACCAATGATGTTGAACATTATTTTATATATTTATTTACTATTTCTACTTCTCTGTCTGAGAAATGTCTGTTCATTTCAGATGCTCATTTTTGGATTGGGTCTTTAAATTTGGGAGGTCTGATTTTTTTAAGTTGTTTATAGATTCTGGAGAGCAGGCCTTTGTCTGAGGCACAGCTGGTGAAAATTTTTTCCCACATTGTGGGTTTTCTCTTCACACTGCTGGTGGTTTCTCTTGCTGTGCAGAAGCTTTTTAGTAAGAAGAGATCCCACTTGTTGATTGTGCTACTTCATGGACAACTGTGGTTTTGTGCATAAAATCATTTCCTACATCAATGTCTTCAAGAGTTCTACCTAACCTCTGTTCCAGCTGTTTCAGCGTTTCTGTTTTAATATTTAGATCTTTAATCCATTTCAATTTTAGTTGAGTGCATGATGAGAGATATAGGACGAGTTTTAATCTTTGCCAAGTTGAAACCCAATTTTTCCAGTACCATTTATTAAAGAGGCTATCTTTCCTCCAGCCAGGATGTTTGGCTCCTTTGTCAAAGATGAGGTGGCTGAGTGTGTCTGGAGTTGTTTCTGGATCTTATAATCTGTTACACTGGTCCTCAGGTCTGTTTTTTTAAATCAGTACCATGCTGATTTTATTACAGTGGCTTTGTAGTATAGTTTCAAGTGGGGATTGTGATACCCCCTCCCATGTCTCTGTTGCCTAGAATTGCTTTTGCTATTCTAGATCTCCTTGCTCCAAATGAATTTTTGCATTGTTTTCTCAAGGTCCATGAAGCATGCTGGTAGGATTTCAATTGGAATTGCCTTGACTCTATATAGCAGTTTTGGAAGTATGACCATTTTCACTATGTTGATTCTTCCTACCCGGTATCAAGGGACATCTTTCCATTTTATGATATTGTCTTCAATCCCTTTTCAGAGTGCTATAGTTTTCAGAGTAGAGGTCTTTGATTTCCTTTGTTAGGTTGATTCCTAGGTGTTTCAGTTTTTTGAATGCTATTGTGAAAGGAATTGATTGCCCTATTTCTCTCTCAGTGAGTCTGTTGTTTATATACAGGAAAGCTATTGATTTTTGTGTGTTGACCTTATATCCAGCTACTTTACAGAATTTAGTTATCAAATCTAGAAGACTTTGGTGAAGTTCTTGGGTTCTGCTATATAGAGTATCATGTCATCTGCAAATAATGACAATTTGACTTCTTCATT
>NW_004624806.1:1941543-2016667 GCF_000247695.1 Heterocephalus glaber
TAGATTTATTAATCATTTCTTGCAGTATTAGCACAATCTCTGCTATTATCTGAGAAATGATTTCTGATTTCATTTTTTCCATTTCCCCTTTTGTTACCAGTTCAGTGGGTCCAGGTGGTTGAGTATCAGAGTTTTCCATCTCATTTCCCTTTGGGGTTGTTGTAGGTGATCTAGAAGTCTGGTTTTGAGAATTATTTATGTGTTTTCTCATTTTGACTGAGGGGTTAGTGGGTGTGCTGTTTGTGCCCATGTGGCTCACCTCCTCTGAGCTGGGAGAGTTGGGACAGGGGCAGGGAGTGGCAGTAGGGATGGTGGCCTAGAAGACCCTTCCTCTAGACTGGTAGTGGTGGGATGGTTGGCAGCCCCAAAGCCCTTTCCTCTGGTCTGAGAGTGGCGGGATGGATGGTGGCCCGGAAGCTCCTTCTTCTAGGCTAGGAGCAGTGGGACAGAAGGTGGCCCAAAAGCCCTTTCCTCTGAGCCAGGAATCGGGTTTCTGGAATCTTGACTGTTATATGTCTAGGTGTAGATTTTTTTTGATCATGGCTAGTTGGTGTTCTATATGCCTCACTTATCTGTTTGTGCTATTCTCCACCTCTGTCTGGGAACTTTTCTACTATTACTTCTGTGAACAGTTTTTTTAATGTCAATTGTACTTTGTCCTGTTTTTTTCATGGACTCCTATCAGTCTTATGTTATTCTTCTTTGCATCATCTAGCAGCTGCTGGATTGATTTCTCATGGTCCCTTAATATTTTGAAGAGATCTCTATTTTCATGGTTCCTAACTGCAATCTTGTCTTCTACATCTGATATTCTATCTTCACATTCTGTTAATCTGCTCTGCATGCTTTCAGTGGAGTTTTTAATCTTCTGTATATCTGTTTGAATCTGTTTCATGGATTCCATTTCTTTCTTATGTTGGGCATTCATGGCCTCCAGCATGTTTCTGAGGTCATTTATTTTTTTATCTGTTTCTGTTCTAGAGCCTCTAATCATGTCTTTCACTCTGCTCACCATCTCTGTAGTTAACTGGGAAATTATTTCTCTTTTGAATTTTTCTAGAGCCTCGTTCATCTATTTTGTTACCTCCTATGCAATCAGTTCAGGGTGTTCAGGTGGTTGATTATCAGACTTTCCAACCTCGTTTCCCTAGAATTTGCCTTTTGTCTGGTGGAAGTCTGAGTTTGTGCCTTACTTAAATGTTTTCTCTTTTTTGTTTTTGGTACTGTCCTTGGTTTAATTCCTGGGTTGATACTTTGAAGTTGTGTAAATATCTCTGTTGATGTATTTAGAACACTTATGGAATGGTTGCTTTTCAGAGGTGTCTTCCAGATATAGCTGGTCTTTAGGTTTTGAGTCTCTAATGGCTCTGAGGCTGTCTCATTTTCATCATACCAGGAAGGACAACTGATTAGATCAATCACAACACCCTAGCCCAAGCGATACAATCAGCAACACAATAGCATCAAGTACTTCTTAGAAAATGACAATTTGTGGTCATTATTAATCTATCGTCTTTAACTGTGTGAATTAAATCAAAATCAATGACCAACCCAACATGTGGTTATAGTGAATAAACTCTTCAGTATAGCACCTTTACCCTTCAGGAGGAGGAGTTAGAAGGAGTTGGGGAGGGAGGAATAGGTAAGTAGAAGGATAGGGGAAGGTTAGCAGTGAGGCCAGAGGGCACAGGCCAGAGAAGGAAAGAGAAGAAAAGAAAGATAAAGAAGAAATACAAATTAGGGTCAGAACAGGAACACAAAGGGAGATGAAGAACAATCCGGGACAGCAACAGAGTGAGGCAGAGAGATAGAGAAAGAAAAGAGAAAAGAAAAGAAAAGAGAAAAATAAAAATTTTAGAAGAGTAGCAAAGAAGAAAAAAATTAAAAATAAGAGCAAAAAAATAGTGGTAACTTTGAAAATAAATAAAAGATAAAAGTGAAGGGCCTCCTTCAGGATATGTCTCTGCTATCACAATGGACAACGTGGGGAGCAGCGTGCAGTTATAAGTCAATGAGTCACATTAAGCCAGTCACAGACTTGTGAGATTCAGGCAGATTTCTGGCTGCAAGTCCCAAGTTGAGCTCCCTGTCCTCCTGCAGGGTTGAACTCTGCCAGGTTCTATTGCAGGTTCCAGCTGCCCTTCCCCTGAAGATAGTCCAGGTTCCAATGGGAGGTGATGATCCCTCCAACTTACCAAGCACAGTGGTCCGGTGAGCCTTTATTGCAGAGATTCTCTTCACTTTTCCAGTGGGCTTCAGTTTTCATCAGGGAGCCTGAGAGAGGCCCTCTCTCTGTTGTTCACTTCTGAACTCAGGACAATGGCCTTTATGCCCCCCTGTGCCTCTGCAGTGTGCATCCAAGTAGCTGTATAGCCAAGAGGCTAGGGGGTGGTGCTGTTGTTGCAGGCGCCCCCACCACCAAGCTGGAGGCTGGTGGGTGTGCCTGGGGGTCCTCACTACCTAGGTCTCTGGCTAGGTCTCCAACTACAGTGTTCTGGTGTGCCTTTATTGCAGAGATTCTCTTCATTTTTCCAGTGGGCTTCTATTTTCACCAAAGAGTCTGATAGAGACCCTCTTTCTGTTGTTCACTTCTGCTCTATCTCTGGAGCTCAGGACAATGGCCTTTATGACCCCCTGTGCCTCTGGTGTGTGGATCCAGGTATAGGCGCAACCAGAAGGCAGAGGGGAGGGGTTGGTTGGGGTGGTGCTGCAGATGGTTCTGCCCCTCACCATTCTGCCCCTGGCTGGGAGGCCTGGAAAGGGGTGCTGTAGGTCGGATGGCTCCAGGCAGCTCCACCTATACACCAATATAAGTTGGATGCTGTCTAGAGTGATTCTTGCTGTCAACCATATGTTCTCCCCCTCCCTTCTTTCCATGATACTTTGAATTTCTATTTTCCTCCAAGCAGTAATCTCGGTGGAAGACCTCCAAAATAATATAGAGGGAAGAGATGTAACTCCCAAACCTAATAGATATCCAAAATGCAAGTTCATGTTCTCTAAAATCGAAGAATGAATTCTAGGAGAAACAGAGGTTAAGAGTGGGAAAACTTTACTGGGAGCTCTTCAGTGGCTCATTTTAAACTTTGATTTGAAAATAAAGTTTTAACAACACATCCTTATAAGTATTCATGTAATTTTAGAGTGCATTTTGCAGTTTAATACACTGCTATACACACTTTATACTTTTAAATTAAATGAAGTCCAACTTTTCTAGTGCTTTTTATTAACAGTTTACAAAAGAGTTAAAAGAGACAAAAATAATTATCAGCAATGAAGGATTTAGTTAATATCTATGCTTCTCAATTTTTGGATATCACAAACAAGCAAAACTAAACAAGATTGATATTGATGCACCAGCTTTTTAAATCTGTCAATTAAAAACATTAACAGACTCAAAACACAAAATATGATCTACTATCACCATCTTCCAAAATGATCAAAAAGCACTTAAAGATTTTTGTTCTTATATTTCTCATTTTGCTATTAACCAATAAAAACTTGGTCACAGACTGGCTGCAGCATCTCAAAATCAGCAGATTTAACTTGTTCACTGGTCTCTGCAAGTATAGGAAGAATAAAGCCACCATATGGTTAGGGGCTGCTCATGTCATATGCTTGGGCTTGTGTGTATGTATGAAGTGTATGTGTACCTGTGTGTATTTCTGCATAGTATGGGTATGTGTGGGATTCTGTGTGGGTATAAAGTGTGTAGTGCCTGTGTGTGTACTCTCACATGATCCTCTTAGAATTTCTCTCTAACAAGTGAGGAAGCCAAGTTTCCAAGAGGTTTACTAACTTATTCATGCCTGTCTGACTCCAAAGTTTCTGCCAAACACACCATTTCTCATGAAGCCTCAAGGTAGCTGTGCATTGCAATGGGGCCTGAGGTTGAATAGGATTTCAGGGACCACAGACTGGTTGAGTACATCAGATGTGTCACACAGAGGAAACATGAGCAAGGTTTAATAGGTTTCAGTGGAAACCTGAGTTAGAGTTTCAGTAAATAAATAAAATAAAATTCCCAGGGTTATGGATCCATTCCTGAGGACTTTTTTCCAAAGGGAAAGGGGAGTGTTAGAGCCTATGTTGTAATATAGAGGATTCCCAGGAGCCCTCTATGAAGGGAATTTCCTCGCAGATATGCAGATGCTTAATCTTGTCATCTGCAACAATGTCTGCTTTCATGAGCCTGTACCAATGTGACTACAGTCCTGAGAGTAAAGACATTCACATTCTCCCCTGGAGCCCAGCATAGGCTGGAGTTTAATAGAAATGGTTCCTCTGGGGACTGAGACAGGAGCACATTCAATAGAATGTGCTTGGGTAAGAAGGAAGAACTCTTGTTTCCTCTTCCAAGGATGGGGAGAAATGGGCACTGATTGTAGAGACAAATGACATCCACATAGCCACAGGTCCGTTCACTGTGGAATGTGACCATATATACTCTGTTCGGTGTGTGTACAGGGAACACTACATGGCTAGGTGGTTCCTGGTGCAGCTCTCCAGGACTTGGGTGATTCCACAGGTCCCGCTGTCATTCACCAAGGGGGCAGAAGCCAGCAGCTGTGTCCAAGGTTTCAGGCTGAGCTGCTCTTTTGGGCAAGAGGTACAATACACTCCAGTGTAGGCTGGAGCTTCCAGAGCCAGTGTAAGGCCTGATGTGCAGTAGAGCTGGCTGTTTCCTGAAGGGCAGGGATATGATAGCACTGAATTTGTACAGCAGAGTGGGATGTAGTCAAGATGCCAGAAGGAAACTTGGAAAAATTCGGGGGACAAGGCTGAAGATAACCTGGCAATGGGGTCAGCTCAGAGATGCCTGCACCAGGAGGCAGCGAAGACACCTCCGCGGTGGCTGCAAGATGAGGGGTGGGTCCAGGGGCCGATTCAAACCCCCAGAACTGGAGGAGGTGGCAACGCTGGGGTGGACGCCATGTTCCTCACTGCAAATGTCAAGCGGCCCCCGAGACTTAGACAGATTTTACACGCATGGACATATTCCTGTCCAGTTCCCTTGGTCTCCTCTGGGCACCAAGGCTCAGCACCAAGATCCAGTCTCCTGGGGACCATGCATGCCGCCCGAAACTGAGGGCTGGCTCCTTCTGGCTCCCATCCACATCCAGGTTGCCCCTTGAAGGTTAATTTCCTGACACTTATTGTCCCAGGTTAACTGCAGTGGGATCTGAATCAAGGGTTAGATTATGCATGGAACATCAGGAGAGGGAGAGGCTCAGATCCTTGCCTGGTGGTGGTGGACTTTAATTGCTGCCTGAGATCAGTGACAAAGTGGACAATATTGCCAAGCTAAATTTTACAGTTTAGTTCAACTTTTTCCCTCAAAAAGGATTACTGTATGAAATTAAAAGGATCATGATAATCCCTCAAGGGAGAAGCATCAATTCTGAAAGTAGAACAACAGACAGCAATTTCCATGACACTTAAAAGGCACCCTCCCCTTGGGAGACTGGTGGCATGAGGTGGGTGCTACTTCAAGCTTGGATTCTGTCCTCAGGACAGATGCATTTGCTTCTCCACTAGAAGACAATAAGAGTTAAGTGTGATTGTAGTTCAGAAACTATCACCTCTCTATGCACCTCCCTACATGCATTGCTGCTGTATTTACTCTGCAGTCCTGCAGTTTAATGAGAAGTTCTTGAGGGTAGACCCACATTGTTGTATTTAGACACTGGAGAATAAAATTAGGATTCAATTGTATACAATTTTCGGAAGAAAATAAACAGTATTTTATTTTTCCCACCCATCTCCTCCTCTTTCCTCCCCTTTACTTTTTCTTCCTCATCCCTTTGATTACTCTCAAATGTCTTTCTTCAAGCACTGAGGTATGTCAATACAGTTTGATCTTCCAGTTTTGTGAGAGGCTGGAAGGGCCGGAAACACAGCCCACACCACTGCCACTCTTGGCGAGCATTTGTGCTCACTCTGTTACTTGGGAGCTGGGAGGGACACTGTGCCATCTTAAGCCTGGTGTCTGGTGCCCACTGTATGCAGAAGCTGAGGGAGATCCCTTTATTATCAATTTTATGCATTGGTTCATTTTATGGTGCTAAACAATTAAACTTGAAAGGCTCAGCAGAGGCTCAGCGCTCAAGCACCACCATGCAGTAGTGATAATCAGACACATCTTAGGCACAGACTCAGGAGAGGGGAACCCTCACAGGAGACTCAGGGAAGCAGCCGATCTTAAAATGTCAGAGACCTCAGAATTGTGAGAACAAAAGGAATCCTCAACAGATACTTTTCAATTACTTCTTAAGTTATCCTCATCTCTCTTAAAATCATCATGTTATTAAATGACAGTGTGTTTTCTATGGCATCTTAATCATCAATATTGTAAAACTTGCACAAGAGCAATATGCATTCCTGTGACTTCACATACCTGTATTGTTGATCCTGAACACCAGGGTGGATGTGATCCTGGGCATAGCTGAGACTCGCAAGCACACCTGGTTGTGTGCGTACCACAGATTCTGTGTGCATGTCTGAGGCTCTCTGCTGCAAGGTGACGGTCACGGTAATTCCTGGGAGCAACCGAGTGATGGCAGGAGTAAAAAAGTGTCAGCGTCCATTTTGGAGGCTGATTACAAATTGAGAAAAAATATATTACCTCTCCAGCTCTGAAAAATAGAAATCATGGTCTCATTGTAAAATGTTGGAAATTTAAAAATCTTTCTGAGAAGCCAGTGTTATTTTCTCAATTTGAACAATTTAGGAGAAGAAAACAGCACACTAAACAGAGATCTTAAATAGCATTTCTTGAAACATTTAAATGACGAAAAAATCAAATCAAACAGCTTTTAATAATACTTGACTGCCAGAGGAAAATAAAATTGGAGCTGCCTCTGTAAAATAAAAAAGCAATTAACAACTTTCTGATGCTATTTCTTAAGGACCTACCTCAGGAAAGCAAATGACATGAAGCAGAGAAAAAGCCCACATCTTTCTAAAGGAAATACAGTCTCACTGTGTAATTGTGAAAAGGATAAAAGGGAAATATTGGGTCTGGGAATGCGACCCCAGACCCTCCAGGCTGACACTGAGTACAGAGTTCCATGTGCAGAGAGCCACGAGGGACCTTTGACTGCTAACAATAGCGCACCATGCTTGTTCAGTAACAGTCATCTAATAGGAGATGAAGGTGTCAAAGAAAGGAAATTGACAGCTAAATAAAGAGAAGTCTTGTTGATATAAACTATTTTTTTTAAAACAGTCTTTAAACTTTACCTGTAATTACAATCTACATTTCAAACCAAAGAACAGACTTGTTTATTTACAATGACTTACTTCAAGCACCCAGTTCTTCTTGTGTTCTAGAATGTTTCACACCTGGTCAGTCTGTACAGCATGACCTCCAGTTGCTAGTCCCTTCGGGTGAAAGGTGCCCACTGTTCCCCTGATCCCATTTGAGGGGACTCACACAATACACACTTTCAGGCCCCGTTTAGGGTCTCTCCATTTGCTACTCTATTTGAGAATTCCTGCCTTACTTTCCTCTGAGCCTCTTTGAGACACTAGTGAGAGCAGGTCGCTGGGACAGTGGAAAGGAGTTGCTTGCTGACAGGACTTTGCTCATGAATCTATGGAAACATACAATTCAGTTTTCCTCTGGCACCCATGACTTGCCGTAAAGGGGATGATTTGGCACCTGTTTTTCGAAGGAGAACTGGGGAACATGTACAATGAGAGTCCAGTGTGCTGAACATGAGCCCTGCACTTCCAGAAATGCATTCTCAGAAAACCAGTAGGGAAGTACATAAATGTTTGTGGTCCAAATGCAAAATTGGAGAAGCCTTTTTGTAAACATAAGTGTTGTTTAAAACAAGTAAGAATAACAAAACCCTTAACTGACCCACATTAGGAGAATTCTCTGAGGAAGTTACGGTGCTTTATGACATGAATACCGGGCAGCCATTAACGATGAAGCCATGGGTTTTCATGACACGGTAGGCTGTGTGAGTTGTGTCATGGGGTGAAGAAGTCAGGTTACTGAGTGTCAGGAAGAGAATACCCACCCATATGTACAGGTCATAAGGTGTGTGTGTAGAAATCTGTACATGTAAAAACCGCACGTTTATATGTTCTTATCTCCTTGCACTCCATGAAAATAGAAAAAATCTGGAAAATTATACAACCAAATGCTCCATATGATATACATTCCATAGCATATATCACTGGTGCACCTATGGCATTTTCATGCTTTCTGTTTTGGAATTTCATCTTTTTTGTTTGTAAATGTAGCAACAAAGATCTCCATATTTAGAATATTTTCCATTTCCTTCAGGTAAGGGAGGGCAGGCCTTGTTGCATTTGCTGTTCTTTGCTTCAGTACTCATGACATGCCTTCCTAGTAGAGAGCTCAGTACTGGGTGCTGAGAGCTGATGGCTTAGTTTGGGGTCCCAGTCTACTCCAAAGCCATTGTCACTATCCTCCTTCCACAGACTAAGTCTTTTTGTCACCATGGAGAAGGACAAGAACCCAGAATTGTCACAATGGAGGTATTGAAACTGCATGGGGGATACATTTGTAAAATATAAGGGCTTCATAAAATTGATGTTACTTAGATTTTTAACTCAGCACAGCATGGTGGCATAACAAATATTACAACACATCATGTTGAATGCATATACCCTTTTGTTTGTGCTTAGAGAGCCATTCTCAGTGTGAGGAGATCAGTTGTGGCAGGGACATACCTAATGTGAAGCAGCCACATAAAAGCCACATTCAGACCCTCAGTCAATAATCCAGGTTCTACCTGAGTGTATGGCTTGCTGGCTCCATCATCCCTGCCTTGCCCATACATCAGTTCTGTTCTGTAAGGTAGAAGGGGCTCAGGCTCAAAGGATACATCAGGACTATAGAGGAGCTGAGCGGGGTAAGCTGTAAGTCATGTCTAGTACATCATATTGTAAAACTAAAAGAGACAGCATTTTTGGGGAGCACAGTGCTCGTTTCCCAGCATATGTTCTTAAAGTTGTATAACTTTCTCTTTTTCTAGCCCCATAATGTGGAAATAAGCTTCCTGCAGAAGGGAGGAAAAGAAAATGGGATGTTGAAAAGGGGTAATTTGTTATCAACACTTCAAAAATTTCCCCCAAGTTTGAAGTGAATTGCTGGTTTCTTTGATGTGATGTCTTCCTTGCTCAACTCACTCTGATTTAATTTTTAAAAATAGAGCTGGATATCAAACACTGCCCTTTGCACCTGCTGGGCAAGCATTCTGCCATTGAGCTACATTCCCTTTCAAATTTTCAAAACTCCCCAACGAAAACATTTCTTGGCTGACCTTGTGGAAGAAAGAGGAAGAAGACATTGCTGGTTGCTAGACGATGATAGCTCACCAGTGATAGACTGTCAACATTCACACCCCCATAATGATTTTATTTGCATTTTTATCTTCTTAAAACTATTGTTTTGAGATCTGCAGTCACTCAAATGAATAGTCCTGCTCATGTAGTGCAAGTTTATCAGAATAAGAAAGCCTTCCAAATGAGCAAGCTTGTTTTTATAAAGTCACACTCAACCCTGAGCAGCACTTCCCTGTGGAGGGATGGAGGGTCACACTGCAATACTTTCTTTCAGCAACAGTCATTGCTACTCTGGGACCCAGCAACAGGGATCTCAGAAATAAAAGTCTTTGAATAATAAAATAAAAAACTATGAGGCATAATAAAGAACAAATAAACCAAAAAAACCTTGTCATAACATCTGTGTGGTTGTCTATTTCTAGTAAGTTACTGTCTCTTGGTTCCTGTGATAATTGATTCATTGGCTGAAGGGAAGGTTTGGCCAAATCCTGGCATTGGCTTTGATATAGACATACCAGATGCAGGCTAACCTTTTAGATTTTCCAGCTGTCTAGTGCTAAAAGCCAATTTCTAAAGAAAAAGAAAAGATGAACTATTGACTATTATTTCAGAGCTCAATGTCAAAATGTCAAAATAAAAAAAACAGAAAAGTCTTCGAGTTGACATAGTGTGGGGTTTCCATTTGGAAGTGAATAAACAATCTGTTGTAGTCTTTTAGAGAAAAGTACCTAAAGCTCTGTTCTGATGCTTAATTTTATACTCTTCAAGCTTCTTGTTTCTTCCCCCTGACAGCTGACTGCAGTCACCCTTGGTAAGAAAGTTAAAGGGACCCTCAGAAAAACAGTTCCCATAACAGCATGCTGTTGTGACTTCCTAGAGATGCAGCTGCCCCTGAATCCATGCATCATCACTGTTGCAATGAAGAGCTTGTACTGATAGTCAGTGAGTGGCTAGCACTTTCAGATATGGTGGGGGTCACCAAAGGCATCTTCCCACAGTTGAGAGTGCCATCCATGAGAGGGGCTGCCAGATAAGGCACAGGATAGCTCACATTTCATGGGGGGCATATTTATTACATAAAGGCACATATTCATCTCTCAGCTGAAGTTCAAATTTATTTAACTAGGCATAATCTGGCAATGTTAGACAAAGGACATAAGCTTGGATACAGACATAATTGTGCTAGTTCATCTTGATTATCAGGACCCTTGGATTAAAAGACTCCTTGAGAGGTGGTTGGATTGTGAGAGCACCTACTTCAGTGGTTAGCCCATACTGGAATGGTTCATTAGGAGGTGAGGGCTATTTGGAGGAAGTGGGCTATGACGTATGACCTTGTACACTATATCTGGCTATTCCTCTCAGATTCTTCCCTGGCTGGCTGCTTCCTGGGTGCATGAGTTGAGTAGCTTTCTCCATCATACTCTTCAGCCATGCTGCTTATGCCTTGGAGTCAGCCAACAATAGACTGGACCCTCTGAAACTATAAGCCAAATAAACCTTTTTCTCCTTTAAACTGTGCATGTCAGGTGTTTTGTCCCAGTAACGGGAAACAAACAACCTATCAGGAGAGGAAATCCGGAAATGCCAGCAATGTGAAGATAGGGCAAAGGTTGGAGTGATAGCACCACAAGCCACAGAACACTTGGGGCCACTGGGAACTGGAAGGGACAAGAAGAAGCCTCCTGAGAGACTTCTGAGAGAGAATATCTTCTTGAACAAACATTATACATGTTCACTGCAGATGCAATATATGGACATTTTTTTTTAATTGAAACATTTCAGGTCAGATCTGAATATGTAATCACAGGGTACTCCTCCACTTTATTAATTAAATAGTATGTTAGTTTGCTAGTACTGCCACAAAAAATTGCAGTAGATTGCAGCCCTAAGCAATAGCACTGGAGGGTAGAAGTCTGTGACCACTTTCCAGCAGGGAAATTTCTCCTGAGGACTCTTTGTCTTGCAGATAACTGTCATCCCATTGTGTCTTCATGTGGTATTTCTTCTGAATTGGTCTGTGCTCTGATATCCTCTTCTTAAATGACTCCAGTCAGATTGGATTAGACATACCTTAATGTTCTCACTGTTACCTTAATGACCTCTGTGAAGATCCCTTCTCCAAATCTATATATAAAAAGAAAAGTTTTGGCGCCTGGTTTCAGTTCACGGTTGCTATGCTCTGTGCATCACAGCACAACATGGTGACAACACTGAGCAGAGGAGATGGCTCAACCTTATGGTGACCTGGAAACAAAGAGAAAAGAAGGGTCCAGGAACCCAGCGCTCTTTGCTCCTTCAAAGGCCCTCCTTCAGTGACCTGCCTTCCTTCCATCAGGCCCCACCTCCAAATGTTCCATCACCTCCCAGTAGCACTACAGGGTGGTGATCTCCTTTGGGGGATCACCATGGATCCAAGCCATAACACTTGATGATCAGCAGCACCTTCTGGTAGTCAGTTTCCTTTGCTGATTTCTCTTTTCCTTGCAGTCTCCAAGCTTTCTTGAGGCCTCTCTTCTTTACTTCCTGCTCTATCTTCAGATGACTGCATTGGTCAAATCTCATGAAGAAAACCCTTTAAAATTTAAAATGTTCTATTGCTTATGCTTTGTAGAGGCTATTTTTTCTCAACTCTATACAAAAATTACTGCAAGAATCAGAAAATTTTTTTTTTTGCTCTTAGACCAAATAGAACCCAACAAATTAGGACCCTGCAGGAAACAGGAACATGCTTATAAAGCAAGCATGAGCCAAGTTTCTCAAGCTCAGGTGATACCCAGGACAGCCCAAGAAAATGAAATAGAATCAGTGACAGTAGAATGCCATGGGCTACACTCACAGGCTGATTAGCCGCATCACTTAAGAGACTTTTTGGGAAAGGTTGCAAAACTTGAAGGCCATAGGCTGGAAGAATCTGGAAATGACCTGAGCCATAGTCCCACCCGTGAACTAAGAAGCTTTCATGTACTGACAGTAATTCTCATCCCTTTTGCTATTCCTTCTATGTCTGTAGCAATCAATAGCCAAGGCTGAAATAAAAATTTGGGAGGCTTAGGAATAAATGCAAATGTTTCCCTTTTTCCCCCATAGGTCTGATTAAAAGCACATGAGTCTCATGTGGCATGTGGCCAACAAACAAATGAAAATCCTAATTTGTCCTTGACTGGACAAGCCCAATAATTTTGCTTTAGAATATCAGGAATTAATGCTTCTCAGGCTAATATCCTAATGTGAAAATTTTAAGCAGAAACCAACCATTGAGGGTCATGTTCTCATTCTCCAGGTCATAAGACAGTTGTGACTCAATCACAGATTCGGGTCCTGGAGGACAACACCATACTCTGTCTTTGATTACTGTGGCAGTTGCTTACTCTCTGGGTTTTACAAAGAAGAAATATTTTGCATGTACAAAACCAGCATGTTTATAAGTTAAATTTGCATATAGATGCAAAAGATTATAATATTTTTACAAGTTAACCAGTACAATTATGTACTGTGGCATTTTCTGAAAAATGTTCTGCAAATACTCAGTGTGGAACATCAAGATCTTACATTACCACGTTATTTTTTTCTGAGACTTCCCTACATGTCTGTTAGTTGGATACCTTTAAAGAAAGGTCACTAGATGCTCATGAGGGTCCTTCATTCCAGTGACAATTCCTATGTCAGCTCCCTGTAGTGAGGCTTTTCTAGTGAAGAGAGCTGGTGGGGAGTGGAGGTGCCTGACCAGGAGACCTTTCGGAGTATCTAGGGCACCACTTCAGGACATGTATCCCTGCCAGGAGGCAGGACAGAAACTTCTCAGGAAAAGGTAAAATGTATATCAAGCAAATATAACCTATGCATCTACGTTTCTCATGTAATAGTGTATGGCAAACTTGTTCCAGGATATTTTTTTTTTTTTTTTTTTTGCCCTGGGGCTGGAACCCAGGGCCTTGCACCTGTTAAACATGTGTTCTGCTGCTGAGTTACATTCCCAATCTTTTAAAACATTTAAATTTTATTTATTTATTTTTATGTTTTTATGATTTTACTTTTATTTCATTTTCACAACTAGATTTAAATTTTATATTTGAGCTTTTAGTTTTTTCATTATGTTTTATATGTGAGAGCATGAAGAATTTTATATATCAGGCTCTCTCCCTTATGTATAATAATATATTTTTTCAAAAATTGTGACAATATTTACATATTTCATAATATCCCCATTTTCTATTTGTAACATAATATATCAAGTATTTGCCTAACACTGGAATTAAAAAGTTTCAAGATTTTGCCTATACTAAGGAAAAAAACAAGGAATATACATGTGTATGTTTATTGTATCTATAAGCACGCATTTGGCACCTAGTCATGACTAAAGTACATTCTTAAGTAAAGTGACATTTTTAGGTCACAGTATGTAAATAAGTTCAAGTTTTTGAGCAGATGACCATCAATTGTTTTTCAATATTCTTGCACCAAAGGATAACTGGTGATCCTGACTTGGTGGTTGATGTAATTGATCTGATTTTCTATGGAGTCTGGAGCTTCTATAATAATAGGTTTAATGAGAACTTTTCATATATGAAAGATTTAAAAAAATTTTTCTGTTGCATTTTTTAAGAAAGTGTCATTTTTATTTTTCATTGACTTTTGATTCTTGTTTTGCTTGATTAATTAGACTATTTGGCTATTTGTAGTTATATAGTGAATTGAATATTTTGCATTTGTTTTTTTTCTTTGCCTAGGAAATTCTTTAAATGAAATGCAGCATCTATTTAATTTTTTCATTTTCTCTCTTTTTTACCTACCTCTTTAATTTCTGTGTGACATGTAATATAAGAAGAGGCCCTACATTTGCTCAGCAGAACTCTAGTTTGTTCAGTAGAATGAGTTCCATATTTCTTCACTATTGCATATCTTCTTTGAATCTTTACTTCTCCTGAGACTTACTGGGAAATAAGTGATGAAAAATAAAGTACACATATTAGGAATGTACATTGCCCAAATCCTGAAGTTTTCTTGTACCTTGGGATTCATTCCCTCCTCCACCTGTTCCCTTGAAGCTTCAAGCTTGCTTTTGGCCATTATGGGTCGATTTTCCACTTTTCAAGTTTCATAAAAATGAAGCATGTGAATATACCTTTTTGACCTGACTTCCTTCATTACATGCCTTGTTGGTTTTCTGTCTTCCAATGATTCATTCATTTTCCTTGTTTACATGTAGTACAATTTATGCATTACATATTGTTGATAGGGCAATGGCTTATGTTTGGTATTGGGCTGTTAGGAATTAAATGCTGTGCACATTCATGAACTAGTCTTTGCATGGACATATACTTTGCTTAAATACTTCAGAGTGGAAGACTGGATCATTTCATTAGGTGAGTGTGTAGCATTTTCAGAAACTGCTAAACTGTTTGCAGAGTGCTGGTTTGCATTCTCACCATCTTTGTGTGAAAGCTTCAGTTGCTCCATGTGCTCACCAGTATTTGGATAAGTTAGTTAGCTTTCTGCTCCTTTGGCTCATAGACTCAGTTCGTGATTGAGCTCCCCTGTTATTTTGGGCCTGTAGTGGCATAGGAAGTACATCATGAGTGAATGGGAGAATTTCTTACTTCACCACAAGCCAGGATGCAAAGGAGGGAAAGACGAAGGGACTGGGGTCTCACAATCCCCTTCCAGGGCATGCCCCTTCCTCCATGACCAGAGCCTCCCACTGTTCCCTTTCTCTTAGACTTTTCACTATCCAGCCAAAGTTCCACTCCAGGAAACAAGCCTTCAAAGCAAGGGCCTTTGAAGGACATTAGCAAAGCTAATGGGTCTCTACTGACACCTACTTGTGGTTTTATTTACATTCCCCTGACAACTGGTCATAGCTGGGTATCTTTTCCTAGGCTGACTGGCTATTTGTGTGTCTTCCTTTGCGATGTGTCTGTTCAAAATCTGCCGTTCTTTCTGTATTGGGTTGTTAGGGTTCCTGATATTGTTATTGAATTGCTTTGCGTATTCCAGATGCAAGTCCCTTACCTGATGACTATGTTGTGAAAATTACCTCTTAGACTATGGTTTGCCTTATCATTTTCTCAGTAGTGTCCTTCAAAGAGTAAGCATTAAAATTTGATGAAGTTTAGTTCATTAAATTTTGTTTCAAATTTGAGGTCTTTACATTCTATTTAAGAAAACTACCTCATCTCAACTATTTTAATCTAGAAGTTGTATCATTTTAAATTTTACATGTAGATCTGTGACTCATTTTTAGTTAAGTTGTGTATATGAGTCAATGTTCATTTTTGTATATTGATATCCAATTAATCAGGCAACATTTATTGAAAAAATTATCTTTTGTCCACTTAGTTTCTTTGGTATCCTTATTAAAAATCATAATATGGCTCTGTTTCTGATCTCTTTCTTCTGCTTATCTACTCATATATCTCTCCATCAATACCAAAACAAATTACCTTATTACTGCAGCTTAATCATAAGAATTGAAGTAAGGAATGATGAATCTGCCAGCTTAGTTTTTTCCTAAGTTGCTTTGATTTTTTTCTAAGCTGGTAGTGTAATAGACAGTGTAGTTAGCATATAAGTAGGCAGTCAGTAAAGGATGGACCTAAGGTACAACTGGCTGGATAAAGAGAAAACTGCAGACACACACGTGTTAAAAGCTAATTCAAGCCATGCAGCTAGTTGAGCTTAGAAATGTAAAGGATAAAAAGTTAGGATAAGTATAGGCAGATATGGAGTCTTCCTCCCAGGAAGGAAACGTCAGAGGCAGAATATGTGAAGTTAGTTGACAGCACCTTGAGGCCCTCAACTGGACTTAGAGGAACTTAGAAAAGCAGAGCAACCAGTTTCCTTAGTGGTCATCTGAGTAACTGATTTTTCTTAGACTCTACATTACAAAGACTAAACACCAATACATTAGTCTAAACCAACAGAGCCATCTGTTTAAAGCAAGTTTCCAAGCTTTGCTTATCTACATAAGAACAAAAAAAAAGCACCTCAGAAACTCTATTTTCTGGATCCCCTCCTAGAAACCAGGAATTTTATTTCTTCTCATTTCTAATAAAAACTCTCCTAATTTCTCCCTTTTGTCCATGATTTCATTCCGGACTTCATGAGACAATAAGCTTGGGTTTATGTGCTTTGTACAGAATTAGCTGTTTGAATGGCATTTCTATCTAAATTTTGGAATCAGCTGTCCATTTCTGGAGGCTGTTGATTTTGTTTTGAACTATGTCTTATCTGTAGACACAGAATTACTTATGGTTCTTTACTAATGATTTTTGAGTGCTGCTTCATTTTCTGTTGGCTTCTGATTTCTGATAGGCTGAGCAGCCATTCAGATAGTTGTCCCTCTGTCTATGATTTGTCATTTTTCTCTGATTTTCAAATACTTTTCTTTGTCTGAGGCTCTCATTGTTCGGATTGTGAAGTCACAAAGCAATCTTCTTTGACTTTATACTGTTTGGGTGGCTAAGCCTCTTGAATCTGCATGCTTGTATCTTCCATCACACGTGGCAGAGTATCAGACATTGCTTTGTGTAACTTCTTTTGTGCTCCAAACATTTTTGTCTGCCATCTGGGATCTGCCCATTGTGTTTTGCCTTTTACTGTCACCCCCTACTCCAATCTCTCTGAGCCTCTGTTCATCTTTATTTCCTCTTTCTTTCTGAACTGGGTGACTTTCATTGGTCTTTCCTCAGGTGACTGTTTCCTTTATTCAGCTTCTCCATTCTCCATTGAGTCCATTTAGTGCATTGTTTTTAACTGACTTTTTTTTTTTTTTTAGAATAAAGTTAGATTCTCTGAGAAATTAAGTCAGAGGTAAAGAGTTTTCACATACCTCTTGCCTCTGTTATCAGAGTTTCCACCAGTGAGGTTTTAATTTTAGGTATCTTATTTTTCCAGTTCTTTTTTTATATTACATTTGCAGTTCATAATGATCACATTCTTTCTGTGGAGGCAGTACATACGTACATGATACATTTTAATTCTTTTTTTCATCCCTTTTTCTAGACATGGCTCCCCTTTCCTTCACTTCTTGATTCCTTTTCCATTGAGAAAGCTCTGTCTCTCTAGTTACTATTATCTATCTTTTATTTTGCTCTTTATTTATACTTTGGGTTTTCCCGATAAGAGAAACCATGCAATATTTAAGCTTATGTGTCTGATTTCTTTCACTTAACTTTATGATCTCAAGGTGCATTCATTTTCTTACAAATGACTCAGTGTATTTTTATTTTAGAGTAGTACTTTAAATATTATACCACATGTTCTTTATTTATTCATCTGTAGATGGACATATAGGCTGATTCTAAGATTTAGCTATTATGAGTTGTAAGGCTGTAAACATGGGTAGTCATTTGATATGATGTATTTAACTCTTTCAGAAAGATACCTAGAAGGGGGAATAGCTGGGTGAAGTGGAATTCTCTAGTTCTTAAATTTTCATTAATTTCTCTTTTAAAGTTTTTGTTTCTCTGTTGAGATTTTCTATATTTTCATTTTTTTGAATACACTTGTCTTTTCCTCATGCAGAATTGGTAAATAATGATTAAGTTCTCTTTCTAATAGTACCAACATTTATATATCATATGCTGATTGATTTTTCTTTTTGTAACTGGTCACAGTTTCATAATTCTATGTATTCCAATTATTTTGTGGATATTATGGCTATTATGTTGTATAGACACTGGTACCTATTAAAATCTACTGGACCATGTTGAGTAAATTAGGGTCAGTGCATCTACTTTGAGTGGTGGATCAAATTTCAGGTCAGTACTTCTAGTCTTGATTTTATTTTTTGAATACTTTGCAATTTAAATGTTAGATCAAATTATTTCTTATAATCATATAAAATATTCGGGAAGTTCCAAAGTAAAGTTGAAAATAGTACATACCCGCTATTTTCTTACATGTCTTTTAAATGACTATCTCTTCTTTATTCCCTCCACATCATTCTTTTAGATCAGCCTACAGTTTAGTAAATAAGTGCAGACGGTTATGTGCACATCCATTCACAACAGTACCCGACCTCAGCCAGGCAGTAATAGGTTGCACATCAGCTCCTGCTGTCTTGGGGAATCTGTCTAAAGGGAGTTGTCATGGTCAAGGCTCGCTTGGTGCTCAGCAACAGAGAGCTCTTAGGCCCAGACAGCATCCTTGCTGGCAGTTGGCTGATGCATCAAGAACAAGAAGAAGGATTTCTGCGACCTTATTGGCGAGCATATGGCAGGCTCTGATTTCCTTACTAAATCAGATGATATTACTAGAACTGGGTCATTATGCACACATTGTAATCTATCGTTAAGCCCAACAAAGTAATATTTAGCTAGAGCTTTAATTGTGCTACTGGGATTTATCTTTGCTTTTCAAAGGAAAAAAGTCAAGTGGAATGGAAGGAGGAGAAGATGCAGTGAATTTCCCATTTTAATAAGAGGGGTTGTCATTTTTGACAAACAATACTGTGACTGAACAATTACTTATTCTGATAAAGGTGGAGTCACAGGGCCTTATTAGATTACCTGAGATAGGACTGTGTCATCTGGAAGGAGCGGCCTCAAGGGCCTGGGTTGCAGTGTTTGTACCGTAATGCTATTTTGGGGAATGTGGGTCAAATTGGATCAGTGAGGCTGAATTTCCATCATTTTTTCCATTTGAAACAAATAGACTTTGAAGGTATGTTTCAGTCAACTGTTTCTTTGGGCCTTTTCTATAAACATGATTTACCCCGGTATTATGCCCACCGTCATTACTTTTGAGTTTCTTTTGTTATTTGTACTTAGAAATAAAATTGGAAGAATTTGTAGAATCTGATGCTCACATTTTGTTCTGTATACGTACCATGAGCTCAACCTAATGCTTAACCCCACCTTTCTGATTTCCTAGCTTCGCACAGAAAGGCCTGCAGAGTCCTAAGAACACAGTACCTTAGCCCAAGAGGTCCTTGCCTTTATTTGATATCAGCTCACATCAGGCCACAGTCCCTGCTATCTTGTCCCTAATGATGGCCCAGCCAGGCCAGCATGGGAGATCCTGAGAGGTAGTAGTTATACTCATTCACACATAGTAATGAGAGCCAGACCTCTGTTGTCCAGAGGGGCAAAAGAAGTGAATAAGTCACACTGCCAACCTGGGAGGTGTGTGGTCCCTTTTCTGCCATGTGCTAGGATAATCCACCCAGACGAATCCTGGCTCCATCTCCAACAGCAGGAAATGAAGACGCTGTTTTCTCTTCTGTCAGGGCTAATAAAACAAGCGACTTATTAAATAGCATTTTGACAAACACAGTGGATAATGAATCCTGTTACATAGTGAAAGACTTTTAACAATTATAAAGATTTACAGCTGAGCCTGCCACATGAGTGCTGGAGGAGTGGAAAGCTGAGAACAGCAGCCGGCTGAGTGCTACTGTCCCTGCCGAAGCTAGGTGGGCTAAGCACGCAGCTGTCTGAGGTGGTGGTTACAAGGGGATCAGAAAACATATTACCTGGATAACATTTTGGATTCTCAGCCTGAATTTGAGAGAGATATGCCACTGTGAACTTGGGATGCCTTTTTTTCTGCCAGCTGCATGGCATGTCCTGAATCCCAAATGCCAATCCTGTGACTCAGGGGCAGTTGTTTGGAAATCTGCTAATGACCAAGAGGCACCGACAGCCCCAGAGCTTCATTCTCTATCCTGTTTCCAGGTTTGGTCAGACGGGAAGAACAGATGTGTGTACTGTAGATCTATCTCTGCTCAGTACATTTCAAGTCATCTTTAAAGAAACTTCACTGAGTATATGTGGTATGCTGATATCTTTTAATATGTTGGATGATGAGAAAAAGGAAATAGAGACCAGCAGCAGCAGAAAAAAAATAGAAAAAGATTTTCATCTGTCAGAGATTTTGGGTAAAAGATAAAGAAGAAAGAAGCAGCTTTGTTATCAGTGTTCAGTTTCAAATGGAGGTTCATGGTTGAGACAAAGCTAGACAGAAATATTAGTGTTTTATAAAGAAAATATACTTCACTGAGTTTATTTTGATCTGGAGTTTTGCTAAGTGGAGATGCAGTGGTATTTGTCTTGGTGTAGCAGATTGTTAATGATGATCCCAACAGGGCTTCTGAGTACATAAGTACAGTGGACTCTCTAGTTATGACCAGCCTGACATATGAACAACTTGGATTATGATCAGAATTTTAGTTTTAACTCATGACCAAGGTCTTGAGTTACGACTCTAATGCCAGCCACTTGTGCTTGGTGATGGTCTCAGATACAGATTAAACCCTTGAAGAGTTCTGGAAGGAACATTACAACATCCTGTCCTGTGTGGGGTTAAATGAGAAATTCTGGGATAAGATCTGCCTAGAAGAAAGTGTGGCCTGAAATTATACAGGAGAGAAACTTTGAAGGCTGTGTAGAGGAGCCCGAGCCTTCAATTGACCAACTTTAGTTACAACTAGCCCTCACAAACAAATTGAGTTTGTAAGTAAAGGGTCCACTGTATTTTCCCAGAAGGAGCTTCTCCTTTTTAACTGGGAAATCCACAGGTTTTCCTGGTGACAAGTTTATGAAATATTTCATGGATCTTCAAAGCTTTGATGAGAGGTTCTCTCTGCATCTTACTTCCATTGGGAAGGTTTCAGGACCATAAGCCCAGGGCAACATAATCAATGGTTTTGAGGACAGAGAACACAGGCATGTGACAGACATGGCTCTCTTGCCTGGGCTCCCAGCTACTGAGAAACATGTATTTTGGATGTGCATGTATGTGTGTGTCAGTGCATGCACACTCATGCATTTATTATTGATTATTTACTGTACTAAGGTTTTCTCAAAATTTTCATCTAGAGGAAAGAAGGATAGTTTATCAGTTAGGTCTCAAATAGTCTAACTGGGGCAGTTTCTACATGGTTCTAAATTTCTTTCAGTACTATACGCCTGGAATTGTTCATATGTCATATTAAGAGAGGAACCACATGTGAACCACACGATTGACCATTTCCCATTTCTAGGAAGGCCTTGGCTGTAGCCTGTCTAGGAATTCTTCTTTGAGTTTAAACCACATTTATCACTTCTTGAGAATTAGAATTTTACTTATTGCCATTAGCTGTGTGTCAGATATATATCTCAGGGATTTCCACTTGCTGTTTCATTAACCCTGAGAATAATCCTGAGAGGTGAGCATGAGTGACAGTGTGATGTGTGAAGAATTAGATCAAGAAGGAAAAAATACATTTCTTCTTTTTACTCTCCTACCTCTAGAATAAATTTGAAGTAGATATCTAATTCTGTTCATAAAATGTATCTGTTCTTCATTTTGTCTCTTCTGGGAGATGAGTTCCAGTCTTCTTGTCCATTTCCAGAGAATGTTGCTTTATTTATTTATTTCTAAGTGTTTGCAATTTCTAAGTTTTCTCAGTAACACAAATCTCTTCCGAGAATTCAGCCTTGTAAATGAGCATTTCCCCCCAAGAAAATAGCTTCGCATTTGTTTTGGGAAGCAGCCAAACTTTGTTTATTTTTTTTGCATTGAAACCAAATTTGAAGCTTTTAAAAAGAGGTGTGTTTGTGTGTATATGTGTGTGAGTGAGAGATAAGCTGAAATTATCCCTAGTCCTCATAAGGAACTTCTTATGTGTCATAATGAGTATATTTCTTGCTCATTCTGGCTCAATCTATATTTAATTAAGAAAAATAGATCTCATTTTCCTCTGCAGAACAATCTGGGAACCAACAGGTTATTCTCTTTGCAAACTCCACACAGCGCTGTAAGTTACAACACTACAGCCTGTTTGCAAACTTTAGAGTTTTTATGGTGGGTGGATTGTTTGTGAGGGCTACTTACTAAATTGTATTCTGTGCTCTTAGGCTTCTTTTGTGCTTGAACAGTTGTGCTGAAAAACATCCACGTTTACCAAAGTCATCTCCTCCAAAAGGAGATCTCGCAATGACGTGTTAATGGCACTGTTTTATATGGCACAGCAAATTTAGCCTATCCCTAGAGGCACAGCAAATTTTGATATATTCTGCCTCTCCTTAATGGTGCTTATCTGTTTGGTATTTAATTTGCAACTTGTTATCCATTACTCATGCTCTTTGCCAATTTATCTTCTGCTTTTCATACTATTGTCAAATTAACTTTTTACAGGAATATGCCTGGAAAAGTTAGATGCAGCTCAAAATAAACTGGTTTGTCATTTAAATTTCTCTTTGCTTTAGTGGTTTATAGAACTTTGGCATTTTATAGATTATAAGTCAAATTAATGTATAGAAAGATTTACTGCTGCCATTATGAGTTAGTCTCCATCTACCCACTTATCATCTATCGTATCTATGTATATCCACACACATTCTCAAACAAACATATAGGAATTAGTAGAAGGAAGGACTTCTATTCTTCAAAGAAATAATTAACTTAATTTGATGATTATCTTTTTAACTTTGGAAGGAGAAGAGGTTGGAGGGAATGAGAGAGGGAGAGGGAAAGAAGGGAGGGAGTGCAGAGTAGGTGTTGTCGTGATTCCATGTCATTTTAAATTAATATCTAACCACTATGGTATTTGAAAAGTACTAGTGGCAAAAGAAAAATACCTTTACCTCATCTGCCTGTATTCTTTACTGACAGTATCTTTACACCTTCTGAGTTGGTAGTGACAAGAATGTCTCACACTGATTTGAGAAGCTGCTAAATGTCTGTGCATATTTGTGTGTTTATGTGGGTGTTTGTGTATGTGCACATTTGCATGGATATGTGTTTGTTTTACCATGTGTCTGTGTATTTGTGTGTAACTGTGGGTATTTGAGTATATGTGTGTGTGTTTGTGTGTATCTATATATGTAACAGTCGGTGCCTGTCCATGTGAATCTTGTGAATTTGTATGTGTGCACTGTGTGTGTGTGGCTGCAGGGGGATGGAGTGGCAGGGATAAAGAAGTAATGAAGGACAGGAGGGGATTTGTATCTGTCACTCAAAAATACCTGAATTTTACAGGGGAAGGTTGTTAGACAATTCCTTGTGCCAAGTTATAAACACTCTGACCCAATAGTGAAAATACACACAAGTGAGGTCAGGGAGCCCTGAGGTTCAGGGATGTGTGCGAGACCCAACAGATGGGTGGGGCAGAACCCAACTCAGGCCCCAAAGAGGTGACCTCAGGCAGATTGCCACTCAGACCCTTCCCCTCCCGGAGAAAGGCTATTCATGCTGCCTCCACTTCTCATACTCTCCCAACCCTTCTGGCACTCAGGCTTTTTGAAATCCACAAATAGCAAAGTGATTGCTATGATGTCATAGCTACTTTTCTTGTTGCTGAGACAAAATACCCAACATCTACAAGTTAAAGGATGAAAGGTTTACTTCAACTCACAGTTTGTAGAGGTTTCAATCCATAGTTGGCTGGCTCCAAGGCAGGGTGACACAGCAAAGGGGCATCACAGAGGAGAAACAGTTCCTACTGTGGCAGGCAGAAGGCAACAGCAGGCAGCAGCAGCAGCAACAGCAGCAAGTCCGCCTTCTTTCTGTGCCTTTATATTCCATCCAGGCTACAAGCTTATTGATTGGTGCCAACCATACCCAGGATGGAGCTTCCATTATCCACACCCTTAACCTCAGTATCACACCTTTAATTCACATTCACATCCTAGTCCAGCCACTTTTTGTTCTTCACCTTGCAAACCACATAGCACTGAAGGACTACACTAGCTCCAGCTTTGCAGACACTGTGCTTGGAAAAACCACCCAGGATTACTGGTCTCCTTCACTGAGAGAAACTGCCGATCTCTTTCCCTTCTGAAGTAGTTTTTGATTTGAGGTCTGAGTAAGAATGACATATTTGGCTTTTATTTTGCATATGTAAATATTCTTGTGGTGATACAGTGTCTAAGAACAGTGACGGTAGTCTCTGTCTTGACAGAGATGGCTATGGCTTATCTGAAGCTTAGAGGTGGTGTTCATAGCTGTGTGTTTATATCTGTGTATGGCCGTATCTGTCCATGCCATCTGTACCTATATCTGTATTGATCTGTAGCTATCCCATACCCACAAGCATATCTGCACTTACATCATCTACATCTACGTGTGCATCTACACTCTTACATGTATCCGTATCTATATCACCTCTCTATCCATGTATCTGTTTCTATCATCTCTCAACATTGACAGCTGTACCATACCCAGATGTATCTCTACTTCATCTGTATATGACATATCTATGGCTACATCTACACGTGTACATGTATGTATATTGTATGCATATCTGTATCAGTATCGACTTATCTATGTCATCTGTCTATCTGTACATCTCTAACTGGTCTACATCTGTAACTATATGATAGCCAGTTGTATATCTATAACTCTAAATCTATGGCTATATCTATACCTGTATCCATATCCATATCTATGTTAACATATATAACATATTTCTACCATATATGCATATCTATCATCTTGTTAGTTTATATTTGTGTAACTATATGTATATCTAAATATCTATATCTACACCTATATATCTATATCTCTGTCTCTAATACACATGCAAGTTGTAACTAGTACCAGTGCACATAACTCACAACCTCTTGATTAGCTTCTACCTGAGTGTGTCATATTACAAGCTGGTTGCAATTAAGGAATCTATTAATAACCCAGGAGATTTTCACTCAGGTGCAGAGACAAGTAAATTGAGGGTGAAATTAAATTATAGACAACAGGTTATGATGGGTGAGATATTTTTCTTTTTACCAAATAGGAATGTATTAAATGGATACTTTGTAAAGACAGAAGCCTACTTCATTAAAATTTCCAGCTCATGTTTTTAGTTTGCTTCGAAGCCTCCAATGAAGTGCTCCCTGTGCGATTTACTTGGGTTTAAGTTCCAGAGACTAGAAGCCATACGTCGGTGCTTACTTCTCGGTATATATCGACATCCCAGATTAAAATTGGTTATGTTTGATTTATTAATGATTTTGATTGTTTTAATTGAAGCCTTACTGGTGTGGCTGAGAATGATAGCTGGAAACCCTTATGGGGTAGGGTGGGGAACATTTAAAGCTTGGATTCTGACAGGGCTGACCTGGTTCTGACTGGGGCAACCGATGCGTGTCCACATTTGTGACTGCAGATGCCCAGCTCCAGGAGCAGGGGGCTGAAATCTCACAGGCCTTCTCTCTGGACTCATCCTCCTAGGGTTTTCCCTGTGCTACCTTTTGAATTTCAGGATGGCAGAGACTGTAACATATTTTCTGTTCGTCTTTCTGTGTGTGTGTGTGTGTGCAACACAGGATCTGGGGAAGCACAAGGAGCCGTTTTATACATTAGATGATTATCACTTTGGAGTTCATTGCTTATCCAGGGTTGAGATATAGGAGGGCTTCAGGCCTCCTTGATTTAGTGAGAAAAGGATGGCATTTCCTTTGACGCAATCTTTATGACAAGCCAACCTACAGTGAAAGATGTCTGACCACAAGGTGGGAGGTAGGCTTCCAGGGTCAAAACCCACTGCACCATTCCATCCAGATTATGTTATTTTTATATTATTATTATTATTACTACCAGAAATCAGCCACTGCAGTTTTTTAGCAAAATCTTTTACCCTTTCTATTATTGCAGATACAATTTTTTCCTTCTATTATTATGGATGTAATTTTGTGTTTTACTTTCTCCATTTCTTGACTTATTCCTGCCTTCTCCATTTTGTTTTTTGCAATTTCCATGTACTTAGCAATTGATTGAATTACATTTAAATCTACAAATGTACATGGATGAGATAGAACCACATGAAATGGTTGATATTAACCTACAAAACTAACAATTCCTTGGCTTCATCCTAATACTATGTATCATAACCGAGTAAAAAAATTCTGTGCTGGTTAAAGCAGTTATTAGAAAAGGACTACAAATGAACAAGTGCCACCTTCCTTTCCCTCAGGCCCCAGACTTCCCCTTTGTCATGAACTTGACCATGAGCTATATGGTCTCTGCACACTTTGAATTGCTTCCTCCTCTTCCACGTGGCGGGGATGGCCTTCCCTCTGTCAGTCTTCTCATGTGGGCCTGGGGGCTAATGGCTGGCCTATTCTCCTGGATCAAAGAAAGTAGGGGTGACATTGTACTAAGGGTCCATAGGGCCTGGAAGAGGCTGGCCTCCTCTTTAAGGGCATGGATTTGGAGAATTTCATGCTCTGCTGTTTGCTGTGCCTTGACTCTGATTGGAAAGCTGAGTATCACCCTCTAGCTTGTCCTGTCTCTGTCTCTTCTGTAAAACCCAAGCCAGCGATGGCTCTGCTTCCTGGCATGTGGACAAGTTCCGTGCTCGTAGTAATGGGATATCAGCCATGCCATTGACCTTTTACCTGTGGCATCTGTGTGTGGTGGAGGGCTGCAGATACTGGTGGTCAGCCATGTGCACTTGAGTCACCCACCTGGCTTGAACTTGTTTGAATTAACCAGATATTCGTTACTAGGCACCTAGGCACCTGCTCATGTTGCCAAAAGTGACATGGAGATTCTGGTCAGTTAGTCCTTCTAGTCACCTCTATGGAGAGGAGAGGTGAACCTTGGCACTGGCCTCTCCCAGACAGAGACTTCATGAGCCATGTGCCTTCTCCTGCAGAGACAAGTGCCGGGCGATTCTTACGGGCTGTGCTGCTCTTGCTCTCCCCAGTCATGACTCTGTCTCTGTTCTTCCCTCTTCCTTTCACTCTCTCTCTCTCCCCTTCCTGACTTCTTTCTCTAGCTCCCTCTCTCTGTCTCCCTTTCTGTCCCTCACCTCCATTCAAGCATAGGCTTCCAGGTTTTCTGACTGAAATAAGGCTCATCTGCTCAGAAACTGTATGAGTGTTCTGGGGCTGCTACAAAGTCCTACAAACCAGGGAGCTGAAAACACAGAAACTGAATAGCTCTTAGTTCTGGGGGCCAGAATTCATAAAAAAAGATGTGAGCAGGGCTGTGCTTCCTTTTAAGACCCTAAGGAGGACTCTATCTACCTCTTCCAGCTCTTGCTGCTGCTGGCAAGCTCCACTGGCCACACTGCCTTATTACAGCAGTCTCCCTCTTCGCAGGACTTCTCCCTGCATGTGTGCCCAAATTTCCTTCTTAGTATAAGGACATCAGTCCTGCTGGACTTAAGCCCCATATTAGTCGCCAATCATCATAGCCCCAGGGCAGAATGCCAATTTTGTCATAAAATCACATAAACGTGTGTGTAGAATACCCACATTTGTTCTTTAGAATATTTCTATTGATGAATTATTAATTTTAATTTTATGAGTTTTATTATATTAAACAATGAGTACTTAACAAGAACAAATATCAAAAAATAAAGCATTGAATTTTTAATATGTATTGAGTGTTTATTAAAAAAGCATAAAAATTTTCAACATTGACTATTTTTTGTGTACAAAGTCTAAAAAAGAACAACAGAAATAAATTCTTATATGAGCTACAATGAAAATACCAATGTAGCACTCTATGAAAAAAATCTTTACTTCAATTTCCCACCTAAGGCAGTCTCCACACATTCCATACACATGTACTTCTTACACTGACAGCATGCGTGTTTTGCTTTCCTGGCCTATTTCTAGGACATAGGTGACCTCTCGCTGGTCTTGCTGCTTTGTCAGGAGGTTCTCATTATATTATACAACGTGTAGTTAACGGGAACATAAAATATCAATAAAATAAAGTATTGAATTCTTAGTATGTATTGTGCATAACTAACATATGTAATAGCATATCAACATTGTCACATCAGCTCTGTACTTCCTTACAAAACCTAAAAGATAATATCACAAATAAATTCCTGTAAGAACTACAATGAACACACCAATAGAGCTCTATAACAAAAATAATCTCTGCTTCAACTGTCACGCCCAGTGCTGTCTTCACACATGACAACTGCATGTTCCATGTATATGTCTTGCTCAAAGTGACAGCACCTGTGCTTAGCTTTCCTTTCCCGTGTGGCAGGCCATTCGTGTCACCTTGTTTCTCTTCATGTCTTTTCGGGAGTGTCCTACAATATTGTACAATACATTTAGCAGGAAAATAATATTTTGATAAAATAAAATATCAAATATGTAACACGTGCTTAGAGTAAAAATCAACATTTTCATATCAGCTGTTTACTTGCTTATAAAACCTAAAAGATAGCATCAGAAATAAAAACCTATATGAATTATAATGTAAATACGAACAAAAGTCCACCCCAGAAATAATCTTTGCTTTAACTGTCACACCCAAAGCAGTTTTCATAAATATACACAAGTATCATTTACACCAATAGGATGTATGTTTTGTTTTCCTGTCCTTTCTTGTAAGGCACAATTGATATCTTTTTGGTTTTCTTGTTGTTGTAATAGGTCTTTGTGATGATGGACCTGCCTGTTCACCTGTCAGTCACAATTGTGATCCACAGTTTTTTGCATAATTCCCTGGGCAGAAACATTTTGTTTTTCCTCTGCTGCAAATGATCTCTCATGAGTTCCAGTTCCAATCCTCTAAGAAAATTTCTCCGTGGTATTTTTCACTGGTTATTTTCTTTGTAAACTATTAAACTATGCCACACATTTAGGATTGAGTAAAATGCAACCATTGGCCTATGCTTTGTGCTTTTAGTGACATCACAGCTGCTGTAAAACTCATCAACAACATCAACTCTGCTATTGGTTTTGTTGTAGAAAATTTCCATCTCTGGTTTCTGTTTTGTTGATGTTTCCCTACCAATAGTTCCATCATGGTATAATGTTGACATCAGCAGTACCAGTTTGTTTTTCTTTTTTTAAATTAATTTTATTGGTACATTTTAGGTATACAATATAATGACATTCATCATTGGAAATTTGCACCTTTACCTAATCTCTCTTGGTTCTTATTTTTCCCCATTTTCCTCCCCTCCCTTCAAGCCCTCCGTCCCTCCTTATTTATGAAGACTTTGTTTTCATTTTCTCATATTAATTCCTTTCCTTTCTTTTCTTTTCCCTACCCTTCCCACTTCCCCTTCTCCTTTGCCCCTTTTCTTCCTATTTCACATTATCTATTATACCTTTAAGTCCTTATTTAAACTCTTTGTCATGTACAAGCCCAGTTCAAATTGTTCTAAAGTTCAAAGATTGTACTACACAATCCTCTGTTTTGAAATTGCAAAATTTCATTTGGAATTTCTGCTTTGTTCCAATGTACAGTTCCTATGCTGGTCAACATACGGTCTGTTAGCAAGTGTAAACATCAATTGGAAACTGGTAAACCAATTGTCCAATGTCACATTCCAATTAGTTTGGGACATGGGAGCAATGAGTCTGTTCACAACATCATTCAGTTGTTACTGAATCATTCATCATTACTATATGAATAAGGACCTGGTGGCTGAGTTCCAGGATAAATTTCTAAATTGAAAACATAAGTCTTTGGATCTACAAGGGCACAAATTTTTACGCTTTATTTTGACCCATCATTTTTCCATAAGTCTTTTACATTCCTGTGATTACTATGTGAAATCCCTGCTAAGTATAACAGATCTATGAATGCTTTCATTTCAGCTAGTGAGGTGTCATAATAAATACATTTTTAATATGTCTATTGGTGCACACAGAACATTTTACTAGTATTTCAGTGTTTGTGTATTTCACATCATCTGTTATAAATTCCAACACTGAATGGCAATGCTGGCATTCTGTCCAACAGGTTTCATCCCTGCCAAGATCCTCACTATATTTTTAGACCTAACTCTAACAGTGGATCATTTGGTTTGGTTGTGTGACAATATTGCAACATTTTGACTAATCAAATATGAACTCACATTGCTCTTTTCTTTGTCATCTGAATCAAGGAGGTCTGCATTCCCCATGTCTCTGTCAATCAATTCTTGCTCCATTTCACTATCATAGGAACTTTGGCTCACATGGCCAACATCAAAGTTATTATCATCTTCATCACCCATATATAAGTAATCTGATGGTTCACTTTAAACCTCCTGCAAAACTTGCAAATCTGATTATTCATGTGCCATTGTGCTGAATTGGGTAATTCTACCAGAAAAATCAAAAGAAAACATTTTTTAAAAAAACAAATCCTAAATGTGCAGAAATTAGCATGGAGCATGTCATAAGTAGAACTCATCTGTTGCTGCGTTGGCATTCCTGTACACACTTTTTTATTTGTCTGCCAAGTGAGTGAATGCATAGATGGGTTTTTGCTTCCCTCAGGTGTGGCTACTGTGAGTCACACCCATATTCCATTATGATAAAATGCATGTTTTCACAACAGAAAAGTGTGGGTATATTTTACTCCCTGTGATGCTCAGATAAACATACACAAAACTTGTTAAACAGAACATTAGGTGAGTAAAAATTCTGGTTTGACACTTTCACACATGTGCACACACCTTGCCATTTATCATAGCAAGTGGGTAAACACAAAGATTGCTTCCTATATCCCCCAGGCACAACTACAGAGATACACAGCCAGCAACTATTATGCTAATGTAAAATTTTATAGTAGAAAATCATGGGATAGGTTGTTGCAATCCAAAGTCATCTTCCTAGAAACTGGGATTAGATATGGGCATGTCTTTCTGTGAACATAATTCAACACAAATCACACTCAAAATGGGCAACATAGTGGAAGCCATTTATGGAAAATTGGATCTGCCTGCTCCTCCAGCTGAGTCCCACAGACAGACCCAGGCTCCATGGCCACTGACCAGCTGGGTTAGACTGCCCCACATCTCAGGATGTGATGCCACTGCAATCCCATCTTAAATCAGAAGAATCCTTGTGCTTCTCTTGAGATTAGTGCAAAGCCCCAAACAAGCCACAGACTACCTGCAATCTTTGAGATATTGTGAAGACATTGCATTTTGGGTTGTTTACTTGGTTTTCTTCTGAAAATGAGGTTGTGTGTAGATGAAGGCAGGAGATGGTGAGGTTTGAACAGGGTGCCAGTGTGGTGGGGTTTCACAGGGACCTGGCTGGTTCTTCCATTCCTCCATGGACACATTGCCTATGGGACAGGCAAGCTGGAGGGCTCACGGTCAGCACAAAGCATGCCAAGAGGAAAGAACTCCTCCTTGAACAGCTGCTTCGGGCTTTCTAACTTGGTAGGGTCACTTGGAGCCTGAAAAGTTCTCTATTCTCCAGGAGCAGCGAGCAGGAGCTGGGTGTCTTCCCTTCATGAGGGCTCTCAGGGCCCTGATCTACCCTTTTCCATGGCTGTAATAACTGAAGTGCACCTACAGGCTCACCATGAGTGCTGTACATATTACTATCAATTTCACTTCAATGAGGCTTAGCTAGAAGTTTAGCTGTGGTTTGTAGTGCATACTTATGATACCAGAATTCTGGGAGACTGAGGCAGGGGGAGTGCAAGTTTCAGCCTAGCCTAGGAAACTTAGATTCTTAGTAATACCCTGACTTAAAATTACAAAAGGGCTGCGAATGTAGTTCATTGTGAAGCCCTGGGTTCAAACAACAGCACCTGTGGAAAAACAAAGAATTATAGGTTTGATGTTCATAGGAAGATTTCTTAATGGGTGAGGCTTTATCAATTTATTAAATAACTATGTTTATTGGCAATGAGTGATTGTAGTGTTCTGTCTATTTAATGAGATCCATGTCTATGTAGTATGAACTTCATGGGGACAAGCCACAGAGCAGAGATTCAACTGTTCATATTAATTAGGGTTGGTAGGAGGTGGTGGAAGGATTGCAATCATGGCTAATGGTTTTTCCTCTAGCATGAAAAGAAAATGTTTTTCTTATGATAATGTTCTAAATGAACATGAAAAATAGCAACTTAGGTAATTCTGTGTCTTTCCAAAACCCAATTTAAAAGCACTTGTGTTGATGGAGCCCTTGAATTCTAATTTCAAGGCATAGAGCTCTTCTCTTTGTGGAATACGTGTGTATACACACACACACACACACACACACATGCGTGTACATATACATTTATAGATGAGTATGCAAATGCATTTCTTTATTCAAATCTGATTTATATTTGTCTTGTTGTAAGAAGGTAGATTTCACAAATGGAAATATAAACAGCCCAAGCTTAAAACAGCATTGACAGAGAGATAGCATAGTCTGAAGCTCATTTCCTCTACTGGGGCATATCTGGAGTTCAGGTCTACAAGGAAAATAAACAACACTCCCTTGTCTCTAATACAGATCATGCATCCCTGCAGCCTCCCCCTACCCCTTCTGCCTTCCCCTGTGGGATTCATAGAGTCCTCAGAATGAAGATTCATCTCACCACATAGATGAAGAGAAAATCCATGTGTGTAGCTTTTACTAAATACGGATGACACAACTAAGATTACAATTTCCCTATTTCTCTCTATTAACCTGATGCTTTATTAAATTCTTCATACAGGACAAGGGACTCAACAGGGAAAACAGTGTCACTGGGGGTCAATTTGACAATATCAGCATTAGAATGAGATTCATTTCACAGCCCATCCTGATGTTTACCTGTAGTGCTAGGGTTTCCTGATCTCTCTGGAAGCCTTTTATTCACAAAGGAAAACACATTTAACAGAAATCTAGGCCCAGGAAGTGTGAAGTTCTGTTGCTATCATTTTTTACTTCATAGGGGGTTTGATTTGGTTTCAGTAAGCCTACATAGTTCTGGTTAGATAGGGGTCCAGAAGTGCCTTATTCTTGGTTCCTTCTCACACGTATCTTGGGTTCTTATCTCCTGTTTTATGACTCTACGTTGGTAGATGTTTTCTTTTTCCACTACTGCTGTTCTTCTTTATGAAAGAAACCTGCTTCCATTCAAGAATCTATAGTGGGTGAAGTAGATGTGGGTGTCCTGAGAGACGATGAACCGACTGAGTATGAAATATGAATCTCAGGGGCCCTGTGGGACCAAAAAGATGTGATTCCTTTTTGCCCTTAAGAAGGGTCATAGCCAACAGCCCTACAGCACAAGAGTGGCTCAGAAGAGAAACAAAACATATTTATCTAATCACATCTCTACATGACACAGGAGCCTATGGAGTGAAGCCTGGGAGACCTGATGAAATTGTCTACGTGTGCTCAATGAAGCAGGAACAGCTGTGTACACACATGACTGGGCAGGAAGGGTGTGATCTGATTGGAGCAGAGCCAGGGAGTGGTCAGCTATGCCTTCTGCTCAGATTGTGCTTGGCCTCTCTGTGCAGCATCCCTTCCACCCACGTGTGAGGCTGGACTCCTGAGAAGGAAGGTCTATGTTATACGGGGGTCAGTCTGAGACTGTCTGCCTGTCTGACTGTAGACTGCAAGGCTATGTAGAGAGTGGAGTGATGGGAAAATACATCAAATATTTAAATTTAAAATTTTATTACAGTAAAAGGAAATGACATTAACCCACCTCCAAATCCTACCGATTGCCTTGAATACTCTTATCTCATCATTCTTGCCATTTTCTGAGTATATTTGGTTTTACTGTTGTGATCTACCTCATGTCCTGAATCTGTTTAAAATGATGTTTACCTTTTTTTCCATTAAGTTTATTGGTACAAAAAATGTTTACCTTTTGTGGTAATTTTCACTTTAGGGAAGAGTTAAAAATCACATAGTGCCAGATCTGGTGAGTAAGGTGAATGGGAACATTATTTTATGTTTTTATGAGCCTGTCTTTCTGTTGGATGGTACTTGGCAGCAGCATTCACTGTATTTTTGATCACACTAAATAAAGACATTCACAAAAGAAGATTTTCAGAACTGCTTCAGAAAGTGGTGGCAAGAACAATGGAATAAGTTTGTTTTGAAGTATGGAGGAGTATTCTGAGGAGGAGTAATGGTAGTGTGTCTTTTACTGTAGTATGTTTTTAATAAGCATACAGTATGTAGTTTGGTCATAATCTGTAAGTATGATTTTAATGGTTGGTTTTGGGGGGAAAGTGTTTTTAGTTTTTACACCCAAGTCAGGGGAGAAGCAATTCTGATTTCTATGGCACATCTCAGGGAGAAGGGGTAAGAACCAAGACATTAGAGAAGGCCAGGGTGATCTAGGGTCTGATCCTGCTTCTGAGCCTTTTGATATCTTCAGTGCAAAGTACTCAGGTGTGAACCCAGAGCTGTGGTGGTCATAATAAGCTTAATGTTAAGAAGGCTCTGTAACTACTGCAGAGCCACTGGGCAGGTTGTTACAGTTAAATTTGATTGTCAATTTGATTGGCTTGAGAACTGCCTATGGGATTAGTGAAGCATGCTTCTGCATGTGTCCAGATGGGTCTGCAAGATTTGTCCTTGCATATTCTATCTGGGCCCTGGTCCTTTTCTCTCTGATGCTCTTCCCTTGTGCTATGCTTCTGGATACCATGAGGTAAGCAGCAATCCTCTGCCAAGCCCTTCTGTCATGATGTTTCTGCTTTGAAGTCAGCTAATCATGAACTGAACCCCCTAGAACTTGGAGACAAATAAACCTCTCCTCTTTTAATTAGTGGATATTGAATATTTGGTTCCAGAAACAGGAAAGCTGACTAATACATAAAATTGGTAGCAGAGAAGTTGGGTCATTTCTGTGACTATATATGATTATGTGATTCAGAAGCCTTTGGAATTGATATATGGGGGGTGTTTAGAAAAGTTTGGACATAGGGGATAGAGAAGCCCTAGATGACTGTAAGCAAGATTTAATGGACAATTATGGTCAAAATTCAGAAGATCGGAATGCTATTAGAAATGTGGACAGTAAAGGCCAGGCTTATAAAGTTTCAGATAAGGATTCTATTGGGAATTAGATTAGAGCTATGTATATGACATTCTAACAGAGAAATTATTTACATATTCCCCATGTCCTGAGACTTTGCAAAAGGCAAATTGAGCTAGTGGAGGAAATTTCAAGTCAGCCCAATGTTCAGGCTGTGGCATGGGTACTTCTGGCTGATTTAGCCAGATTTATATTGAGAATCAGAAGCAAAAATATAGCAGAAATATTTAGAGTAACTTAAATTTTGGCCTGAAAGAAACTATGTGAAGTTGCGTCCAAAGTTTGTGTAGTTGCTGAAGAGATTAGAATTATTAAAAAGAAACCAACTACTTCAGATGAGGACAAGAAAGATGCCTTGAGGGCATCTCAAGAATACAGAGATCCTATCAATTGCAGGGTCAAGTACACAAAAATGTAGACTTTTCATTTGACAAGAGAGTCCTTGGGCCTCCTGCTTGAGAAGGGCTGTCTAAGGAACTGGTTCCCTGGGATTCATTTCACCATCCTCAGCTATTCAGACACTTAGAGGCTATTAAAGCCATGAATCATGCTATTCAAGCATGAATACTGCTTGAGCTGGTGGCAAGCCTTGGCATCATCCCCATTTTTCAGATTAGCAAAATGCAAGAGTTCTGGGGCTTCCACCCAGATTTCAAAGGAAGCCAGATCAGATGCCCCTGAGAGAACAGTGGGTAAGTCTGTGGGAATGAAGCCAGAGTTCAGTGCAGAGCCCAGAAAGACGGAGCTGTCAAGAATGTAGATTATCTGACATGGAAAACTGATGGCAGTGAGTGATGACAACTGAAGAGAGAGGCTGTATGGGTTGCAATTGGCAGGGTGATAGGAATTGCCTGTGGAACTCACATATTACCATATTATGCCCTAGATGCCAGACACAGAGCTACTGGACTTAATGTTTGCCCTGCTGTGCCATTGTATTTTGGGGTTGAGTAACTTACTACTTGAATTTCACAGAGGTTTATAACTGAGTTTGCCTTAAATCCCAAAGAGACTTTGACAAGGAATTCTGAGAAATGCTGGAACTGTTGAGACTATGGAAAGGGCATTAGGCATTTTCAGTTGTACACAGGACACTTATATCAATTTTATGTTTATTTTGAAATTAGATATGGCTTAAGGAGATGTGTTTAAGTGTCAAATTAACAAGGGATGAAATGTGAAAGTTAAGGTGGATTGTCAACTCCATTGGCTTGAGAGTTGCCCAGAGAGTTGGAAAGCACTTTTGGGTGTATCTGAGAGGGTCATGCAGGTTTGTCCTGGGGTACTCTATCTGGTTCCTGGCCTTCTCCTCTCTAGTGCTCCTCTTCTGGCTGCCATGAGATGAGCAACATTCTTCCTCCAAGATTTTTTGCCATGATGTTTCTGCTTTGGAGCCAGGAAAACATGGACTGATCACTCTGAAACTGTGACCCAGATAAACATCTCACCTTTAAGTTGTGGGTGTTGAGAATTTGGTCCCTTCAACAGGAAAGGGGACAAACATAGAGCTTGAGACATGTTGTAGGAGTTTGGGTGGGGAATCAGGATGGTGCTTAAAGCCACAGTAAAGAAGAAATCATCCAGGAAAAGGGCAATGCAATCATTGATAGAGGTGGTGTGATGCAGTCTCCAGATGTTTCTGTGTTCAACGGAAAATACAAAGCAGCTGAGAATGTGATGAGTTGCAGAGTACAGGAGAAGGGCAGAGAAGCATTTTTCTTTAGATACACTTAAGTTTTTAGATCAGTATTACATCTACAGAAAAAAACTGTGACAGGAACACAGATACCTCCTCATAATGATACAGAGGAAAGAGATGTAACCCCTGAACCTACTAGGTATCCAAAATGTGAGTTCACGTTCTTTAAAATTGAAGAATGAATTCTAGGAACAATGGAGGTTAAGAGTAGGAAAATTTATTGAGAGAAAGAGCTTCTGTCTAAGAGAGACAGAAGGGGGACCAGAAAGTGGGTTGCCCACCCACACCACTTTTCAAAGATGTTTTATACAGTAAAGCCATGTGGTGAGGCGGACACAAAGTGGGACAAAGCTATAAGACCTAATGGAATTTTACAGTGTGAGACAAAGCCATCACCAACCAATAAGATTACAGGTACAGTCACTCAGGTAATATTGATTAAATGGGGATCAAATGGAAAGACAAGTCACATACAAGGAATTTCCCATTTAGCATATGAATCACTGCTATCTATCTCTAGGAGAAGTAGTGCCTCTTCTTTTTATAATGCTAACTAATGAATGTGCCTCAATTGTTCTCCATGTTGACTCCTTGCTGTTTTGGCTTCTGGAGGGCTGGCACCTTGAGGACTAGGTCCTTGAGGGCTGGCACCTGAAGGGAGGCCCTGTCTAACTGCCTACAAGATATCTAATTAACTTACCTATTTACAATAATAATCCAATACATAGGTTCTTGTATTATTAACTTCTTAACTTGTGACACACTCACATTCATATTCATAGTTCATCATTAATTGGAATATCATCACTAATTGAACCTTATTGGTCACTCTGACTTTAGCTTTTCTCTAAAATTCTTTCCTGTTCTAGAATCCTGTTGCAGCTCACCTGTGTATTAGTCAGTTCTCATCCCTGGGATAAAATATCTGACATGTATAACTTAAAAGAGAAAGGTAAAACTTGACTTATGTTTTCAGAGTTCACTGGTCCTTAGAGTCAACAGGTTGTAAAGCAGAAAGAGCATGGTGGAGGGAAACTGCTTACCTCATAGAAGCCAGGAAGCAGAGATGGTTGGAAACAGCCAAGGAAGTAGGGTATCCTCTTCCACTCATGCCTTAGTGTCTGACTTCCTCCAATCGGGTCCTATTTCCCAATAGCATATTCAATTATTAACTCATCAATGGGTTAATCTATTGATGAGGTTAGTATCACCATGATCAAATCACCTTCCAAAAGTCCTATGTTGAACACATATCTCTTTTGAGGGACATTCTTTTTTTAAATTTTTGGTACCAGTGATTGAACTTGGGACCCTGTGCTTGCAAGGCAGGCGGCGGAACCACTAAGCTGAATCCCCGGTCCACTGAGGGATATTCTTGATCCAAACCATGACACTATGTCACAGTGGTTCCTCATGTCTCCTTAGCCTCTGTGCACGGTAATGTCATCTACATTTTAGTGCCTATTTTAGTAGGACTATGACCCTCTTTTCACATTTTGCTCTCCACTGAAAGTGGATGATTTAAAGTATGATCCTTGAACATTTCTGTTAGCTAGTGGCATGTCTCTATCTGAATCTCACACATAATTTTAAAGTTTACTAAACAAATTCCCAAGAAGCACCTTGTATTTCTCTGAAATAGATGCTCTCTGGTTAAAGTCAGTGAAAGCTAATAATTGGTTCTGAACCCAATTAGCCTTGAAGTCTTGACTTGTGGCTCCAAAGCTAAGGCTGCTAAGCAGGAGCCCTGGTGGATGGAAGGGAGACCTGTAGCCTTCACATGCTTTTGAGTAAAAAATACCCTAATCTAGTTTTATTTATGAGAAATCATGTGTCTTTTAAGAATTTAAACATGTTTGTAGTTTCAAATCCATAGGAGGTTTGTTACTGCTTGCTACTTTCCCTTACACTGTTGGTATTACTCCCCAAACGGCCTCTGTATGCAGAGGCCCACCCGCAAACTTCACATGCCAGAGATGAGACCTTCCACAAAACCCTACACCACCTCTCAATGTGCTTATCACTCCTTTGATGAGCCCAATGTCTGAGAAGTGAGTATATCGTGCTTAAAAAACTGGAAAAATCTCAAAACTCTTTTTCTTTTCATGTAATATACTATCATGCTGTAATGTTTCAAAGATATGAAAGGATGTGGGACAAAAATGAGGCTTATTCTATTCACATCCTCTCAGTAGTTGTTCCTCTCCCCAAGGGCCAACACTGACATGCTCCCCTGAATATCCCTTCAGAGAGGCCCATTCCCCACAGAACCCTTCAGAGTGATGGTCCCATGACACTGCATTTTCCAGTGTCCCCTATTTGTTTCACTACCATTCATCATTAGGCTGTTTTCTAGTCTTGTGCTATTTCAAGCAACGCAACCTTTGTTGTCTGTGCATCTTCCTCTTACTTCCATGCAGTGTGTCTCCACAGTGCATTTCCCTGAGGTGGAGCCACTGCATCTCAGAGCACGCATGCTTTAAATTTTGAAAAACACTTTCAATTTTGACAGCTATCATTAAATTACCTATAGAGGATCCATGGATCACCACATATTGGAGTAATTAATGATAATGCCTTATCCCTAATCCTGGCAAAGAAGTATGGTAATAAACTGACAGTTCCTTGTGAATCCAGTAGGTACAGGTTTGTATCCCAATGTAGTAGCAATTTACATTTCTCTTATGATGAGTGATGTGGAGCATTTTCTATAGGTTTAAGAGATATTAGTTTATCCTTTGCTTTCCTGTTTGTTCACATATTTTGCCCACAGTTCTATCACATCATTGATCTTTCTTTTATTGATTTATAGAAGCTCTTTAAAGTAAGGAGGCAGTGCTTTCTCTGTGATATATGTTGTAAATATGCTGCTTGTTTGCTGTTTTTTCTTTGCCTGCTTTGGGGAGCTTTGCAATCAGAAAACTCCTATTTTTATGTAATTGACTGTATTAGTCTATTCTTCTATGGCTTCTGGATTTTTATTTGATCAGAAAGCAGATTTTCTCACTCTGTGAATAGGAATGTTTTCCAGTATTCTATTTTCCAGTATTCTATTTTGTTGCTGTTTTGATTCTTTGTACAATATGGAATTTATTTTTATATCAGTGTTGAAAAAGAGATCATTTATTTCCAGATTGCCACTCAGTGTCCTTGAAGTATTTATTGGACCTCCTTTTCCTTGATGGTATGGTTTCCTTGATGGTATGGTTGTTTCCAAGTTTTAACTATCACAAATTGTGCTGCTATGAACATGGGTGCACATATATCACTGTGGTATGATTCTTTTAATTCTTTGGGGAAGATACCCAGCAGGGGAATAGCAGGGTCAAATGGGGCTTCCAGTACTAGTTCTTTGAGGTATCTCCATACTGATTTCCACAGTGGTTGCACCAGTCGACACTCCCACCTGCAGTGGAGCAGCATTCCTCTTTCCCCACAGCCCCACCAGCATTTGTTATTGGTTTATTTCATGATAACAGCCATTCTTTCTGAGGTAAGGTGGAATCTGAGTGTTGTTTTCATTTGCATCTCTCAAATGACATGTGATGTTGAACATGTTTTCATATGTTTATTTGCTGTTTCTACTTCTTTGTCTGAGAAATGTCTGTTCATTTCAGATGCCCATTTTTGAACTGGATCTTTAAATTTGGGAGGTCTGATTTTTTAAAGTTCTTTATACATTCTAGATAGTAGACCTTTGTCTGAGGAACAGCAGGTGTCTCTTCACACTATTGGTGGTTTCTCTTGTGTACAGAAGCTTTTTAGTAAGAAGACATCCCATTTGTTGATTGTTTGTGCTAGTTCATGGGCAACTGAAGTTTTGTTTATAAAATCTTTCCCTATACCAATGTCTTCAAGAGTTCTTCCTAACCTGTGTTCCAGTCAGTTTAGTGTTTCTGTTTTAATATTTAGATCTTTAATCCATTTTGATTGTAGTTTAGTGCCTATTGAGAGATATAGGTCTAGTTTTAACCTTTGATAAGTTGAAACACAATTTTTTCAGCACCATTTATTAAAGAGGCTATCTTTCCTTCAGTGAGTGTGTTTGGGTCCTTTGTCAAAGATGAGGTGGCTAAGTGTGTCTGGAGTTGTTTCTACAAATTCTAATCTGTTGCACTGGTGTTCAGGTCTCTTTCTTTGCCAGTACCATGCTGCTTTTGTCACAGTAGCTTTGTAGTGTAGTTTCAAGTTGGGGATTGTGATACCCTGTGCATGTCTCTGTTGCCTAGGATTGCTTTTGCTATTCTAGGTCTCTTCTTGTTCCAAATGAATTTTTGAACCGTTTTCTCCAGGGTGTTTGTCTCTTTATCGAAGATGAGATGGTTGAGTATGTCTGGCATTGTTTCTGCATCTTCTAATCTGTTCCACTGGTCCTCGGGTCTGTTTCTTTGCCAGTACCATGCTGTTTATATCACAGTAGCTTTGTAGTATAGTTGCAGGTTGGGGATTGTGATACCCACTGCCATGTTACCTAGGATTGCTTTTGCTATTCTTGGTCTCTCCTTGTTCCAAATGAATTTTTGGATTGTTTTCTCCAGGTCTATGAAGTAAGCTGCTGGGATTTCAATTGGGATTGCATTGAATCTATATAGCAGTTTTGGAAGTATGGCCATTTTCACTATGTTGATTCTTCCTATCCAGGAGCAAGGGATATCTTTCCCTTTTCTGATATCATCTTCAATCTCTCTTTTCAGAGTGCTATAGTTTTCAGAGTAGAGATCTTTGATGTCTTTTGTTAGGTTGATTCCTAGGTATTTCAATTTTTTGGGTGCTATTGTGAAAGGAATTGATTACCTCATTTCTCTCTCAATGAGTCTTTTTTCTGTGGGTACAGAAAAGCTATAGATTTTTGTGTGTTGACCTTGTATCCAGCTACTTTTCTGAATTTAGTTACTAAGTCTAGAAGACATTTTGTGGAGTTCTTAGGGTCTTCTATATAGTGTATCATGTCATCTGCAAATAATGACAATTTGACTTCTTCATTTCCCATCTTTATTCCTTTTATTTCTTTCTCTTGTCTAATTGCAGTGGCTAATGTTTTCAAAACTGTATTGAACAGGAGTGGTGATAGTGGACATCCTTGTCTCGTTCCTGATTTTAGTGTGAAGGATTTCAGTTTTTGACCATTTAGTATGATACTGGCTGTTGGTTTTTCATAGATGGCTTTTATCAGATTGAGGTAGACATCATCTGTTCCAATTTTTTGTAGGGTTTTTATCATGTTGGATTTTGTCAAATGCTTTTTCTGCATCTATGGAGATGATCATATGGTTTTTGTCCTTGGCTCTATTGATATAGTGTATTACGTTGATTGATTTGCGTATGTTGAACCATCCCTGCATCCCTGGGATGAATCCCACTTGGTCAGGGTGTATGATCTTCTTGATGATCTTCTGCATTCTATTTGCCAGTATCTTATTAAGGATTTTTGCATCTATGTTCATTAGTGAGATTGGCCTATAGTTCTCTTTTTCAGTTGGGTCTTTCTCTGCTTTGGGGATTAAGGTGATGCTTGCTTCCAGGAATGAATTTGGGAGTATTGCTTCCCTTTCAATTTCATTGAAGAGTTTAAACAGTAGTGGCAGTATTCCTCTCTAAATGTCTTGTAGAATTCAGCAGTGAGGCCATGAGCACGCAGGCTTTTCCTAGTTGGTAAGTTTTTAATTACACTTTCAATTTCATTGATTGATATTGGGTCATTTAGAATTTTTAGGTCTTCGTTCAACTTTGGTAATTCATATGTATCTAGGAACCTGTCCGGTTCTTCTGTGTTTTCCATCTTATTCACTTATAGGTTCTGGAAGTAGGTATTGATGATCCTCTGGAATTCTGCTGGGTCTGTTGTAATTTCATCCTTTTCATTCCTAGTTGGATGGATTTGGGCCTTTTCTTTCCTTTTTCTGATAAGGTTGACTAAGGGTTTGTCAATTTTGTTGGTTCTTTTGAAGAACCAACTTTTGGCTTCATTGATTTTTTTGTATCATTCTCTTAGTCTCCATTGCATCGATTTCTGCCCTGATCTTTATAATTTCCTCCCTTGTATTAGCTTTGAGTTTGTCACACTCTTCTTTTCCTAGAAGCTTGAGGTTCAGTATCAGGTTGTGTAATTGAGCTTGTTCTGTTTTCCTAATGTGAGTATTCACTGTTATGAATTTCCCTCATAAGACTGCTTTCATTGTATCCCATAGTTTCAGGTATGTTGTATTGGCATTGTCATTTAGTTGTAGGAACTGTCTGATTTCTTCTTTAATTTTCTCTGTGACCCATTGTTTATTCAGAAGTATGTTGTGCAGTTTCCATGTGTTTATGTAATTCTTGCAGTTTCTTTTGCTATTGATCTCCAATTTCATCATACTATGGTCTGACAATATACAGTGGAAAACTTCAATTCCTTTGCACTTACTTAAACATGTTCTATGAGTGAGTATGTGGTCTATTTCAGAGAACAACCCATGTGCAGCTGAAAAGAATGCGTATTCTGATTTTGTTGGGTGTAACACCCTGTAAACATCTGTTAAGTTCATTTGTTCAAGAGTTTGATTGAATTCTAGTATTTTCTGTCTAGTGGATCTATCTATTTGTGAGAGTGGGGTATTGAGGTCCCCCACTACATTGTATTAGTGCTTATATGATTTTTCATGTCTGTTAGTATTTGTTTTATGTAGTTGGGTGCACTAGTGTTTGGTGCATAGATTTTTATGATTGTCATCTCTTCCTCTTGGATTGTTCCCTTTATAAGGTCATAATGTCTTTCTTTGTCCTTCTTAATTAGTGTTGGTTTGAAATCCATTTGATCTGCAAAGAGGATAGCTACTCCTGCTTTTTTTTGGGTTCCTATCACATGGAATATTGTTTTTAACCCTTTAATTTTCAGTCTATGAGTTTCTTTTTGAATTGTGTTTCTTGTATCCAGCATATTGTTGGATTTTGCTTCTTGACCCATTCTTCCAGTCTATGACTTTTGATTGGTGAATTGAGACCATTAACATTGATGGTTATAATTGATATATATTGACTTATCCTTGTCATGACTTTTTCTTTTTGTTCGATCCTCCCCTTTTGCTTTTAATTTTTTGTCGTGCCTTATGGATTCATTCTGCAGGGCTTCCTGGGGTTGTGATTCTCATTTTCTTTTCTTAGGATTTTGTCTAAAATTTTTTGGAGTGCTGGTTTGGTATTTGTGAAGTTCCTAAGGTGCTCTTTGTCATGAAGGTATCTGATTTCTCCATCAATTTTGAAATATAGTTTTGTAGGGTACATCAATCTAGATTGATGGTTGTTTTCCTTTAGGGCTTGAAGTACGTCACTCCACACTCTTCTTGCCTTGTGGGTTTGTCTTGAGCACTCTGCTGTGATTCTGATGGGCTTTCCTTTGTATGTGATTTGTTTCTTTTCTCTAACTGCTTGTAGAATTTTTTTCTTCTGTTCAGTTTCTGGAATCTTATTATTATATGCCTATGCTTAGATTTTTTTTTTTTTGATCAAGGCTATTTGGAGTCCTATATGCCTCACTTATCTGTATGTCAAGTTCTTTTCCCCCATTTGGGAAGTTTTCTGCCATCACTTCTGTGAACATTTTTTTTAATATCATCTGCACGCTCTCCTGTTTCCTCCTTGGCTCCAATCAGTCTTATGTTATTCTTCTTTGGATTGTCTAGCAGCTGCTGGATTGATTTCTCATGATCCTTACTATTTTTAAGAAATTTTTCTTTTCCTGGTCACTAATGCAATCCTATCTTCTATATCTGAAATTCTATCCTCAAGTTGGCTCATTCTGCTGCATAAACTTTCAATGGAGTTTTTAATCTCCTAGAAATCTGTTTGCATCTGTTTTCTGGATTCCATTTGTTTCCTATGTTGGGATTCCATTATGTTCCTCAGCTCCTCTATTTGTTTTCTGTGTCCTCTCTAGATTTATTAATCATTTCTTGCACTATGGGCACAATCTCTGCTGTTATTTGAGAAATTAGTTCTTATTTCCTTTTTTCCAGGTCCCCTTTTGTTGCTAGTTCAGGGAGTCCAGGTGGTTGAGTATCAGATTGTTCCATCTCATTGGCCTTTGGGATTCCCTTAGGTGATCTGGAAGTCTGGTTTTGGGACTTACTTACGTTTTTTTCTCATTTCAACAGATGCAGCCTGCTGTTTCTTTGTTAAGGCAACTTTTTGCTCACCCAGTGGTCTTGAATTTTCAGCAAGCCACCAAGCAGCCTTTAGTCTGTTGCTCACAAGTACCCCAGTTTCTGGGTTCAGAGTGGTGGCCTTGTAGCTCCCTGAGCTGACCTGTTGTCTTGGCGGGCTTCTGGCTCAGGCCTGAGCACACTTGGGATGCTATCTAGGCATGCCTCTCACTGGGGACCTTATTTAACTATTGTCTGGGAGGGCCTTTGGTTGAGGGCTGTGCGCCCCAGTTTCTGTTGTTTGCACAGGCTTTGGCTAGTGTCTCCTCATACCTATCAATGGTATGGGGGTGAGCCTCTGGGTATTGCTTGTGTGCCTGTACAGCTCTTCTCCAGGTGGGTCCCTGGCTGTGGCTGATGGTATAGTGAGCCTCTGGCTGAAATCTTTGTGCCTGTGCAGCCCCTTTCTGGCTGGCCTTTGGCTTGGGGGGCTGTGTGCCAAGTCTCTGGGGTCAGGGTGGAGCCCTGGTTGTGATCTGCCCACAGCCACACAGGTCAGGGCAGCACAGCTGCTCCCTGGGATCTGCAGGCACTCAGGGATGGAATGGAGGGCCTCCTGGCAGGAGCCTTAGTGGCTGTGCAGCTCCTCTTTGGGCAGGCTCCTGGCCTGGGTGGTGGGGGTGTGTGTGTGTGTGCTGGAGCCTCTGGTGTTGGGGTGGACCCCCCACTGGGATTTGCCTGCAGTCCTGCAGGTCTGGGCCACACAGCTGCTCCCCAGGATCTGCCTGCACTTAGGCATGGAATGGTGGGCCTTTGCCTGACATTTTAAAATCAATTCATGTAGAATTTTTATCCTCATCTAGAACTTCACATCGGAAAGTAGAATGTGACTTTTAATGCAGAAGAATTTTTGTTTGGAAGCATCAGTCAAGTTCTAAAGTTGTTTTAATACATTTTATGTATATACCATGTTGACGTTCCCCATCCTGCTGCATGTGAGGTAGCCGATCTTGTATGAACCTGCCTTACTGAATCACATCAATAATGCATAACATCTCAGGTGCCTTTGTGTGTTTTCCAGGCACATGATCCCATTGTCTGCAAATGATAAGAATACTTTACTCCCCTGGTCTTGGTCCCATAATGAGCCCAGTGTGCCTGCACGTTTTCAGCATCTCAGAGATATGCTCCAATCTCTGCTCCAGTCCAACAAACTTTCTCTTGACTTAGCTCAATCTCAGCTTTCCTTTTCTTCCCTCGTTGCAGTTTGCACCTGTTTCTACTTCTCAGCACCTCAAATGTTCCTCCACTTTATTCATTTCTGTGTTCTTGTATCATAGCTGACAGGAGTTGGCAAAGATTTGTAGTCTTGGGGTTAGAAAACGCATAAGGATGAGTCTAAGCACCCAAACACTAGCCTCTGACATGCCTCCCGTAATTCTTTGCTCCTGTGTTGTCAGCTTTCCATCACTGTGACAAAATATCAGAGAAAAAACCCTTTGAGGAGGAAAGGTTTATTTTGGCTCACAGTTTCAGAGGTTTTAGTCCATGATCAGCTGGCTCCATTACTTTGGGCCTGAGATGAGGCAGAGCATCATGGGGGAAGGGTGTGGTGGATGAGAGCTACTCATCTCACAGCAGCCAGGAAGCAGAGAAGTGAAGAGTCAGAGAGGGGGAGGCTGGCAACCAGACATAGTCACCAAGATCCCATCCTTATGACCCACTCCCTTCAACTGGCCCCATCTCCTGTCTTCACTACTTTCCAATAATGCCGTCGAATTATACAGTAAACACATCAATGGATTCATCCACAGATGAAGCTAGAGCCGTCATTATCTAATCACCTTCCAAGAGTCCCACATCTGAAAACATAAGCCTTTTGGGGGAATAACTTACATCCGAACCATAACACTTCTCTTTTTATTACCTGCCAGGGTCACCTGGACATTTTGCACCTAGTCTATTTGTGACAAATATCCTATAAAACACTGAGTTCATAGCTACTTTATGGAAGAAATGAAGGTTTGGAATGGCTGAATGTCTTATCCCCATTATGTAGACAGCAAGTCAGAGGCCAAGCTTTTCTCTGAACAGCCCCTCTGACCTGTCTCTCAGAGCCTAGGACCTGTGCTCAGATTTGTGACTCCAGTGACAATGTGCACATGTCTCAGTGTGGACTTCCGTCCTGGACTTCCTTTCCTCAATCCCTGTGCCTTTCTCCACGTGCCTTCCTGCAGACACACGTGGACATTGTTACTCACTTCTCCAAAACCGTAGATGACCGTCCACTGAAGATGGGGCAGTGCAACTGCACACGGGCATGCTAGGCTTTTTACCTCGGCCACAGCTTTCTTTTAGAGCTTTCTTTGCACTGACTTCTCAGCACCACCCTTTATTCACTCCTCCTCTCACTGAGCTCCCTCTGTGGGGGTCACATCCTTCCAGAAGACGTTGTTGAATCCTCTTGCTTTGGTGTAGGGTGTTCTTTCTTACTTGGTTTCCTCCTCTGCCTGACCAGAATTCACTCTTCCAAAGCCCACCCAAATTGCCTCTCTGTTAATGGTACAGTCTTTACTGTGCTGAATGTAACCAACATTATCTATTATCCGCAGCACAGATACCACACTGTACCTCAATTACGTGTTTACACAACTATGCTGTGACTAATGGCTAAGCTTCATTTTTTGCAGCAAAGGTTATGTATTACAGTAGCTGGTATTTTAGTTAGTACTCGGCACGTGTTTTATTAGTATTTATTATTCATTTAATATTTTTTAAATTTAATGTAATACAAGTAGATATTAATAAAGAAAATTTTAAAAGCACTCTTCTTACTTTTATAAAAAATAAAACAATATTTCGTGACAAAATAGAGAAAAACAAGTTAATATACTGTGTGCCATGATCTTAAAAGAGTGCCTACAATGATACTCAGGGTACAAATCATAGACAAAAAAAGACTCTCACAAAGAAGAAACAAACAAATAAAAAGACAGTGTTATGTAGCATTTTTCTGTCCATCTGTGTAGGGTATAATGGACAAATGTGGATAAAACACATGTTAAATTCTCTGTCTTGATTATGCATGCTGCTGCTAATCTCAGGTTGTAATTTTAAGATTTTTTTCCTTTTTTCTTCCAAAGTAATGACTCCTTTGTCTGGTTGGTGGGCTTTTTTATGCTATATAACAGCAATTAATTTTATGTTATGTAACAGCAATTAATTTTCTCAGTTCACTGTTAAGGACACAGAATGACAACTCACTATAATTAATAACAGTTTCCAACCACCAAGTATGGTCTCTGTGGGGTAAATATCTCAGGGAGAACACTAGACAATCATACAGATTGATTAGCAGCAAATAGATATTGCAAGATTAGCATGTCCCAGACAGTGTTCTAGGTGCCAGGGCTATAGCTACATTAATAATGAGACATTCACCCAAGCCTGGATGTATGCTAAGAATTACTTAGTTCTTGAAAACACCACTGGGATAGGTAGTCTTCTTATATCATCGTACAGACCCATATCAAAGCACAACCAGTGACTTTCTCCCACCACACGGTGAAGATTAGAGAGGCTGGAGTAGGGATACCCATATTAGGTCCCTACTCCACCGTGTGGTATTGACGGTACTCACACAAGGGTGATGATCTCACATGTGCTGGACGGACACATCATATGCACCCCTGTGGGTTGTGTGTATATGTAGATGGTTCTCACCTATGGATGGTGCTCCTGTGGTGGTAGGTGCTGCTCTGAGACACTCTGCCTTCAGGTGGCTGGCATAGTCCTCAGAAGACTGGATAATTTATTATGTGTGCTGACAGGCTCCTCGGAAATCCTCAGATCTTGGATTTGTACTTTTTCTCATTATCACTCAACAATCTCCCACAACACCTGTGTATATTGTTTGTGTGCAAACTATTGCCGAATAAACTTGAGTCACAAGAGAAACCTGACTGAAACCATGGGGTGTCTGTCTGCACACAAATCCTGTGTCAGGGAGGTACTTCTGTTTTTGAGTTCCGATCCTGGGAAATCTCAGTTATTGTGGAGTGGTGAGTTATGCGGCAGGGAGTCTGCTTCTTTCCTGCTGTTCTATCTCCTTTCATGGCAAGAGATGGACATCCCTTCTCTGCTGAGCACACACTCTCCCTGTGGGCTTTACTGGGAAAAGTTGGTGGCAGCAGTCACAAGCTAGACCCTGACCCAGTGGACAATGAACCACTGATGTATGGAGCGCTCAGGCCCCGGATAACCAATAGGAGAGCATTCCAGCTGTAGGAGTGGCTGCAAAACAAAGAAAACAAACTGATAAACTTTATCTTCAAGTGTGAGAACTTGACATTTAGGAAAACCAGTGACCTCAGCACATTTCCTTTAGTGCCTTTGTGTAAATACCTGACAAGCAGAGTTTCTTTGTTCTTCTAGCCTGCAGAGCAAAGGATTATGGATGCCCTAGTCCAGTGCTGGATGTGGTGCCCCCAGCCCCATCCCAGTAAAGACCCTTGCACCAGTAGGTCCTCCCAAACAGGAGCAAGCTCTTATCTTGAAAGGTAAACAATATTGGCACAACGAAGAGAATGAACTTGGAGACGATGCTGTTTTTAAAATGTTCTTTGACACAAATCGAAATGGTGTCACTCTGGAACTAATTCATTTGGGACTTGAACCTGAAACTTGTCGTATGATAACTCCTTGGCCTTATATTTAACTAGAAGTAGGTAAATATTCTCTGAAGAGGATGCACTGACTTCCCCCAAGTGGCATTAAATGAGAGAGAAATGTGTCTAAGCCTAACTCTAAAGAGCATGACCTTTCCCTCTACTAATGGAGTCTCTTTAATTTGTTTATTGCTTGAATGTTAGTGACCCTGGGATATAAATTTTGTACTAGTCCATGGTGCATGGCTTGACTCTGCAATGTTCTAATGTTTGAGAATCGTAAGGGTCTGTAACTGAATTTTAGGGGGAATGTCAGTATTGAGACTTATAGAAAAGAAAACATGCACATCTGGATGCTGCTGCCCATCCAGGATGATGCTACACTCCAGTACAGTGTTAGATGCTGCGGATAACAGAGACAGCTGAATAAGAAGACATTCCAGCCCAGAACATTCTGACAGAGCAGGCAGAAAGTCATCCAATGGCACTGGAGAGAAGGTATGCTTCACTGGCTGTTTCCTTCTTTCATGTTCTGCCCTTCCTGAGGTCCAGTGAATCCATGTGTGCTAGGGACTTTCACCAGTCCACTTGAGCACAAAGCTCAGCTATTCTTTTTCTAATAGATTGAATTACTCCTTTTTCTCTGAAAAGGATGGCTGCCAACTATTAGATGGTGTTACTAGGAATGATAAAATGGTGATATTACTGAGAACCTCAAAGGATGTACTTACTTGATGTGGTTGAAATGTTTACCTTTTGTGATCATTTTGACTTGGAGGGAAGAGCCAGAAGTCTTATGGTGCCATATATAGTTAATAAGTTAGATGAGAACATCCTGCAATGTTTTTATTTGACAGAAATTGCTGCAGACATTTTGAATCAATTCAGAACACCAGGGCAGCCATGAAAAGACACTCACAAAAGAGGACTTTCAGAACTGCTTCAGAAAGTGGCAAGAATGATGGGATGAGTGTGTTCAAAGCCAGGGTGAGTATTTTAAAGGAGATTAATGGAAATGTGTTTTTTAGTGTAATAAAGTTTTAAACTTTTTTTTGATGGAGAAATTGAATTTTTTTCATTAAGTTTATTGGTACATTTGAGGTATACAATACAATTATATTCATCATTGGGAACTTGTACCTTTACATGACGTATCTTGGTTCTTATTTTTTCCCCATTTCCCTGGCCTCCTTCAGCCCCCTAGCCCCCATTTTCAAAGACATTTATTTAAACATTCAGTGCAGCTTTTGATTTTATCATAGGCAGAAGAGGAAAATACTGGTCACAGAGAAACTCTGACGGTGAAACACTTCTCTCTGCCTGTAAGGTGGGGTTTGCTCTCCCTTAGTGGACCTATGGTGGGCTAGAGTAAGAGTGTCAGTGGGCTGGTGCTCTCTGCACAGTAAAGGGAGAATAGTTTGGGTCTCTGGAGGCAATGCAAGGGAGGAGATGGGGCAGGGGAGGGACAAAAAAGTATAGTGAGGCAAAGGAAGCAAATGCTCCTTGAGGTGAAACAGTATATGGGAAAACATAAAGCATTTCTAGGTGGACTTAGCATTTGACTTGAATTTGCCTACCTGACTACAGCATGGAGTCCTGACTCTCCAAGCCTCCTGCAGGGTCTGTTACACATGTGCATCTGTTAGCGGGCTCACATAGGGTGTCTGTGGTTTGTGTGCAGTTTTTGTTCTATGATGGCATTGAAAATTGGAAAATAGACTCTGTGATGTGGGTCAGGACAGTGTGGAGGGCGACAGTACTAGGCTCTCCAGAGAGATGACCAAGGGTATCACTGCCCAGCGATGAACTTTGGGTTCACCTAGTGCCCCTGGTTCAGGCTCATCTTATCTAGATACTTGGGGGCAGAGCCCAGAAGGCCCCAACCAGTGAGCCTGAGAATGAGCCTAGAGAAATGCTGGCCTTTTGTGTGACCTAGGGAGTATCCCTCACCATCCAGCTTCTCACCTGTAGAGGTGGAGAGTTAACGTAGGGCCCTGAATCCCTTCTGGTTATAAAGACTCTCCTGTCTCTGCCTGAATGTGTATTAAAAACACATTTTTGATTCAGTAGCAGGGCATGTTTCAGAAAACTTGGATGTGATTCAAGGTTACAGGGTGACCTGGTGAGGACAGCAAAACCAGAGCTTGTTGTGTGGGTGCTGTGACTGGTGGAGGGGACTTCACATCTCCAGGGGCCTTCCCAGAAACCATAGGCGGAAAGGTATGGCGAGGGGTCCAATCAGGCCTCCTGTGGGAAGTGCAGGAAGATTCACGTGGGGTCTTTCTTGGGAAGCTTCTCCTAGTGCCAGTCCAAAATGCTTCTGAGGTGCTGGTAGAAGGAGGAGGAAGCAGCTCTGGGCAGAGACCTTCTCTGTGGCCTGTGCCACCACAAGGATGTCACCAACCTGCCAGCAGGGAAGAGGTGTGTCATCCTCCACACCCACAGGATTCTGGAAAGGGACAGAGACAAAGTGGTGTTCCAGCATCTCCCTGTGTGTGCTCATTGGGTGGGTACTTCCCAGGGGCTCGTGATTGCAACATAGTCAGGAGGGCCAAGAGATGGGCTAAGTGTGACCTGGCCTCAGCCCTGGAGTTTGAAGTGAAGTCTCAGGCAAGGGGGCCACACAGGGGAGTTGATATTCTGACAGGTGAGGCTCACAGGGCCTGGGATTCTGCTGGCTCCCCGAAAGATGTGGAGGACAAGGGAGATCAGGTAGTGGCAGAGCCCAGGTAGTCAGATGAAGACCCCAGAAAGTCATATTCTGCTGACTAAAGGTTTGAAAAGTTTATTTTGTTTTCTCAAAGCATTCAGGAATGCTTGTTGTGCATGAGGAATTATAGGACACATTGCTTGAGATTTTCAGGGTGGATGCTTTGCAAAGGAAGCAAAGCTGACTTTACTCTTCTTTAGAGGAGAGCAGAAGACTGGGCACAGTCTGTGGATACCTGGAATCCCAGCCATTTGGGAAGCTGAGACAGGACGATCACAAATTCAAGCCCAGGCTGGGAAACTTTGTGAGACCTTGTCTCAAAAACAAAAAACAAAATAAAAGAAAAAAACAAAGGGCTGTAGATGTAGTTCAGCACCAAGTTAGTTTGATCCCCAGCACTGAAAAAAAAAAAAAAAAAAGAGGAGGGGAGGGAGGAGCCAATGCAGGGCTAATGATCAGCTGTCCCCACTCTGTCTATACAAGGTGAAATGTGTGAGAAAGCCATTCCCAGAAAATTCTCATATGCATATGAAAAATCATGGGCTGAAAAGGAGCCAGGGATTAAGACAAGATAAATTTATACCCAGCTTTGCACATTCCATTGACAAATTTGCTGTTTTGGCGTTGTTGCCTCAGACCTCCTGGTTACCGAGGGGATGACATTAAAGTGGAGAAAATGGCTTATTCTGTGCAATAAATTCAAACAGAGATGACGCACTTTGCCCACCAAGTATATCTAAGAAATTGTGGGGAAATGTCAAGCATTTCAAGAGAACAGTGCTGTAAATTCCAATGCTGGCAACTTCAACAATTTCTGCAGAGTAGAAAGGTCTCTTTGTTCATGCTCAGCTGATGCTCAGCATGTGGAATATTATGAGCTGGGGGGTCATATGAAAGCTGAAGGAAAAGAAAGAAAACTGAGCTGTGACAGAACTCAGGCACTAGAGGGCTGGGAGCTGATAGAGCAGGCGGCACAGGAGGGTGGCCTGGCTCCCAAGGAGCCTGAAGGCAGATTTGCTTTTCCTCCTAATTTATCCCCTCTTAAATGCAAGCCTTCCTGAAGCCAGCAGGGTGTCCTTCCCAGGAAGAGTGTTAGTTGTGCCAGAACTGGGGAACTGGGGACAGCCAACAGGGAGCTGTCACCACGCCACCAAACAGGGCTGCTAGAAAACCCACATCAACTGCTTGTTGTGTGACACACTAGTGTGTTTTAACAGCAGCATGTCTGAGTGGTGAGATTTAATAACCTGGGAAATAGAAGAGAGGAAAAGAGTCCATCTAGGAGATTCTGAGAATTTGTTTTCGTTTGGATTGCATTTGGGAAAAAAAGAAACAGAAAGAAAAGAACACTCAAATCCTCAACATGCAAAACAAAATGAAACCAACCTATCCTACTGATGATGTGTAAGGGGAGAAGAAATGATCCCATCAGTGTCCCTGTGCAGGTTGGATGAAGGAAGAGGAAGTGCTGTGGTATGTTGGGGGGCAGTGTGGGGCTGGGGGCAGACACCCCACCACTGGAGCCAGATAGATATTTCATTGCAGAAAGTGGGGAGAGAGCAAAAAAGCCACTTCTGCTGGTCCAGCTGGCTCAGCCTGTGAGGTCTCCATCTCTAAGTCCCATTCTGTCATCCTGACCAGTGTGGCCCCCACCTTGTCTCAGACCAGGCTGTCATGAAGCAGGGCAGACTTGTTTCAGTGCCCCAAGTAGGGTGCCGAGACCCTTGGAAGCTGCTGTGGCTGCGAACCTGGTGTGAGGTTGAACTTGAACCCATTTTCCTAGCTTGCCACCCTGCCTGGCTTCAGCCTCTCATTCACCCCCACAGAAGTGGTTGTTGATAATCACGATGACACGGTGTGCTATCAGCCTTTTTTTAATGAGAGTAAAGATTACCCTGTGTGATGACAGAAAGGCAATGTGTGCATGTCCAGCTTCCATGGTCAATACCTTATTCTGCTAGGGCAGCATCCCAGTGTCATTATGCATTGGAGGGAGAGGGCAGCATTCTGCTCCTACAGCTACAGACTTTCAAGGGAACTCAAAAATCAGGCTGGGGCTCTCCTCATTTAGGGAGAGGATGCCGCATGTGGGGTAAGAGAAGGACCACTCCAGAAACCTGCTGTCTTCTAGGTGGTAGCCTCAGTTCTGACTTTGCAAAGATATGTAAGCCAGCCTATTGGAAATGTGGCTATATTATAGGCCATTTGAACATAGAATGCAACATGGTCCTACTGGAGCTGGCCTCAAGGCATGTTCAATAACAGAGGTAGAGGGACTGTTGCAATCTGAAAGTATGTAAGGAGGCTTGCTGTAAGTCATCAAGGATAAAAAGAGGTAGCATGAAGGAAGGATGCGATTCTAGGACGTGCGATTATAGGACAGATAGGTGGAGAAGCCAGAAAGAGGATGGTGCATGTCAGAAGCATAAAGCAAATGAAAGGCAGAAGGGTACAGGGTGGGATTGGTGTAGACTGGAGGTTTGCTGGGGACAGTGCATTGTCCCATTTGAATCTTGGAGCCGTGGTTTGCAGCTGGCCAGGGCAGGGCCCAATGGGTCTTCTGCACCTTTACTGCATTTCACTACTTACAGAGGAAGCTCCTTACCAAAGATGACCTGACATTCTGCTTTCTGCCCCTCTCCAGGAACCATCACCGAGAACTGCTTGTGGTCATCCAGGTTCCCCAATAGCAGGGTCCAAGTGGGACAGGGTGGCTTGTGTTGGATAGGAACCGAGAGCCTGGGTGGTGGGGACAGTACTCTGTGACACCATTCTTCCTTGGGAGGAGAAGGGGACGAAAGGCATAAGGCAGGCAGCAGTGCTTCCTAGTGGGGTGGGAGCCTACCCAGGGGCCCACTGGAGCCTGGACCTCAAGAGAATGGGAACAGGAGAGGAAGAGGACTCGGAGCAGCTGCTTCCTGCAGGAACAAGGAGTGTTTACCTAAGTACTGTGAAGGAGTTTTCATTTTAGCTCCTGGAGAACTCCAGTGGCAGATTTCCTGGGACCACAGTCTGCTCCAGCAAGAAATCTCCCTATTAGAGAAGCTCACTGAGCTTCATACTCTTCAGGGGCTCTGATGGAGTATGGAGTAAACTGAAGACTTGAGCTTCAGAGAAGCAGTGAATTGAGCCAAGAGGTGGTGTTGGGCACAGTCAGTGTTAGTGTCCATGGGAGCATGCAGACTAGCAGAAGACGGAATGCAGCTCAGATCACAGCAGAGAGAGCTAACAGTAATGATGAGGTGAATAAGATACAGAATTTGCTCACCTGTTTCTTAGGCATCAAATGCTCACTGTGGTGGCTGTGGTGGTATGGGATCTTTGCTCGAGTCTAGGTCAGCAACATGAAAAAGCCCAATATTCCTTTCTTTCTATTCCTCCAGCACTTTGTTTGAAACTGGTTTTTCATATTTATTTTAGCCTGCTTTGGAGCTTATTCGGAGTTTGTCATAGATCACCATCCCAGCAAGTGAGAGAATATTGTAGGAAGGGCCTGTGATCTCTGCAATTTATTCCAAGTTTTAGGATGTTTCTCCCTTATTGAATGTGCTCTGAGTTCTCCTTGACTGGAGCCCAGGCCCACATTGCGGTGCTTATTAACTGGAGCCCCAGTTACCACTGATTCTGCGCATGTGGGGTTGTTACTCCTGTTTCCTGGAAGATCTGAGTCACAATCGTGGGACAGAGGCAAAACGTGTTGGAAGCTGCCTGCCTTTACTCTCTGGGAGTTTCTAAGTAAGAGCACTTTCCTCCCATTGACTACTGAGAGGGCACTAAACTTTGGTGTGATGAAGAGGGAATGTCAGCCAACTGAGGTGTTAGAGTTTGGAACTCAAATGTACCCCAGAATATGTGTGTGTGTGTGTGTGTGTGTGTGCACGCACGCGTGTGTGTAATGCTTGGTCTCCTATGCAGCAATGTTCAAAGGTGGGAACTTTGGAGGTAATTGGATCATGAGGTCACCTCATGGCAGACCCATTGATGGCCTCATACCTTAGCAGGCTATTGAGAGGTAGTGCCAGCTTTACAATGGGGGCCTAGTTGGAGGAAGTCATTGGGGGGGCCTTAAAGGGTGTGTTTTGTCTCCAGTTCCTTTCCCTTGCGCTGTCTGCTTCCTGACCACTAGGAAGGGAGCAGCTTTGCTCCACCACGTGCTCACTGCTATTAGGCCCCACCTCAGAACAGGCCTGAAGGCATTGGAGTCAGCTGACCATGGACTGAAACTACTGAAACTGGGAGCCAAAATAACCCTTGTCTCCTTTCACTTGATTTATTACTGATATTTTGTAATAACAACAGAAAGCTGACTAACTCATGAGGTGACAGACAGGAAGGAGGCTGCTGGGAATTCCACCCAAGAGGCAGAACCTTAAGTGTCCAAATATGTGGGGATGACAAGGTGCTGAGTCAGAAGCACTGGGACTTGGCTGAATCATTACCAATGTTGGGCCTTTCCTAGGTCAGTCATCTTTGGCCCTTTCTGCACTTCAGACTTATCTTGATGCTTTAAAGTTGACACAAGGGCACCACCCATGCACGAGTGGTGTGAGAAGCTCTGGGATTTTCCAACTGAAATCACCGTGTGTAGCTCAGGGGAGCCCAAGAAGGGTCACTTGGGCAGCTCTGCAGGAAACAGCGATGACCATCTCTGACAGCAAGAATGGGAGGAAACCTGAATTCCTGAGAGGGGCAAGATTTCATGTGAACACTTAAGTCCTAGGCTCTTGTACCCCAACATCTCTCCTGAACCTACAAATATAACTAGCACTTCCATTGCTCCCTTCTGGAGGCCACCCATGGCAAAGTCTTCTCACTACATGAGTTTGCCACTATGTGTCTCTGTGTCTGGCTGCCTCTCCAGATCATTGAATGGTTTAGTGTCACTGGATTAGTACCGGGAGTGCTACAGGAGAGGAACACTGAATGCTGGCTTAGCATGACCCAAATTTACTCTTTCCTCTTGGGGCTGTCAGGTGACAGGGCCTTGCTTCCTCTGGAGACCCTGGCAGGGATTGTTGCATTGTGTTTTTGGCTTCCTGTGCCTGCTGACAGACCTGGACCTCAGCACACCACTCTCTACCTCATTCACCTAACAGACCCTTGGAGTGCTTACCAGATGGTCCTTGATTATTGTGCCATCTCAAATTCTTTAACTCAATCCCAACTGCAAAGACCTTCTATATAATGTAGTAGGGACAGGTTTTAGAACTGAGACTTGGTACTTTTGGGACCATTATTCAGCTGGCCAGAAATCTTCTCTGTCCTCAAATCTTCTCTGAGTTCTGTTTCTTCTTTCTAGCAGATGTTTGCTACATTTCCTGTCCCTTCTGACCCTGGCTCACTGGCTTACTCCCTCAACTTAGGCCCTCAAACCATCGAGCCTCTTTTGGGATAACTTGACAGACTGACTTGCTGTGCTGTATACTGGCTACAGCAAGGGCTGTTAATAAATTTGGGTGAACTTGCTAACTACAATCTGCTACTAAATATAGTGACTGTTTATCAAAGTGCTGGTATCAGTCCAAGCTCTGCCCTTCTTGGTTTTGGTTGATTGTTGAAGCTTTCTGCATTTCAATTTCTTCACCTGTAGAGTGAGTACAATTATAGAACCTTTCCTATGAGGAGGACATGGGTTAAAGCATGAATTCCTCTGCATCATACCAGGAGCTCAGTAAATGCCTGATATAGATGAACTATTAATGTGTCAAACTGAAGGTGGACTACTTGGGATTGTATGGAATTCCTTAGTGAAATTCACAGTGAGAAAGTGTCTTCACTAGAAAATAATGGGGGTAGAAAATAATGGTGCCGATAGAGGCACCACCTGCAGGATTTTCCCAAGGATCTCCATATACATACAGATCTGATATTTGGGGCAGTCAAAGATTTGGGGCATTTACTTCAGGCAGAAAGGATGGTAGTTGGTGAAGGTAGGCAGGGACTAGCCTCTCTGATAATCTTCCAGAAGACCCAAACCAATCACCTGTTCAATAGAGGGAATGATGGTTCCCACTCCGATACTGTAGGGGTGTCAGGATGGCAAAGCTATAATGCAATGTCCCCTTATCTGTGGGGATTCATCCCATGACCCTGAGGATGTCTGAAACCATGAATAGTATAATATAACCTTATTATTCCTCCTCACAGCTGTGCACATATGCAATGCATTTCCACATTCACAAAACACTTGCCATGATCTGTGCCCATCACTTTTGCAGTTTAACTTATGACAGCAAACCAGTGAACAATTTCACAGATAGAAGATTCATTCCCAACACACAAAAATTCTTTTCCTTTCCTTAAGAACTTTCACCTTTTCCCTCAGAGGAAGCAGTTTACAGCTTCTCTTTGGCAGATCCTGGTTTCATCAAAACTACTCTTGTGCTTCAGGGCCACAATTAAGTGAAAAAAAGTTACCTGAACATAAGCACTGTGATATGACAGTGGATCTAATAACCAAGAAAATCACTAGTGGCTAATGGGAGGATAGCATATACAGTGTGGATATACTGGGCAAGGGAATTATTTTAGTAACTTTCTCATTTCTAAGATCCAATATCCAACATACATCTTGAAGGAGAGGTTTATTTGGCTTAAAGTTTCTAGTGGATTTACTTCAAAGCCGGTTGACTCTAAGGCTGAATCAGCATGGTGGAAAGTCCTGGTGGAGGAGACAGCAACTCATCCAATGGCAGCCAGGAAGCAGAGAGAGAAGGGAGGGACTGGTGATAAGAAAACACTTTTTAAGTCACATCTCTATGAACACCCTCAAGCAGATCCCACCTCCTAACAGCACAGTCAGCTATTAACTCATTCGTGGATGAACCCACTGATGATATAGCACCCCATGATCTGATCACCTACCAAACACATGAGACTTTGGGGAACACTTCAGATCTAAACCATGACAGGAAATGTTCATGACTCCAGCTGGGATGGAACCAGATGGTGTGATACTTTAATTTATGAATTGCTTTTGGAAATTTCTATTTAATATTTTTGAAACATGATTGACCATGGTTAAACAAAACCAAGGAAAAAGGAACCAAGGATCAAGGGACTGCTGTACAATGGGTGGCAACCACACCAATATCAACTGTCTGTTGTTCAAATACTCGCCATCTTGTAGTTGTCTGGTCCTATTTTGTTGAACTTCTAACTCACATCTCTGTCACTGGTGGTCCTGGGTTTGCCAATAACAGGACTGAGTAGAGACAGCTGGAACCTTGTGAGGAGAGAAGATGTGAAATGAAAGTCATACAAAGCAGAACATGGGCTCTGCCTCAGTGGCCCAGGACCTTCAGTTAACTTCAGAGCAGCAGTTTCCTACTCCTGAAGTGAAAACAGAAGTCATGAGAAGAGGTTTGTCTCAGTCTATTTTGTGCTGCTATTACAAAATAACCGAGACTGGGCAATTAATAAAGAACAGAAATTTCTTTCTTATTGTCTTGATTGCTGGGAAATCTGAGACTAAGATACTGGAATATGGTGATTTTTGTTATGTCCCTATGTGGTGGAAGACCAGGAAAGGGAAGAGGCACTGTAGCAGTCCCTTTCTATGGTGACATTAATGCATTATGAAGACAGAGCCCCCATAACTTAAACACCTCCCAGTGGATGCCACCTTTTTCCACCACACCAAGGACCAAGTTTCCAACACTGGAGCTTGGGACACATTCAGAACACAGTAGGGCTCTTCCAAGCACACAGACCTTAGGACAGCATTAGGGCCAGATGTGTGTGGATGCTGTGGATCCTAGAATAGGAAAGGGGAAGCCTGGCCACACTTCTATGCTGGCACATTTAATGGCACCTGCAGTCACCATGTCCCTGACAGGCCTCATTCTTCTGGTTGGCATTGCCGACATGCACTGTGGGGTGGGTAGACCCCAGCCTCTGATGTCCTATCAGCCACATGGGCTGATGGCATCTGGGGGTGCTTGGGATAAAAGGTTGGGAGAGGGTGGCCCTTCTCTCTCCATATTGAGCAGTGCCCAGTGGAATTTCTATTCTTCACCAAGTGCCCATTCTTCCACGGAAACACTGCTGTTTAGAATTAAAACTCCATGTCATTATGTCAAATCAGATTTGGCTATATCTTGCTGTGGAGCATGTGAACCAGTTGATACAGAGACATGTGGGGCTGGAGGTAGCATTGTGTAGTCTGGTAATTAAAATGATAATCATTTGGAATATTTGCCAAAAGTCTGAATCTAAATTTTCCCAAGAGGCAAAGAGTTGAGGCCCTTTTTACGACACCCCCCAGAACCCATGGATGCCGTGGCATTTAAACCTCTGACAGCTTGTCTATAGAACCCCCACTGGTGAGGGATTTATAACTCAACCATAAAAATCCACTTTGAGTTTAAGGTTGGCATGTGAGAACTCAGTGCAGGAGTGAATTAATTAATGAATTTGTCCTTTCTTTCATCAATTTGACTGACACCTTCAAACCTACCCCCTTGAGATGTGATCTCCACAGATCTCATAAAACAAGAAACTGTAGGCTTGGCCAATGCTTGAAATGAACATGCTCTCAGGAATCACCAGTCCTGTAGGAAAACGAAGGAGGGAAATCATGTCCCTTTAGGACCCTGGGAGAGCTGGTAGTTCTGCCGGATGGACAGATGTGGTGGAGTAGGGTTCCTCTCTCTGTGCCCCGGTTTGATGTCAAGCTGTGATCCTTCTCCACCATCAGGCTGTCTCCAGGTGCAAGGACAGAGTTCCTTACATCCCTTACTTATTCCTGCTTCTCCTTCAGGGGCTGCTGTTGACCAGCAAGAGAGGTAGGGCTTAGCTCTCTAAGCTTGCGCTGGGCCTGTGCTGGGCCCTCATGTTCTTCCCAGATACTGGGCTGCGTTATTCCTTTGCCTCTGCTCTCGGCAGCTGGCCAGGCTCATCTGGAGCTGAGTGTCCCCAGCAGACATCCTAGCAAATCACCCATTCATCTTTGTGCTCGTGATGCCCTGTCCCCCAGCTTACAGCTAGCAATGGTGAGAATATGAAGCTGTCAGGCAAAGGTGGACTGGGTTTCCCCAACCTCCATCCAGCACTGCTGCACCAGGAGCTGGCTCTGCTCCTGTGTGGTCATAAAGCCCTGTAGAGAAAGCAGTGGTGGGTACTGAAAATGGGGAACAAATGGATGGCTGTGGGGATATTTGTGATCTTTAAGGTGTTGACTCTACCACATTCTTGCAGGCATTTGTGTCATCTGGCCGGAAGAAACATGCAGAAGAAAAAATACAGTCCTTAGCATCCCTAGGCATCTGTCCTCAGAATTCCACTGTTAGACTCTTCCCTTTGGTGTGCTATCTAGTCATTTTGTAAGGAAATTCTAATATAAGTCCCTTGTATTTGGGATGGAATTGAGTCATCATGGAGTGAAGGCTTCATGAACAGATCTGCTGTGTCTTCACAGGATAGCAAAGTCTGAACACTGAGTTTCCTGACTGCCCTTTGTGAAAAGAAGATTGACTAGCACTGGGGCAACAGTCCTGGGCTTGCCCACCTCCTCACGCAGATCAATGCTGGGAAGAAGCAATAGAAAGATCTAGGCTGTTCAAGACATAGCCATGCTCTGCAATAAAAGGAAGGAGGAACAGCTCATTGAATTAGCAGAACCAAAGAAGGGGTGTAAAGAGAGGGTAGAGAGAGAAATCAGGTAGGAGCATGAAGCAGAGGGAACCTTATATTGTTGGCCGAGTCAGGTTGCAATTGGGCAACTAAACATGGATGAACCATAGTGTTGAAGCCAACCAAGGCTGTCTGGAAATTTGTCCTTTGAGAAGATTAAATTGTAAACAAAGATAAAAGGCCAAGGGGCTAGTAAAATTTGGATCACCCCACACATCGTATCATGGGCCCTGGCCTCTGTGAACACAAGAGATTATAAAATAACTTATGGTGTTTTGCTGTGGCCTGGGGTTAGACACAAAGATAACCATTATCAACTGTCCCAAGAGGGGATACTGCATTCACTGAGGGCCTTCTCCAGGCCACAAGAGAGGGATGATGTTTGGGCCAGAATTTGCTATCACTCTATAGGGGGCTCAGGGATACTGAGGGAGGGGTCTGTCAGCAGAAGCTCTGGGGATAACTCTGAGGGACAATGACCCCATCCTGGCTCTGTCTCCTCTGGTGGTGCATAGACCTGGGAAGATCAGAGAATTGGGAATGGTGGATGTCTGGCACAGACCTGTGTGTGCATTGCTACAGAGGGGTAGAAGAGGCACTTTAATCTCACACTGATTTCTGCTACTTGGTTTTGTATCTGCCTGTGGATGCATGGTCCTCATGTTAAAATTATCACCACTCAAATTGGCTCCAGGCTTCAGATACTTGGTAGTTGGCATGGCCCATGGTGTGGCAATGCTGACCCTCATGGAATATGGAGTCCTGCATGACCAAGCACTGACTGCGCCCTGATAGTGGGGTGCTATTGGTTTGCTGGAAGGGATTTGATGACTTGCACAGGTTCTCATTTCCCACTGTCCAAGGCCTTTTCAGAGATGCAGATTTCTTGATGAGATTAGATGTGAAAGGCTGTGGAGAAGATGTCCCATCATCTGATGAAACTCATCTTCACGCGTCACCATCATGCTCTGAGCAGCAGACTTCAAATAGCAAATCAGTGGCCACGTCTAAAGCAGGAAAGCAAACATCTAACAAGAGTCACGATCTCAGTGGGAAGCTTCTGGCTCCCCCACGCCACTCGTTAGACCACCACCAGGGTGGGAGCCACCATTCTTGTCTTTTCCCTAGTGGAAAATAACCCATCATCTTGCTAATGAAATTTACCTTCCATTAGTATATACCAAGAGATAATTGCTTTTATGTTTTGTGTTTGGATAACTAAAAAAAGTTCAGAATTCAAGTAAAAATTTAAAAAAATTAAAAAAAAAGCATTCCAGGAACCAAGAAAATTTGCTTGAAGAAAAGCCTTAAAATTTTATAACCAGTATATGAGTATATGGGCATTGAATATGACCTTATTCTTCATATATCTCTTATTTGCCTCCTAGGTAGCATGTAGTTGTTGGATTTCTTTTTCTAGTACTGAGGATGGAACTTAGGCCCTCAAACATGCTAGGCAAGTGCTCTCCCCCTGAGCCATGCCCTCAGTCCAGGTGGCAGTGTTTCACAGATGAGCAACATCGGAAAGCTAAAAAGCACTGGTATGGGATGGGCATTGACTTCTGGCCTCAGGACCTGATCGAGGTCCTGGTTTCTAGCTAAGAAGACAGAATCATGCCAGCATCCCAGGGACAGGGCTGAGTAGGACAGAGAGCGCCTTCGGGGTCTGGTCATTACTGAGGTTCCATGTCGCATCTCCCTGTCACCCAGCCTCCACTCAGAGATTTCACCTGCTGTCTGTGGCTGGTCAGCCTAGCTGACTGTAGAGCCTTCTTGACCCTGAAAATAGGTGCTTTTTAGTTCTAGTTGCTCAATGACTTATATACATTCACAGCTCTGGATGCTGTCCCAGGGCCGTGGAGACTGGAGGCCTGTTGTTTTCTCTCGTGCATCTCTGCCTTTTCCACTTCGGGTTCTCCTCAGCCCTTCTTTCCCTGTCTAAGAAGAGGATCTGATCCCCTTTGCTCTCTACCTCAAATGTCCACCACCCTTACCATTAGATGTCCGGAAATCAAAAATCATTTACCCTCTGTTTTCTTTAATTATTTCCAACTAGACTAGTTTCCTGAAGGTGGAAAAAAGTCAAAGGTACAAGGCAAATTCTAACTAATATTCAAAGTGGCATCTGGCATAAATTATAGTTAAAACCATGGGGCAGAAGAGAAGTAGTCCATAGAGAAGAAAGAGAGAAAAGAGAGCAGCACAGACCCTCACAGGTCTGATGTTTACGGAGGAAGTTGTAGAAGCCAGCCAAATGTTGAGCAAGGTTGGAAGGGGCTGAGCAGTGGGCACTCATGGAAGCCTCTTTGTAGAAGAAAGCATGATGCACGGACAGTGCATGAAAATGAACCAACCCTGTGATGAAAGAGCAAGCAGAGGAAGCTGTTTCTGGTTACAGAGCACAGCTCGGAGGTTTGACTCAGAGTCTCACCCACAGAGCATGGACAATGCAAACCAGAGTTCAGAGATCCTGCAGGGCACTGAGTCTCAGTTCTGTCAGCTGCTGCAGCTTCTCCCTGTCTGGCTGTGAGGCTAGAGGGAGGATGTTGGAGTCAGTGTCAGAGCTACACCTGCAGGCCTGGAAGAGGGAGTGAGTTCTGTTACCTGTGGAGGTCACTCATGAAAGCAAAGGGCTGCACCTCTGAGATGAGCTCTTGTATTTCCTTCGGCACCACCAAGACCTTCTGTTCAGGGCCTGTGTGGACATTAGTCCATGGGTCAAATTTGGGACAGTGGATCTTTCCTTCCCCAGACAGCAAAGTCAGGCCTTGTACCTTGTCCTCTCTCCTCATTTTGTTTGTGTATTAACTCTCAAAAAATCTGAAGAACTACAGTGAACCAGGCCTTTGCTGATGATGACACTGGTAACTTTTTTCCTTTGGTGAAAAATGTTAAGAAGGAACACTGGTGGATGCACAAAACCTTACATTTGAGCACCCCACTTCCTCTGGTTTCCCTTGAGATTGGTCTTACATAAGATTTTGACTTCTACCTATCTTTCTGAGCCTTTTCCCGCTCTCCTTGTTGACACACATCGGCCCCTCATTATGAGCTGTATGGCAAGCACTGGAGAGGAGGAAGGGTAACCTACAGGTGTGCTAAAGCATCACACCTGCCACACATTCTTAGAGGCAGGGTGGTCTACTCCATGGCTCTCTGTCCATGTGCCAAGACCCCAGAGTCATGCACAGTAGACATACTATCTGCATGAGTGAGGAAATATTGGTGTGAGGACTTGTTGCCTATGATATTTGTGGGCGCTGTTACGGGCTGAATTGCCCACACCATCCCACCAAGTCTCAGTACTTCATAATGTGCTTGGGTCTTTCTAAAGAAGAAACTAAGGTAAAACAAGGTCATTAGGAGAGGCCCTACTCAAGCCTGAGTGGTATCCTTGAAAGCAGAGATTAAGATACAGATGCACAGAGAGGGAAGACCCTGTGAGGACGTAAGAGGAGGCTGTCTGTAGGCTAAGGAGAGATGGTGGTCCTCCCTCACCGTTCTGGAGTGACAATATTCCTGTACTTGCTATGAATTTTTAATAACTTGGAATATTGTCATTCACTGACTCATTTGCTTATTTCGTCTACAAGGTCTGAGATGGCTCCAACATTGGCAAGAGCCTGCTATGTATCAAGCAGGAGCACAGGTAGCCTGTCTATTTCCAAGGAGCTATCTGTGGCCTCTTTTTCTGGAGAGTGGTGGCTTCTTCCTGAGTGTCACTAGGGTCTGTGTGGAATAAGAAGGACTTGGTCCCCAGTCTTCATGCTGTGTTGAGGGATAGTCTCAGAAGGTGTTTGTGGAGCCACTTCATAGCTTAGTGTTACAGGGTTGTGGTGGCATCAGCCAACGCTACGCGATTTCACCTTTTTCCCAGAACCTCCTTCTCCCCGGCAACCATGGAGTGCCCCTAACAGGTATGTGCTTCCTTCTTTTTTTGGTTCTGAGAGGAACAGCTGTCCTCATCACTGACCAGGCAAGGTCAGATGTCAACCCATGGCTTCCTGGGAACCCTAACTTGTCATGTCCAGTGGGTAGGAAGCCCTGCCACACTGCTCCAAGGCAGTCCTGGAACTTCCTGCCTGCACCTCCATAAACATCCAGGTGCATCTGCCTTGCTGGGTGTCAAGTTGCTGGCTGCTAATCCCTGGGACAGATACGTTCACCAGCTGCCCATCTGGAAGCCATGGAAATGATCCATGCACCTTGCTCTCAAATACTATCAGCGCACTCTATTAAACTCTTTTTCAGAATTATTTCATAGAAAATGAAGGGCAATTGTTTACATGAATATATTTCTCTTATGGCTTATTATGAGTGAAATAGATTAATAAAATGGAACAGTGTATTTTATTTGAAAATAACTACTGCTTTAGAAAAAAAGAATATTAGTTTTATAAATTACTCTTAAGAAATTTAAAAATACCATTATATGATTATCTTTCTAATAGATATAGTAAAATATCTGCAATTTTTCTTTCCACGTAGATTTATAATCAGTTGAAGTACGTCACAGAAATAAAATAAATTCATGTTTAGGACCACCTTCCCCATAATCCATTAGTCTAAGAAATTGTCTTAAAAGCAGCATGTCATTATTTTAGAGTTAAACAGTTAAACGTTTTTATACAGGAACATCAAAACCATATATGCTTCAAACACCAAACCTTTTTATAATGGCTTTCAGATAAAACAATTTATTTATGCAATTAACAACAACATGCAATTTCTAATAATTAGCAGATAATAGTTATCTGCAAAGTACTTTATAAAATTGCCTTTGAACTGCATTCGTTCTGTGGGGAATCACTGAAAATTGGACTATAAAATTACCAGAAAATGTACTGCATTAACAAGAATTTTCTGTATTCAGTTTCTCTTCAAATTTATGGGCTTGAATATTTGTAAACATTTGGTTTCATAGAAAGAAACCTTGTCACCTCACCTCTCTAAAAGGAAAAAACATTTTAGCACATTTTGTTGTTATAAGATTTAAATTTTCTTTATCTTTGCTTTCTCTTCTTTCTTCGCTCTCCACTAACAAGGACATTATTTTGTTATTATTTCTTCTTTGAGAATTACAAAAGTTACTAATACACCATTTTTATTGGTATACATCAGTTCTTTCTAATTTCCTTTTATAAACAATATTATACATTCAACAATTGTAAAACATTCCTATTAAACTGAACTGTCTTTGAAGAAAGAACAATAAAAACATTAAAGAAATACGTTAATGAATATCAAGAGGATGTTGAAAACAAAAACGATATTTTGGGCCCTTTCCTTATTCTAGAAGAGAAATTCCAATCGTGTCAGCCCAGAAGGCTCTGGATTTGCTCCTCAGTGTTGGGGAATGTGACTGTTTGGACAGGTTTTCATCTTGTTTCCCATGGAACCTTGTCTGTCTGGGTACTGCAGCGATATAGCTCAAAACACAAATCCACAATCATTTTTGTCAAGATGAGACGAGAATGCCAGGAAAGCTTGTCATCATGGCTTGTGGCCTGGATGGCTGAGACCCCCAAGGCCAAATGGAGCATCGAATGCAGTTTGGACCCAGCTCACTATCAGGGAAGCACTCATCCTGTCAGCTCCCTTCCGCAATCTGGATGCAAAGTGGCATGCTGAGCCTCGGCGAAGAGGGGGCTGCTTTTGTCTGCCAAGGTAATCTGCTGACTTATACCAGGAAAATGACTTTTCCTGGTATGAAATGGAAATCTGAGCTTTGCTAAGAGAGAAGGAGAGAAAGCAAATGTCCGCAAGCTGGTTCCTTCTCTGGGTGGCTTGGCACATGTGCCTCACTGAGGGAACAGTTCATAGAAGAAGGGCAAAGGCGTATTTTTATGTTACTTTATGTTACAAGAAAAATACACATCTCTCTTGAAGACAGCAGGCACAAGGAGCTTGCTTCTTGTCATGAGCTCTGTAAGTTTCTCCTGGGGCAAACGAAGCTGTGCCTAAGGGTGGTGCTCAACTTGAAGAGGCTAGAAAGTGATGAAAAGCAGACACAGTGTGTCCGGAGACAAAGGGCACAGACCAAGTATTGGGGAAGCCCTCCTTGAAACTTGTGTAGAGCCTGCTGAGGCCCATCTGGTGGGCAGCCTCTGCAATCTGGGGGCCCAGTTATAGGTTGCATTTTGACTCTGGCACTTTCCACTCCTATGTGCTAACTCTTACAGCACCTCCACATGAGCCTGGGCTTGGTGGCTTCTAAGCAGGGTCCACTATTAGGGACTACAAGCAGGACAACAGCAGGGAACCCAATTAAGGCCAAGTAAGCATTACCCCTCCAGCTCCTTACTAGCCTGGTGGCCTGAGTCTCCTGTTCTCCTGAACCTTGTAGTTGGTTTGAATATACATTCCGCAAATCCATGTATACCCAGAACCTCAAAAATATAGTCTTATTTGTAAGTAGGATTTTTACAAATATAATTAGCTAAAAATGAGGTCAACAAGAGCAGAATGAGCCCTAATCCATCAACTGGTGTCCTTATAAGAAGCCACAGACACACATGCAGGGAGAGGCCACCTGATGATTGAGGTACAGATGGGAGGGAGGCAGCCACAAGCCAGGGAAGCCAAGGATTGCTGGAAAACCACCAGCGTCTGGCAGAGGTGGGAACCACACACCCCTGAGCCTCTAGAGGATAATAATGGAGCCCTATTGATGCCTGGAATTTGAACTTCTGACCTCTAGAGTTGTGAGACAGTAAAATTTCTGTTCCTCAAGCCACCACATTCTTACTGCATCCCTGTGCACTTGTACAGACTGCCATGGACATTTGTTGGTCTATCTGTGTAGACTCCTTTGACTCTGGTTCCAGGGGCAGCCATCCTCCTGCATCCCAGAGTCCTCAGTGTGGTGATTGGCCCCAGTTCTTCGTAGTCCAGGCTTCTTGTTAATGTGTGGCTTCTCTGGTCCTAATTCCGAGTTTGATGTTCATTTCTTATTGGGGTGTCACAGGTATAGGGCCCACCTGCTCCTTTCACAATGTCTTTTTTTTTCCAGGTGAACCTGCTACTCAAGCTGTCAGGAAAGCTCTAAGTATTTCTCTCCTAGACAGCTAGGAGAGGACATGGAGGACATGTCTTTGCATTTCTCTTCCCATCCTGAAAGATCCTCAACTTCTTGTCCCAGTGGAAGTCTCACCTTGGCAGTGTCTTGGTCAACTTGAGCTCTCCATACAGCAATGTTCTTTGTCCCCACCTCTAGGGGTAGGACCATCTCTACTGTTCTCTGCCACTGCCAGACTTTCCAACAGGACATTGTCCCTGTGCCATGCATCTTCAGGAATACTTTCTGTTCTCTCCACTGAGCTTGAAGTCATGGGTCTTTTGCATCTTGTATTCCAGAATTTACAAGTGCATCCTGTGAGCAGATGATAATGATGCTGTCTATAAAGATAGAATGGGTACAGCAATAGCTAAAAGCAGCTTATTTAGGAGGGGTGGACACCACGGTGGAAGAAAGCAGAGATGCCTTGAAAGCCACATGCCTGGACTGGCTGATCCACCTAAAGACCCCCTGCAAAACCCTTGGATTCCTGATAACAGATCCTATCTTCTCATCACAAGAGAGGAGTATGGCGTGGGTGGGCTAGGCACAGATGCCAGGCTTCCAGCTCAGGTATTGTGCAAGGATGAGGCACATGATTCCTTCTGAGCCACCAGAGTGGCATGCATGATGTGGGAACTGCCATTTGCTGATTGCAGTGTATGGTAGCAATCTGTTCACACATGCTCCTTACACCAAAACCCCTCTCATCACCCATTCATAAGTACCCTCACTTGAGTTTTTCTAAAGACTCAATAGTTACAGGATGTCTGTGTGTGTGTGTGTGTGTGTGTGTGTGTGTGTGTGTGTGTGTGTGTGTGTTTTGAGCTTTGAGCAATAGAGTCAACCACCCGGGCTGAAAACTACAAAGAAGCAGAAAAGGATTAATGACAAGTCACTCTAGAGAACACATGCTCTTCAGTGAGTCCACCACCTTGTATGTATCTTCAAGGGCTCAGCTCTGCTGAAGTTTCTTTCCCTCTTGCATTGTTCCCAGAGGCCCAGCCCTTCCTGCATAGAGCCCATAGGTGTAGGAAGGACTTGCCTCTCCAGTTACTCTGAATCTGCAGGTCACAGATCTGGAGAAATCACATGTCAGAGAGGAAAAAATGTGGAGAAATATTTCCAGAAGTATTTGGGATGTGCAGGTACACGTAAGCATTTGTATTTCTGCAGAATGAAATTTTAGTGCCCTTCTGTGCATCCTCTCCTTTCTTCCCCTGCTTCAGAAACTGAGCTCTTGAATAGGAATAAGAAGTGCAGCAGATCAAATTTAAAATTTCTTGAAAGTAACAAAGCAATCTGTACTTTCAAAATTATTATTTTATACAATCTTTCACATTTGTGAAGAGCTCAAACTGCAAATCTATGGTTTTGCATAAAACACAAGATATCATTTGGCAGTTTTAGTGAAAGTAAAAATGGTACAGATTTTGTAAGTACTTAACAACGATAAGCTTTGGCGACTCCATCATTTGGTAAATTGGTCCATCAGCGAAAGTATTCTGCCGATTGGCTCTCAGAGATGTGTTTGCATCTGAGAATTGGTTTATCAATGAATTGCTATTCCCCGAATTGACTTAGGACAAATTAATCTTTGATGAATTGACCCAAAGTCCAGTCTTTCACTAGAATTTTTTAATTAAACTTTTTATTTTGAGGTAATTGTGGATTCACATGCAGTTGTAAGAAATGATGCAGAGAATCCTTTTACCCTCCATCTAGTCTGTCAATGTTGCAAAACTGTGTAACACTTAGACCATGGAGACAGATAGGGACACAGTTCAGATGTCCATATCTCTTGCTGCCTTTGACAGCCACACCCTCTCCATCTCTCCCAATCTTACAGTTTCAAACCTAACTCCTGGCAACCTCTAATCTGTAACCCACCTCTATACCCTTATTCTTCAAGAATGTTGGGTAAATGAACTCAAACACTACAAACATTTTGGAACTCCTTTTCCTTTAAGCATAGCATCCTGGAGATTTGTCCACATTGAGACTTGTCCACTTTTCTTTATTGTTGAATGGTATCCAGTAGATATGCAGCAGTTTGTTTATACACACACCTGTTGAAGAAGTATATCAGGGCTGATATCTTCCTTGCTCTTATGATGCAGGCACGGCACCACTGAGCTAAATCCCCAGCCCTAATTATCATTTTCATAAACATTTCTGCACAGATATTTGCATAAAAAATTTCCACTCCTCTGGAATAAATGCACAAGAGTGTGACTGTTAGATTGTATGGATGTTTCAAGATTAGTTTTCTAAGAGACAGCACAACTGTTTTCCAGAGTTGGGGAGGCACTTTATACTCTTCCCCCTTCCTAACAAAGCATAATTGATCCAGTTTCTGCATATTTTCATCAGCATTTGGTAGTATCCCAATTTTTGTTTGATAGTATCCCATATTTTGCTATCTGTGTAGGAATATTCTACAGTGGTTTTAATTTGCATTTCTGTAAGAGATAAGGATGCTATACATTATTTTCCACCTATATATCTTCTTTAGTAAAATGTCTGTTCATGTCTTTTTGCCCAATTTCTAATTGGATTGTTGCTTTTTAATGTTTTTTTCTTAAATTCTTTTATTGGTACATTTTAGGTACACAATACATTTACATTTCTCATTGGGAACTTGTACCTTTAGATGATGTATCTTGGTTCTTATTTTTTCTCCATTTCCTGCCCTCCTATCACCCTCTCCACCCTTCCCTATTTGCAAAGACTTTGTTTCCATTTTGTCTTACTTTTTCCTTTCCCTTTTTTCCTTTCCCCTACACCTCCCACTTCCACTACCACTTTGGACCTTTTTTTCCCCATTTCACATTGTCAGTTATTCATTTTGATAATTTTAATCCTTATTTACACTTTCAGTTTCTCACACCAGAGAGACTGTTCGGTATTTACACATGTGTGTCCTATTTATTTCACTTAAGAGTATAGCCTCAATGTGCATCCATTGAGCTCTAAATGGCTCTAGTTTCTCATTCTTTATGGCTGTGTAGTATGCCATTTTATAAAAAAACTCCACATCTTCTTTATAAAGTTTCCAGTTGATGGGCACTTGGGCTGTTTCCAAGCTTTAGCTATTACAAACTGTGCCTCTATAAACATGGGTGCACATATATCACTGTGGTATGATTCTTTTAATTCTTTGGGGAAGAAACCCAGCAGAGGAATAGCTGGGTCAAATGGGACCTCTAGTCCTAGATCTTTGAGGTATCTCCATACTGATTTCCACAGTGGTTGCACCAGTCTGCACTCCCACCAACAATGGAGAAGTGTTCCTTTCTCCCCACACCCCCACCAACATTTGTTACTGGCTTATTTCTTGATAGCAGTCATTCTTTCTGGGGTGAAGTGGAATCTCAGTGTTGTTTTCATCTGCATCTCTCAATGTTGAGCATTTTTTCATATGTTTATTTGCTGCTTTTACTTCTTTGTCTGAGAAATGTCTGTTCATTTCAGATGCCCATTTTTGATTGGGTCTTTAAATTTGGGGGGTCTGATTTTTAAAATTCTTTATATATTCTAGATAGTAGTCCTTTGTCTGAGGTACAGCTGCTAAATTTTTTTTCCCACATTGTAGGTTGTCTCTTAGCTCTGTTGGTGGTTTCTCTTGCTGTGAAGAAGCTTTTTAATAAGATGAGATCCCAGTTGTTGATTCTTTGTGCTAGTTCCCATGCTACTGAGGATTTGTTCATAAAGTCTTTTCCTAGGCCAATGTCTTCGAGAGTTCTACCTAACTGATCTTCCAGCAAGTTTAGTGTTTCTGTCATAATGTTTAGATCTTTAATCCTCTTAGATCTTAGTTTAGTGCATGGTGATAGATATGGGTCTAGTTTTAATCTTTGGCAGGTTGAAATCCAGTTTTTCCAACACCATTTATTAAATAGGCTATCTTTCCTCCAGTGAGGATGGTTGGCTCCTTTGTCAAAGATGAGGTAGCTGAGTATGTCTGGAGTTGGTTCTGCATCTTCTAATCCATTTCACTGATCCTCAGGTCTGTTTCTTTGCCAGTGCCATGCTGTTTTTATCACAATAGCTTTGTAGTATGGTTTCAAATTGTGGATTGTGGAACCCCTTGCCATGTCTCTGTTGCCTAGAATTGCTTTTACTATTCTAGGTCTCTTCTTGTTCCAAATGAATTTTTGGATTGTTTTCTCTAGCTCTGTGAAATGTATTGTTGGGATTTCAATCAGCATTGCGTTACATTGACATAAAAGTTTTGGAAGTATGGCTATTTTCATTATATTGGTTCTTCTTACACAGGAAGAAGGGATGTCTTTCCATTTTCTTATATCCTCTTAGATCTCTTTTTTTCAGAGAGCTGTAGTTTCAGTGTAAAGGTCTTCTGCTTCCTTTGTTAGATTGATTCCTAGATATTTCATTTTATTTGGATGCTATTGTGAAAGGAACTGTTTCTCCAATTTCTCTCTGAGTGAGTCTTATTTGTATACAGGAAGGCTATTGGTTTTTGAGTGTTGACCTTGTATCCAGCTATTCTACTGAATCTGTCAATTAAATGTAGAAGTCTTTTGGCAGAATTTTTTGGGTCTTCTATGTAGAGTATCATCTCATCAGCAAATAATGACAGTTTAACTTCTTCCTTTCTCATCTTCATTCCTTTTATTTCTTTCTCTTTTCTAATTGCTGTGGCTAATGTTTCCAGGACTATGTTGAACAGGAGAGGTGATAGTGGACATCCTTGTCTTGTTCCTGATTTTAGTGTGAAATATTTCAGTTTTTGACCATTTAGTATGGTGTTGGCTGTTGGTTTGTCATAGCCTTAATCAGGTTGAGATAAAGGCCTTCTATTCCAATTTTCTGTAGGGTTTTTATCATGAATGTGTGTTGAATTTTTCTGAATGCTTTTTCTGCATCTATTGAGATGATCATATGACTTTTGTCCTTCGCTCTGTTAATATAGTGTATTATGTTTATTGATTTATGAATGTTGAACCATCCTTGCATCGCTGGGATAATTCTGACTTGGTCAGGGGGTATGATCTTCTCAATGACCCTCTGTATTCTGTTTGCCAGTATCTTATTGAGGATTTTTGGATCTATGTTCATTAGGGAGATTGGCCTGTAATTCCCCTTTTGGGTTGGGTTTTTCCCTGGTTTTGGAATCAAAATAACACTTGCTTCCAGGAATAAATTTGGAAGTATTGCTTTCCTTTCAATTTCCTTGATGAGTTTAAAGAGTAATGACAATAGTTCTTCTCAAAATGTCTTGTAGAATTCAGCAATGAAGCCATCAGGGTCTGTGCTTTTCTTTGTTGGTAAATTTTTTTATTACATTTTCAATTTCATTGATTGTAATTTGGGTGTTTAGAATTTTTATATCTTCTTCCTTTAACTTTGGCAATTTGTATGCATGTAGGAATCTGTCCATTTCTTCTGTGTTTTCCATTTTATTACAGTACGGTTTCTCTAAGTAGGTATTGATGAACCTCTGGATTTCTGCTGGGTCTGTTGTGATTTTACGTTCTTCATTCTTAACTGCATGGATTTGAACCTTTTTCCTTTTTTTGATAAGGTTGGCTCAGGGTTTATCAATTTTATTTATTCTTTCAAAAAACCAACTCTTTAATTCATTGATTTTTTTGATCATTCTATTAGTCTCCATTGCACTGATTTTTGCTCTGCTCTTTATAATTTCCTCTCATTTAAGAGCTTTGTGTTTGTCATGCTCTTCTTTTTCTAGGAGCTTGAGGTTCAGGATTAGGTTGTTTATTTGAGTTCTGTTTTCCTAATATGGGCATTCATTGCTATGAATCTGCCTTGTAGAACTGCTTTCATTGTGTGCCATGGATTCCTGTATGTTGTAATGGCATTATCCTTTACTCATAGAAACTGTCTACTTTCTTCTTTAATTTTCTCTGTGACCCATTGGTTGTTCAGGAGGGTTCAATTTCCATATGTTTTGGGGGGGTTTGCGGTTTCATATGCTATTGTTCTCCAATGTTATTGCACTTTGGTCTGATAATATACAGGGGGTAACTTCAATTCTTTTGCATTTACTTAAACATGTCCTATGAGCTAGCATGTGGTCTATTTTGGAAAATGACCCTTGTGCATTTAAAAAGAATGTATATTCTGATTTTGTGGGGTGGAACACTCTGTAGACATCTATTAAGTCCATTTGTTCAAAAGCTTGGTTCAGTTCTAGAATTTTGTTGTTGATTTTTTGTCTAGATGATCTGTCTGTTTGTGACAGTAGGGTATTGACATTCCCCACTA
>NW_004624806.1:2020348-2031148 GCF_000247695.1 Heterocephalus glaber
GGCCATTAACATTGCTGGTTATAATTGATAAATATTGACTCACCCTTGTCATGATGTTTTGCTGTTGTTGGCTCTTTTACTTTTTTACTTTTTCCCTTTCCCTTTAGTTTCTTGCCTTGCCTGATAGCTTCAATCTGTTGGGCCTCATGGAGTTGTGACCTTCATTATCTTTTTCTAGAATACTGTTTAGAATTGTTTGGGGTGCTGGTTTGGTATTCATGAAATTTCTCGGGTGTTCTTTGTTGTGGAAATATCTAATTTCTCCATTGATTTTGAAAGATAATTTTGTGGGGTACAACAGTCTAGGTTGGAAGTTATTTTCTTTTAGGGCTTGAAATACTTCACTGCACACTCTCCTTGACTCGAAGGTTTGTGATGAGAAGTCTGCTGTGATTCTTTTTTCTTTTTTGTATATCCTTTTATTGGTACATTTTAGGTGTACAATATTATGACATTCATCATTGGAAATATGTACCTTTACATACTCTCTCTTTTTTTTTTTCTTTGAAGTGTTAGTTTAAGAACTTTAATGTTCTTTCCTGTTTTTTTCCCCCATTAAGTTTATTGGTACATTTTATATATAAAATACAGTTACATTCAACATTGGGATCTTGTACCATTACATGAGTATCTTGGTTCTTCCCCCCCCTTCCCTTGCCCTCCCTTGACCCCCTCCACCCTTCCCTATTTGCAAAGGTTGTTTCCATTTTTTTCCTTTTCTTATATTTTTTCTTTTCCCTTTTTTCCTTTCCCCTACCCCTCCCACTTCCCCTGCACCTTTAGACCTTTTCTTCCTGTTACAGAATATCAGTTATACATTTTTAAAATTACAATATCAAGCTCTGGACGATATTACCACAGATTTTACAGAATTTAAAAGGATATAGAAAGCATATTTCAAAAATCTGTTTTGAAATAAATTTGACAACTACCTTGATTACTGTAGCTTTAGAAGAAGTCTTAAAATTAGGTGCTAAACGTCTTCCAACACTGTTTTTTTTTTTAATTTAACTTTTCTAGGTCCTTTGTACTCCTACATAGCTTTTAAATTACATACTCTCTTGGTTCTTATTTTTCCCCCTCCCCCTGCCCTCCCTTCAACCCCTCCACCCCTCCCTATTTACAAAGACTTTGTTTCCATTTTTTCACTTTCTCATCTTCATTCCATTCCCTTCTTTCCTTTCCTCTGCCCCTCCCACTTCCCCTTCCCCTTTGTCTCTTTTCTCATGGGCTTTCCTCTGTAGGTGATTTGTTTCTTTTCTCTAACTGCTTGTAGGATTTTGTTCTTCTGTTGGGTTTCTGGAACCTTGACTATTTATTATATGTTTAGGTATAGATTTCTTTTTGATTGAGGCTAGTTGGAGTTCAATATGCCTCACTGATCTGTACGTCAAATTCTCTACCTCTGTCTGGGAAGTTTTCTACTATTACTTCTGTGAAGTTTTTAATGTCATTTGTACTTTCTCCTGCTTTTTTGTGGACTCCTATCAGTCTTATGTTATTCTTCTTTGGATCATCTAGCAGCTGCTGGATTGATTTCTCATGGTCCCTTACTATTTTTAAGATATCTCGGTTTTCATGGTCATTAATTGCAATCCTGTTTTCTGTATCTGATATTCTATCTTCACATTTTCTCAGTCTGCTGTGAATACTTTCAGTGGAGTTTTTAATCTCCTGAATATCTGTTTGAATCTCTTTCATGGATTCCATTTCTTTCTTATGTTGGGCAATCATGGTTTCCATTTCTTTCTTATGCTGGGCATTCCTGGCTTCCAGCATGTTTCTGAGCTCATCTATTTTTTTATCTGTTTCTGTTCTAGGGCCTCTAATCATGTCTTTCACTCTGCTCACCATCTCTGTAGCTATCTGGAAAATTATTGTCTTAAATTTTTCTAGAGCATCATTCATCTGTTTTGTTACTCCTCCCTGTGCTATCAGTTCAGGGTGTCCAGGTGGTTGATTATCATATTTTTCCACCTGGTTTCCCCCAAATTTCCCTTTGGTGAGCTGGAAGTCTGGGTTTGTTTCCTGCCAAGATGTCTTCTCATTTTTAATTCTGTTGTTGGTGCTGTTTTTTGCTTTAATTCCTGGGCTGATACTTCAATATTTCTTATTGTATCTTGTTCACTGGTATTTAGAGCCTCTATGGAGTGATTGCTTCCCAGAGATACCTCAGTTATAGCTGGACTTTTTAGGCTTTGAGTCTCTCGTGCCTCTTAGGCATTCTCATTTTCAGTATACCAGGGAGGATGACTGATTAGATCAGTCACGACACCTTAGCCCAGTTGACACAATCAGCATCAACAATAGCATCAAACACAGCTTAGGATAATGATAATTTTTGGTAGCAGTTAATCTGTCACCTGTAACTGTGTGAGCTATATATTTTTAGTAAGTAAACCCTTCAATATATCCCTTTGGGATACAGATTTAGAAGGGGTTGGGGAGGGAGGGATATAGAGATTGAGGGAGAGGGAAAGGTTAGAGGTGAGGCTGGAGAACATGGGAAGATCATGCAAATTGTGGGAATCTGTTGAAGACAGGAGGAAAAGACAGTGAAATAACAGATAATTACCCAACAAACTGACAACAATAGGGAAGCTAGAAATTGTGTTCACCTTCCTATACTAATGACAGTTGAGAGGACGGAGAGAGAGAGTAACAGTTCAAAATGGGACAGGAACAGGATCAAAGAGGGAGAGAAATACAGAGCCAGGAGGGAGACAGAGAGACAAAGAAAAAAGAAAAAAACCCCACAAAAAACAAAAGTTCTCCCTCAGGGTATGTCTCTGCTGTCCTGGTAGACAATGTGGGTAGCAGTGTTCAGGTGTAAGTCGATTAGTCTCAGCAAGCCAGGTGTAGTCTACTGAGATTCAGGGTGATTTCTGGCTGGAAGGTCCAAGTTGAGGTCCCTGACCTCCTGCAGGATTAAACTCTGTAAGGTTCTACTGCAGGTTCCAGCTGTCCTCCCCTCTAAGCGAGTCTGGGTTTCTATGGGAGGTGCTGATCCCACCAACCATGATGGTCCAATGTGTTTTTACTGAAGAGATTTTCTTCACTTTCCCAGTGGGCTTCAGTTTTCATTGAGGAACCTCAGAGAGGCCCTCTCTGTTGTTCAGTTCTGCTCTATCTTCTGGGGCTCATAACCATGGCCTTTATATTCCCTCTGGTGCCTCTGCTGTGTGGATTCAGATACTGTGGGCCTGCGTGGAGTGGTCCCGCGCAGGCAGCAAGCTGCTGGTCTCTGGGGCACCTGTTGCTTTTTTTTTTTTTTTTTGGTACTGGGGATCAATCAAATTCGGGACCTTGCACTTGCAAGGCAGGTGGCAGAACCACTGAGGTAAATCCCCAGCCCCTACCTGTTGCTTTTTAATGTTGACTTTTGAGATTTGTTTCTTTACATCTCAGTTGCTGGTTGTTTGACAATTGTATAGCTTGCAAATACTTTATCCTAATCTGTAGCAAATGTTTTCATCCTTTTAATGGGTCTCTCAAAGTGTGAACTTTTCCTTTCCCTCTTTTATTTTCCTCCCTTCCTTTCTTCTGTCTACCCCTCCTCCTTTGTATAGTTTTGGAATCAGAGCACTAGCAGCTTTGTACAAGGTGTTGGGAATTTGTTATGGTTTAGATCTAGGGTGTTTCTCAAAAGCCTCATGCTTGTGGAAGATGGCTCACTTGTGAGTTCAGCTACTGCGTGTGCTCTTGGGAGGTGATATCTGTTCTAAAGAGACAGATCACTAGGGGAGTGACCTTGAAAGTGTGTCTCCCTTCCTAGCTCTTCCCTGGGCTTTCTGCTTCCTGCCTGCTTTGACATGAGCAGCTTTTCTCTGCCCAGGCCCTCCCATCATGCTCTGCAGCCAGCAGAACAGGGGATGTAACCATGAGCCAAAATGAACCTCTCTTCCTTTAAGCTGTGGGTATCAGGTGTTGTGTCTCAGCAATAGGAAAGTGACTAAGACAGAAGTGTTCCCTTCAGTTCGAATTTCTGGAAGCCACTGTATAAACTTGTTGCTAATTGCTTTTTAAAGCGTTTGGTAGTATTCTCCATAATGCCTGGAGATTTCCTTTATGGAAAGTTGTAAATTATAAATTCAATTTTATAAATGATTATTAGATCATTCAGATAATTGATTTTATCTTAATTTAATTCAGTACCTTTTGGTTTTCAAAGCACTGCTCCTTTTCTTCTAAGTTGTTGTATTCGTGAATTTAAAATTGCTCACAATGTTCCTTATTATTCTTTCAATGTGCATGGGATCTGTAATGATATCCTTTGTTTCATTCTTGATACTGATAATCTGTGTCTTTGTTGTGTTTTTGTTAACCTTGTTAGAGGCTTATAAATTTTATTTATTTTTCTGACCATCAGCTTTTGGTTTCATAGTTTTTCCTCATTGTTTATTTTCAACTTTTTTTCTACTCTTTATTATTTGTTACTTAACTTGTAGTTTGTTTGAAATTTATTTTGTTCAAAAAATTTTTGAGTTTCTTGATGCAGAATTACTGATTTTTCTTTTTCTCTCTACTTTGATGTAAGCACTAAGCTTTACAAATTTCCCTCAGTTTAGTATTAGCTGTTTTATATATTTTGTTATATTTGATTTTTATTAAATCATATACATCTTTATTGGTTTTCAATTTATTCTTAAACCCATGGCTTATTTGGAAGTACGTCATTACTTTGTAAGTATTTAAAAATTTCCTGCTACCTTTCTGTTATTGAATTCTACTTTGATTCTTTTGTGGCTAGAGAAATTATTCTGTGTAATATCAATTCTTTTGTATTGATTGAGGATTGATTTTGACACATGATAGGATCAATCTTGGTGAATATTCCAGGTTTGCTTAAAAAAGTACATGTGGCTATTGTTGCTGAATGTTCTGTATGTGCAACGAGACACACTGGTTAATAATGTCATTCAGCTCTTCAGTGTCCTTGCTGATTTCCTTCTCACAGGTGTCTCAGTTACTTATGGGGGAAAGGAAGTGTCGAAGACCCTTGATTATATTTGGGGAAGTTCTCTTTTTCCTTTCAGGGTTAAAATTTTACACCCTATATTTTGATGCTGTTGCTTGTTATAGGTACATTTATGACCATTATGTCTTCTGCTTTATTGATCATTATGAAATGTCTTTCCTTGTATTTGAGACTATTTTTGTCCTGAAATTTATTTCATTTATATTACTGTGGTCATTCTTTTTTCTTCTTGTTAATGTTCGTGTAGTATTTCTTTTCCCATTCTTTTACTTTCACCAAATGTATATTGCTAAATTCAAAGTGAGTGTTTTGTAAGCAGTATGCAGTTGGGATATGTTTGTTAATCTATTCTGACAATGTCCACATTTTAATGAGTATATGTAGATTATTTGCATTTAAAATAATAAATAATATGTTAGCATCTTATTTTGTTATGTTATTTTTCTCTTTGTTTTATCTGCTTCTTATTTCTGTAGTTCTTCTTTTTGTGGGTTACTTGACCCACATTTGACTATCATTACAGTTGCCTTTTTAATTTATTTATGGCAGGATTTTGTATCTCTTTCATACTTGTTGCTCAGGCATCACAATATATATGAATGATTACTTTACAGGTGAAGTATGGAACCCTCACTTCCATGTGGTTTCATTTCCTCTCCCACTACTGCTGCTATGAATAGCTTAGATGATGATATTTCTTTTTTCAATCTCCACTCACAGTGTAGAAATCCAGATGGAAGGGAGAGACAGTTAAGACAGAGGACATGGGACTTGGGATGTCCCTGGAAGACATGTGGTGTAGCAGCCAGGAGAGACGGGCATCCAGCTGTTGTGTCTAGTGACCAGGAGCAGGGAGTGTGAGCGGCTTGTCAGGAGGAGGAGCGGTTTGCTGTTTGCCTGAAGGGAGGTAGCGAGGAGGATGTCAGCATTCCATATGATTGCTGAACAGGGCTTCCGTATTCCTCAGGACTGAGAAGCATGATCTGTGAGTCTCTGGAACAGAGACTGATCAGATCTGCTTATTTGCTGGTCATCAGACTGGAGGTAATTGTTTTTGACAGTGTGGTGTGCAGAGTGAGAGGGTCTGGGATAGAACTAAGGAGAGTCTCAAAATTGAAGAGAAGGGGCTGGGAAGTGTAGAAGGAAGTAGAGGATACTTGTCCTGAGCCCTCAGGAGTGTGTGGGCTTCAGACAAAAGTTACCTTGACAAGGCAGTTTGGGGAGTACAACAGGTGCAAAGGCTGTGTGTGGCACGCTGAGGTCCAGTCTGAGGTGTGGGTTGGTATTGGTGGGAGTGGCAGTATCTTAGGGTGCTTAACCCTGAAAGTTGGACATCCAGATGATCAGAGAGCTCTCTGAGAACCCAAGACTGACAGGTATTTACACTTGGAAAGCTTTAGGATAATAGGGCTTCACAAGGGGTCAGGATTTAGTTGCAGAGATATATAGCTGGACCTTGCATTCTCATCTGTCTGCTAAGGAATCTAAATGTTTGCAGAGAGCTTTTCCCACCTCTGGTTGTGTTTGCTGTATTTGTTGAGCAGTAATAAGGGTCGCAAAGTAGGGATAATGGAGTGTAACTCATTTGGTCAGTTATGAAGAAAATGTGCAAGAAATAATGAGAATTATATATATAGGGCCTTGGGCCTGAATTGTGTAAGTGTATGGTGTTAAGTCCACTTGTATAACTCCACATATGCATGAGAAATTTCAAGACCCCAGTGGGCTAACTGTACTGAGAAAGCACGTTGAAAAATTTGTCTATCCACCCAGAGACAGTGAAAGTTCCCAAGGGGGAAAAATGTGTGTATTTATACACTGTCACCTATTTCCAGCCTTCACATTAGAGGACAGTGTCCTGCTCCAGGTAATCTCATCAACAAGCAGAGAAGCCTCTGCTGCTCCACCTGCATGGAACTGGCTTCTGGGATGTGTCATGTCTCCTTCTTCCCACCCTCTGAGTATTGGGATCCACTATATCTCCCCTCTCCCTGCGTCATGTATATTGGGATAGTTGCCCCCTGACTATCAGGATCTTTCCACATAATAAGGATGCACCTCACACACTGGTGGATCAACCTTGTGCTCTAGGAAACCCAAAAAGTGCTTTTCCTCATCATCATTCAATATTGTATCCTTTCCATATCTCCTTTTCCTATAGTAGCATTGTAGTTGCTGAAAAGTGATTTGGTTACTTCACATTAGAGAACTTGCAATAACTGAACTGAAACCATAAAAATGGTAAAATACAGCATATGTGGTTAGAGAGGAGGATGCAGAAACATGTGACCTAGAATATTTATAAGAAGTAGCTGCTGGAATGTCGGATCTAGGCCTCTGGACTATCTGTTCACAATTTTTATTGCTTTGGTGTGCACCATAATTGGGTGACTGTAGGAGAAGGTTAAATAGTGTGGATCTTCTTCAGGGCTTCCACCTTGTCCAACTCTTAGAACTTCTTTTACCTTGTCTCTAAAATATCTACCTGTTTACAGAAATGCATGGAATATTTTAAAATTGAATGCATCCACATGAGTCTTCATATGTTCAAGCTATAAAATTATCTTCAGACAATGTAATATTAACATTGTCCTTAAACATCACATAACAAGACAATGTAGACATAGGTACCAACACAGACCTGTAGAGGATGGAAAGAAATCGTCAGAAGCTGGGGGGTCCAGACCAGGTTTGAGGTCTTGGGCAAAATGTCACTGTCCTAGGGACCACTGGTACATTGTTTGTGACATGCAGGTCTGGATTATGTGTTCTTCCACTTCGGTGGCTCTGCAAGTTGGAAAGGCTGTAAGTAGTACATGAGTTCAGAGAAAAGAAATCAATAATGTGGGACTAATACGAGCAAAAAAGGAATAAAATTTACAGCATAGATAATAGGAAAAAGAGTGCAATGCTGTGCATGAGAACACAAAGGAAGAAGAGACAAATTGGGCTGAAATAAAGCACATCTTTGAGGTGAAGATGGTGACTGATGGGCCCTTTTTTGAATTTCCATGTGAATACTGATGAGAGAGCTCACCAGTGAGTGCAGGGCAGCTTCTCAGCTGAGGAAACATGTGGTGCAGCTTGTTAGCAGTCTGCTGCCTTGGACTCTCACTAACCTCAGGCAGAACTTGGGCTCTGGCACCCAACAATGCGATCAGAGATGAAATAAGGAGGGAGAGGATCTCAGTTTGTTGGGTCTGTCTAGATCACAAGGTCAGTCCTTTAAAAAATTTTCTTTTAAATTTTGAGACAAGATCTTGCTGAGTGGCTGAGTTGCCTGGGCTGGGATAGAACTTGGGATCTTCTTACTGCAGCCTCCCAGAGTGCTGGAATCACAGGTATGTGCCACTATGCCTGGGTACTGCTGCCCCTTTCTGGCTGGATGGTTTTCTGTTGTAGGCATCCTATGTACCCAGTCTTCCTGCTCCCACCTACAGATGTTAGAAGCACTCTCTGGCCTACCTGTGACAACCAGGAATGCACACAGACATTGGCAAATGTCCCCTGAGGCACAGTCACCCCAGTAGAAGTCCTTGCTGTAGGACTATACCTGAAACCCTTCACAAAGTCTGAACCTGACCCATGCTGTGGAACTCTGCTGCTTGGAGACCTCAGGCCCCAAAATGCAGCTAGTGCACCGAAGAAATGGACTTCAAAGTTACATTTTAATTTGTTTAGAGGTAAACAGCCATATGTGGCTTATGGTTGCCATATTGGACAATTCAGGTTTGTGACATTTGTCCTGGTGTTGCACAACTGGAGAATCATATTAAAGCATCATCAGATGTACGTCCAAAGATGTTTGTCCGTGGCACTGGAATTTTATTAATGAAAACATAAAAATAACTTGAAGTATGACAATAGGAACTGTGATTGTCTCCAAGATGTGTTGGAAACATTGAGGTTTAAGGGATTTGGAAGCAAAAGCAGCTTGTGAATTATGATACCTGCTGTGATTTCTTTGGGAGTCTCATGTACACACAGAACACAGCCCTCTTGGGAAGGCATAAAGATGGCTTGAGATAGTTGATTTTATACTAATTTTAGGGTCTTTCCATGTTACATTCCTTTGCTCAGAATGGCAAAGCATCCAGATACATAAATATCATTACATATTTTTCAAGTGTTCTTATTCATTTAAAACATTCCATATTATTCCAGGTGAATCCAAACCTAACCTAATTTTGGTTGAGGGAAATGAACAAAAGCAGGAGGAGAGAGGATTGCTTCACATTCTTCCAGGAAGCAACCTTGATATTCCAAGAACAAATGTTTGATAATCATTCAGATGTAACACGAAGCTGATTTACGCACCTGACATATTTCTGTGAGAGGAAAAATTATGTCTTTGGACTTTTGTATAAATTCTGATTTTCTTTTTTAAAATACATTTCCCACTTGGTCACTTCACTCGGGTGCTCCTCTGTCTTCCATGAGAAGTGACAGAAAATAGCACTATGCTGAGTTTTTGTGGATCCTGGAAGACAGAGATGGGTGATCCTGGTCAGTGCTCTTTCCACTCCCGCACTCATCCTTTTGTTTTTCTTCAGAGTGACAGAGAGCAGCTCCTCAAGAACCAATCACTGCTGTCTGTTGGAAAGACCACATTGGCTGTAGATCCTTCTGACCTGCCCCCGCAGCTGCCTCCACATCTCTGAGGACACAGTATGTGCGAGTGGCCAGGCACAGGGGTTGTTTGGGAACATGAGAATCAGCATTCCAGCTCAGGATCTCAGACACAGAAATCTTTTCCCAAAGTAGTGTACTTCTATCTTTACACTTATTATGGTCTTCCAAATGGAGAGCAAATCCTGGAGGGGTGCCTGGGGTGACAGAGATGGAAAATGGTCACCTGTGAGGATGGCCTTGGTGAAGGCACTGTGTGCGTTTGCAAACCTGCAGAGCTGGCTTTTATTGGCATTCTCTTAGTCTCATTAAGTCACTTTTTGGCCATATTATTTAGAAAAAGAAAAACATTTTTTTAGCTGCATGCTTTGAAATACTTAGGCAGTCTAAGTGAAGAATACTTTCAGTTTGTGACACTGAGTTTTGTGTGTGTTCTTTATATGCTTTCTTTCCCTCCCTCTTTACAATTCTTCTTCCTTCTTTCTGTTTTTTTTCTTCTGCTTTTCCTTTTAACCTAAAATTCTATATTGGGCATTACAGGTCAGTGTCCAAATGAGACCTCTCAGAGGAAGCATTTTGCAGTGCAGTGAGTACTCTTTTGGGCAGCTTTGCTCTTTAGAAGTGTGTGGCATGAGCCACTAGAAATATGTTTTACCACATATTCCAACATGAAGACAAATTCATAAATATAACTTTGCCTATGAATAAAATTGCTTGACTTTGGGAGAACAAAAATTCTATTGTTCCTATCACCTTAGTTTGCACATTTTAATGGCTGTTGGATTTTTATTAAAACAGGGTATTAGACAAGAACATTTAAAAAATACTCCATATTGACTCACTATTTCTTAATGGTAGCTTAGGCATTTTTTTTCCATTAAGTTTATTGGTACATTTTAGGTATAAAATACAGTTACATTCATCACTGGGATCTTGTACCATTACATGAGTGTCTTGATTCTTATTTTTTTCCCCTTCCCCTGTCCTCCCTTCAACTCCTCCACCCTCCCCTAGTTGCAAAGACTTTGTTTCCATGTTTTTCCTTTTCTCGTATTTTTTCTTTTCCCTTCTTTCCTTTCTCCTACCCCTCCCACTTCCCCTACTCCTTTAAACCTTCTCTTCCTACTACACAATATCAATTATACATTTTTAAAATTACAATATCAAGATCTAGAAGACATTACCACAGATTT
>NW_004624806.1:2035396-2076932 GCF_000247695.1 Heterocephalus glaber
GGTGATAGATACGGGTGTAGTTTTAACCTCTGACAGGTTGAAATCCAGTTTTTCCAACACCATTTATTAAATAGTCTGTTTTTCCTCCAATGATGGTCTTTGGCTCCTTTGTCAAAGATGAGGTGGCTGAGTATGTCTGAAGTTGTTTCTGCATCTTCTAATCTATTCCACTGATCCTCGGGTCTGTTTCTTAGCATAGACTTTCAATGGAGTATTTAATCTCCTGAAAATCTGTTTGTATCTGTTTTATGGATTCCATTTGTTTCCTTTGTTGGGATTCTATCATGTTCCTCAGCTCCTCTATTTTTTTTTATCTGTGTCTGCTCTAGATTTATTAATCATGCCTTGCACTATGGGCACAATCTCTGCTGTTATCTGAGAAATTATTTCTGATTTCAGTTTTTCCAGATCCTTTTTGTTGCCAGTTCAGGGAGTCCAGGTGGTTGAGTATCAGTGTGTTCCATCATGTTTCCCTTTGGTGTTGTTCCTCTGTGCTGGTGGGGGTGGTAAGGCAGCCCAGGAGCCTCCTCCTGTGCCCTGGGAGCTGGTCACCTCCTCTGTGCTGGTGGGGGAGCTTAGACATTTTTTTAAAAAGCCAAAATACAAATCGAAGTCCAAGTCCCATTAGGTTTGGGAGTGAGAACTATAATGCAGACTCAGAGGACTGCTACATACAGTTTCATTGTCTTCTACCAAAAGATTGAGAGAAATTCTTTTTTAAAAAGTATTTCTTATTCACTTTTGAGTGTGGAAACACCTCCTCCAAACCAGTGCATCATAACATTAACATCATATTGTAGTCATATTGCTTTTTGGTTGTACCCAATTGCAAATTGCTTCCCCAAATACCTCCTTTTTAACATTTAACATAGAATTTTCTTTATTTGCTACACAATTCTCTATTTACTTAGAACTTGCCATAAGACATTTTCATCTAATCTGAAATAAAATCCCAATGTTATAATGGGGAATATATGTGTAAAACATCTTTTTTCTTTTTATTGTTTTTGGTACCAGAAATCAAACTCAGGGCCTTATGCTTGGCAGGCAGGCACTGTACTGCTGAGCTACATCCCTGGCCAAAGACATCTTAAAAAAATTTTTAAAACATGTGTTGTTTTGTTGATAATTTTTTTGTCTACTTCTCCAATTGTGAAGCAGCCATTTTTCCACATTTAAAAGATCATAGTCATCAAGTGCTATCTTTACCTTCCCAGATATTTCTCCTTTTCCTTTTCATTCTCTATGCCCAAACACTTTCTTGCCACTTTATTTCAGAGGGGTCTTTTCGTCTTTATTTTTATTGTCACTTGAATAATCATAAAACCTTCTTCAGTAGGTTTTTAGTTTCTTTTAGACTTTTGCTTCCTTTTAAAAAAATCTATTTTAATGTGCAACTAAGTAAGTAGAGCAGTTCATGTGGGTCCTAGATGGTCAATGAAGTCTGCAAGGAAAGCTTGGAGGAAAGCAGGCTGATTACACATCCCCACTGGTGAGGGGATGGTAGACATAAGGAGAAGATGAGCAAGAGTGGAAAAAGAGACCCTCTTTGGCCAGGGAAGAGCTAGTCCAGGTCAGAGTAAATCATCCACTCACCATGCAGCTAGCTATCTGGCACACACTCTCATCTGACCACTGTGTGTCAGGCATGGCAAAGGCACCAAGAGTGTAGAAACCACAGATTGGCTACTTCTTGGAACTGGGGGGCCAATCAGATGTAAAGCTGCTGATCTTGTCTGAAATAAAAAGCATCATTGCTCTTTCAGTCATAGGTATGAAAACCAGAGGCTGTTCTTATGAGAAAATATGTGAGCAGGTCAAAAATTGTAATGAGCTCACTTGTCCTCATAGAAATTACTTTTGAAAGTCAGTTTGTTATACATAGCAAAGTTAAGGATTATTGAGGTTAAATATAAATTATCTACTTAGTTTCAAATGTCCTTGGGAGATGAAAGACCATAAAACAGTACCTTTTCAGTGAGTTAAGCCTTCATTTAATTGTATTAAAAATATACAACTCCAACACTGAATATACAAAAATGCAGTTGTGCGGGTTTGGGAGGACTTACATGTTTTCATTTTTGTCATTATCACTTCTAATTCTAAAATCATGACTATGAACTATATAGATAATTGACATTACACTTTACTTATTAGTTGAATGTTCGCATGTATTATTTTGGGAAATTTTGTGAGGAAAGTACACATTTCACATTTAATATTTAAAATATACATTAATATAATGAGATTGTTTCCAAAATTTGGTAAATACAAATCAAAATTCATATTTGAAGCAATGTATTCTCCTGAACTCATACACTGTGGATAAATTTTAGAAAAAGACAAAGAGGATGTCACTGTGGAAGGCAGATAACAGGCAATGTTTGTGTAGCTCTTGATGATTTACGAAGTGAGTTTAGTGATTAATTTCAATTAATAACTTACCTGAGATGTGTATATAGCAAACTGTGTCACTGTGATTTCTACTTTATGTATAAAGAAAGTAGAAGTCAAGAAGCTTAGGTGATTCACCTTCATTCCTGAGATTGAATAACTGACACAAGAGGACCACAGAAGGGGGGCCTGTGTTTTGAGTGGGGTCCACTAGAAAGTCTCACAGATGCCCTCCAGTCATGTCACAGCTGCTGACACTGCAGAGAGGCCACGCCTTGTAGAAGCAAGTCTGGGAGGCTCAAATCCCAGGGCAGGGGCACTGTGTGCAGCCTTTGGAGTGCTGTCTCACCCCTGATTTTCAGCTCCTAGCCTTATTCTTTTCCCTTTCTTTGTCATAATAGGAGATTTCAGATGGAAATAGTATAATTGTTGTTGGTGCTGTTGCCTTTGGTTTTGAAATATGCCGTTTTCCAAAATAAAGGCATGTGTGGAGAACACAAAACTATCCTGTGTACTAATGGGCATAACTACAGATTAAAACCCCCTGTCACACTGTCTAATCACGGAATGCAAAACTGCACCCTCTTCACCAATGACATGAGGAGATCGAATGTGAGAACAATCATTTTGTTTGCTTCCCCTCTCTGCTCCTTGATCTGTGGAAGTAATCACTCAACAGAGTTACGACAGCTAAATCACATTGCTAACCTGCTCAGATTTGCCTGGCAAGCCAATAGCATGCTGCCTTGTGTGCCACACAACATGGGGCTTCTCTCACTACCAGGTTATTGACATGCATTCTTAGGATTGTGGGATGCTTTATGTTTATTTCTATGTAGACACTTATTTTATGCCCTTTAAAAGGTAACAAACTAAATTATATATGATTTTCCCATGGTAAGGAGGGTCTTGGAGAAGAGTGAAGAGTCCTACTGTCTTGGCTTTGGGACTTAAGAAATCCATCATGTCCCCTCTGCCAGATGCTGCCATGATTAACACATGTGGCAGCCAAGTCCAACTTTGGGAAGCTTAAAGTGTGGCAGGGAGGGGAGAATCACAAATGAGTCAGAGTTAGAGAAGTAAGAGTAGGGCCACGAGGGGGCACAGACAGGATGGAACTGTAGTCAGGGACATTTTAAGGAAGGCAAGACTTGAAATGTGCAGACTCCTGGGGAAGAGCAGGAAGGGAAGAGGAGCTTTGGGTACATGAACATGTTAGGACACAAAGTTAGAGAGTACTCTGGGCAAAGGCACAGTGGTCTCAGATGTCAGTCAAGGAGCAGCTGTTCTTTGCTAGCTGGCACGATGCCCTTGTGTCCATCTTCTGATTCTGCATAGTGTAAGCCTGGTGCTGAAAGCTCCTTCTGCTGCATATGTGCTGAGCTGTGCTACTGAAGAAGTGGACCTCAGTTTCCTGATTTGTAAAATGGGCTTGAACACAGCTCCCTGGTTCCAGTCTGTTGAGAGAATTAGCCAGAGGCCCCACTGCAAGGTGCTTAATAAACCTCCCACAGCTGGGAAGTGGTCACTCAGCATGAACTATAATTTGTGCATGATGGAACCCATCAAAACAGAGACATTGAGACTGCTAAAGGTAGGGAGAAGGAAAGAGGTTGACAGAAAGCACTCAGAGTGCAGGAGAAGACACTGAGGTCAACGAGGAGCAGAGCAGGACCTCTGTGGGCAGGGAAAAGCAGGATGAGGCAGCATGCCTGAGCAGGGGTGCAAAGGGCTTGAGCGCGTTGTGGAAGGTGAAGTGCTACAGGCAGTGTGCAGGCTGGGACCCAGGGAGATCTGATACCCAGAAACATTTAGGAAAGCAGTGCTCATGGAGTTATGAGAATGAAAGTAAGTTGTGAAGGTGGACTACTGAATTGTTGGTGAGGAAGTAATCTCAAGAAGAGGTCAGGCTGGAAAATTTGGGTGTAAATAACTAATAAACTACAAGATAACATGGTAGAAGTGGCCAGGTAATAACAATGATGAAGGAGAGCTTGAGGGAAACTGGCACACCATGGGTAGTGAGGATGAGCCCAAGAAGGAAGGGCTGTGAACAGAAGGGATCAAGGGAAACATCGACAAGAGACATTTTCAGACAGGCAGATAAAGGATGTGGGAAGAAGTGGGTTTTAGAAAGGAGAGAAGAATGGCAGGAAAGCTGATTTTTTGTTCATTTGTTTTGGTACTGCAGACTGAACTCAGTGGTACTCTACTACCGAGCTATATCCCCAGCTCTTTGTACTTTTACTTTGAGACATGGTTGATAAAAGCTGGCCTCAAGCTCAAGATCCTCTTCCCTCAGCTTTCAGAGTATCTGGAATTTCAGTACAGGCACGAACCACATGCCAGGTTTCAGCTGATTTGAAAAAAAGGTAATTCTTTCCCTCACAGTAGAAGTATTAAGCAATGGGGCAGAAGGTCTGAATTCTAGTCCTCATGGCCTTGGGCACAGCTCTGCTTGTCTCTTAGTGGTGTTCTTTGCAAATCATTGAGGAAATCTTTGCTAACACTGGCTCTCAAGGCTTTTCTGTGGCTGTTCCTCATTTTCCTGCATTTCTCACTGGAGCAAGGTTCTTTTTAAATACATACTTTTGAGCTTTCTTTAATGCTGTAGTTTAACTAGTAGAGCCCTATAAGAAAATTTCAGTTGATTTAAAAGGATAGAGTCTTGTGTTTTAGAATCCACGATTCAGATTTCTAAATCAAGCTCTACTTATAATCTAGAATCTAGACCATGCTATAATGGTCAACATCCTCGTCTGACCTTTGCTGGACTCTTACCTTCCTCACCTCCCGAGAGACAGAGCACACAGAGCTGGGAGGTCCTGTCTGCCAATTGTCCCTACAGAGCCCATGGGGTGGCACTGTCCAAGTTGTTGCCCAGTAATGGGCTGGCAGGAGACTCTGTAGAGCAGACCTGCAACCTCCTCTCTTCTTCTAGAGCAGTGATGGGAAAGCTTTCAATGATAACAAACATCTGGCTGTGGCATGTGAGCTACAGGCTCATCACCACTGCCCTAGAGTCTTTCACCTTGCTCATACCCACTTTTCAAGAAGACCGACATGTGTGTTTCTGGAGCTACCTCCTGAGGAACAGGAGAGGCAGAACAGGCTGAGGAGAGGAACATGGCGTTGACGCAGAGAAGGAAGCAGGGGAGGGCAGGCCAAGCTGGAGCTGGAGGTAGGCAGAAGTTAGTGGGCTGCCCAGGGATTGGTGTGATGGTGGAGCGGGGGCCTCCCTGAAACTTGGCGCGGGGGGGGCGGTTGCAAGAGGGGTTCTAGGATAACCCTACATGATGAGCCAGGACTGACTCCAGGCAAGAGAAGGATTCTTTCATGTGAAGGCAATAGCCAGCACTCCACCAATAGCCAGCACACTGCTTTTTGTTTTGTTTTTCTTTTTAAAATAGATTCCTCATTACAAAATATTCTTATGAGGGAGCATTGAATCATCTAATAAAGTAGAAAGAAGACTAGTTCTGCAGTCCAGACCTACCCACTGTTGACATTTCAGTGCACATTCCTCTAATTATTTCCAAGCACAGATGTTTGACATGTTTACATAGCAATGCTTCTGTTCCCCTTATTGTACTCAACACATGCACATTCTTCTGCATCACTAGTGGTTAATACATCATAATCCAGACCCACTGCACCATGGTAAGCATAGGTCATGGATGAGAAGTCTATTCTGGCAGGGGTCATGCTGTGGGAGCAGGCAGGTGTCCTGTGCATGGGCTCAGAGGTCACCTCCCTGTCACAGTTTCCAAAGGACGCCTGGCTGTGGTAAGATTGAGATGCCTCTGACACAATCAAAGTCAATCAAAACTCAGCTGATCTGAGAAACTAAAAGTCCCTAAGCATCAAGAGAGACTTGACTTGGGTTTAAATTTAGATAGTGCAGCTGTAGGTGGGCCAATAGGAATAGCAAAAAATCAAACATAAAGAGTGAGGGCAGCACTGGAGCTTCGTTGCATCCATTGTTAAGCAAGTCAGAGAAATCTGAACACTTAGTAAATGAAATTGACGGGTCTTAACAACAGAATCGAAATCTGTATGGGACAACAAATCAAAGTCCAATGCAATGTTGAAATTCCAATACAACAGCCACAGAGGACTCCAGGACATTTGCTTCAAAATTAGGTTCAAAATCAGAATATTGCCTGTCCCGCAGCAGTGCGTTTGCATTTTCCAAAAGCAGGTTGTCACATATACTGGAGCTAAATTAGCTGTTAAGTGAGAGCTGCATAAGCATTCATAGGAATCATCATGTATTTCCTCTTGGGAGGGCTATGAAGTTAAAGGTGTGTTCTCATGGCCCAGGTCCTGCCTAGGCAAATTACATGTTTCTGCTTCTTCTCCCTCCTTTTGTAATAGGAATGTTGATTCTGTCCAGGTCCTGTGATTATCCCTTGGAAAGATGTAATTTGTTCTTTGATTTTTACAGACTCATGGCTGAAAAGAGTTTGCCATGAGTCTCAGATAAGAGTTGGACTTGGCCTTTTGAGTAATACTGGGAAGAATTAAGACTTTGGACTCTAGGGAAGGAATAAATAAATGCATTCTCTATTATAAGAAGGATAAGAACCTTGGGGGTCAGATGTGAAATGCTGTGTTTTGAACATGGTTTATTCTCCAGTGGTTCATAAGTTAGAAACTCTGTCCCAGGGCAGCAGTGTTGGAGGGTGGGAAGGATGGAATGGAGTCATTTAGGCTTCAAGGGCTGCCTTCAGAAGGGATTAAGGTAGTTCTGATGTGAATATTTGGTGAGTTCTCATAGGAAGGTTGTTAGAGAAGTAGCAGCCTGGCTCCTCCTCCTTGGCTCTGGCTTCCTGTCTTGCACTGTGGTGTCTCACTTCCATATGCACTCCTACTATGATGCCTTCCATTGTCAGGTCCTGCCAGCAGCCAGTAGGCCAATTAGTCATGAATTGTTAGTCTGAAAAATTGTGAGTTGAATAAACCTCTTTTCTCTGTAAAATTATCCAGCTTTGGGTATTTTGTTATACTATCAAAAACAGATTAATACATTATAATCATGTGATTTAACCAAATATGTAATAAATACAGCATGAATAAAGAATGTTGAATTAAAGATCTGAGCATAGGCAGGAGTTTGTGTAACCTTTATCCTAATGTTACATGTATGTAACTCACGCTACAAGAGAAGGTAGATGCAGAATTTCTCCCTGGCCCAATCTGAGAGACCTAGTCTTTGGCCAGAATAGCTCAAGTGTCAGGGCTATAACACCATGAGAAGCATCCGGCTCAGGGAAAGAATTTAATGGGCCTCCAAAAAATCAAGAAAAAGTAAAATTTTAACACAATTTAAAAAAATAAGACCTTATACAAAAATCCATGGTAAAATATTGAAATTGCCAATAAAGGAGATAAGTAACAATGTCCTACATAGCAACATGGATGAAAAAGAAGTATCAGTACTGATCAAATCTTTTAATTCTTGCTTCATGGGTTTTTTGCATTTATTTTCATTTATTACATACATTGCATTTCATTTTTACTTCTCTTGATTATTGAGATTTTTTTATGTTCCTTTAAATGTTACGAGGTGAGCATTCTCCACTGTGCCTTGGCACTGCTGGGGAGAAAATAGCATGGTGAATAGCATGTCTGTTTCCTAAAGCAGAGGTAATAAATCAGCACCAGAGGCAGTGAGGGTGCATTTAGGTTTGCTTCCTAAAGTCATTTGTTTAAGAATGTTTACTGAGCACCTACTGTGAACCAAGTCATGTTCAAAAGCTCCCTCAAGGAGTTTAGGATCTAGCGAGGGATGAATGTGACAAGATGTTCCAACAGAACCAGCTGACTGAGAGCAGGGTGCATGGGATTAGCTTTCACTAGCTGCACAGATGATGTGACAACTTGGTTGAGATTTGAGGGACATGAATGTAGGCAGGAGATGCGGGGGTGTAGGGAAGATCACAAAGGACTGCAGAAAAGAAGACTGAGTTCTTCCAGAAGGTTGAGCTGGACCAGGAACTTGTCACTGGTGTGTACCCAGACATAAGGGGAGACAGCTGGCATTTATGGTCAGAGGTGGTCATCTGTGGAGGCCAAACAGCTTAGCTTGCCCTTGGTCCTGAGATCTGAGAGGCTTGGGCACAACTTGCCCAGCAGTGGTCCACAACTGGGCACTGAAGTTCATATGATTTATGTAACATATAACTTAATATACAAAGAGAATTTTGCAAGAACTAAATAATGCAGGTGGGAAAGATAAGCTCAGAGGCATATTTGAATAGAAAGATTTGAATAAAGCAAAGAGAATCCAGGACACCAATATACAAATTTATTAATAACCAGGAAAGACAGCCCAGAAAAGAGAGCTGGAAGAATCAACTGGTGGAATTTACATAAAATCAAGGGACCAATATTAGTTTAGAATGTGGTCATGGTTAAGCCCTTCCCCTCTCTCTGAGTATATCCAGGAACAGCTGAAACTGACTACAGTGGCCTACAAAGACACATACAATTCACATGTAGACCTACCATGGACCAACATCCTGGGGCTGAAGAGGGGACTATTTCAAACGCCCTGGTGGGGGATCACATCTCTATCTCTTCTGTCACAGCCCAAATGCCACAACTGGGCTACCCAGAATACTCACTACGTAACATTATGACTACACTAAAATCCACAGGACACCAGATACCAGCACATCCATAGCAGTTGTGCTTGGGTGGTAGAATAAGAACTTTTTAACAGATATTTTTACTTTACATTTTTCTATTTTTTCTTGAATTTTCATGTATTACTGACATAAAAACAGAACATATTTCTGACAGTTATAGCTATGAATTCACATCAGGATAGTCTTTATGATGAAAAAGAAAAACTCCTTTTATTATTCCCTTCTTACTGTCCCTCTTATTTGCACTGTCTTTCACATCTGTATTCTTTCCAATTTTTTCCTGTCTCTCATCTTTCCTTTCAGCGTCTGTGTCTCACAGTTTTCAATGCGTCCATGAATCCTATTAGATCATTCCGTGAGACATGTGTCCCCCACGTCTATTTTCCTCCAGGTTTCTACCCTGGGAAGCATGCTGGAGAGCTCTGGTACATGAGGTAGGCAGCATCTGGTGAGACACAGAAAGTAGAAAACTGCCTGCAGAGGAAGGAGGCAGCTTGTCCAGGCTGCACCTATGCCTAGTCCATCGCATGCTAACACACATCAGTTGCTGCAAGGGTGATTGACCATGGCAAACAGGTGACTTCACATCAAGGAAGCAACCAGGACAATGTGGGTGGCCTCAGTGAATCATCTGAATCCTTAAGAGCAAAGACTAAGGTTCCAGGGGATGGAAGAATTCTCCTTAAGACAATGATGTCAGCTCCCCTGAGTTTTCAGCTTGACACCTGGTATGTAGGTTCCCTACCTGACAGGGTCCTCAAGCTCACGAATATATAAAATATACCTAAATATAAAAGAAAATCCCATGTAAAGAATTTACATGGGATTTTACTTATTTATATCTATTGCTTACTTATACCTATTTCCTATGTATACCATATGTAGTATACTATTCCCTATTTATGCAGCATGCTTGAAGAATACATGCGTACATATGGAATATATATAAGGAATATATATCACACTAAATTTATGTCTCCTTATTTCTATATAATTGTTATGTGTTATATATAATGCTATTCCAAGTGTATGTAAGGTGTCTAGTCACTTTCCTGGCACTGGACACTATACCCGACACCTGCAATTTAAAGGAAGAGGGGTTTATTTTGGCTTATGGCTTCAGTCTATGGGTGGATTGGCTCCAAGGCAGAAATGACGTGGTGGAAGGCCCCAGGCAGAGGAAATCTGCTCCCATCATGGGAGCCAGGGAGCAGAGAGGGGAGTGTTTGGGGAGGGAACACATCCTTCCAGTTCACACTCCTGGTGACCTGATCCCATTCCCTAACAGCATGTTCAGCTCTACATTCTTTAGTGGATTAATCCACTGATGTGTATAGTGCCCTGTGATCCAATAACTTTCCACACACTTGAGAATTTTGGGAGACATTATCAATCTAAAATATAAGATAAGGAATATATGGAATTGTATTCATTTAGAAATTTCTTATAGATGCTATATGTAGTACATTATTCCTTATATTTATGATAAACATGGGACATATATAAGGAATATATATGTAAGATCATATTTTATATATTATGCAGTGTGTTACATAGAATTACATAGAGATGCAGAATGTCTATAAAATTGCATGCTATAAGGACTGGCTCAAAGGTGAGGGGCACATGGCATCAGTGAGGACTCAGAGGGAAGGGGGCATGTTGCTGCATAACAGAGGAAGGGGGTCCTTGTATTACAGGAGACTCAAAGCCTAGTGCAGTTGTGTCCCACAGTTATGTGGCTAGCAGAACTTGTGCACTATGAAAGCAGATGTTTAGCTGAAGAAATAGCCAACCCAAGTATTTAGAGTGCAGACTGGTTTCTCCTTCCTGCTTATAGTAAAATGCAAGAGAAAGAGTGAGAACAATTATTAAACAAAAAAGGACATAAATCTGAATGAATTGAGAAATGCCCAACCTCTCTAGTTTGCCAAACTAGATGAGATTTACTGTCCCAAGAGTGTGCTCTGGAGAAACGGTGAAGCATATTACTGTTCCCCAGTGAGCTCAGGCCTCGGGGAGGTCAAAAGGGCAGAGTGTCAGCATCTTTGAAGTGACTGGGCCACACAGAGAACACCCCAGTCAGAGAGAGAGCCTCTAGGAATCAGAAGGCAAGTTTCCTCAGCCGCCTCACTCACTGAGAGAGCAGAGACCAGGCTCTGTAGGCAGGGTCTAGATGAGCCCCAAGGCTTGCAAAGCGAATCCCAGGGACATATAGAGGAGATCCACAGCATTCTAAAATTTCATTCTGCAGACGCCATGCCTTCTTGAGGTAAAAGGAACAGAGAGAGGACAAATAAAAGAATGCAGGAAACGACCCATGAAAATTCTCACTGGCAAGTACACGCTGTCTTATCTGAGCAAGAAGTGGTTCAGTGTGCAGAGCCACAAGTGGCAAAGGACTGATCTCTGGCCTGGGAATTTGATCCTGGGATGCATCATACCTGGAGCTCACACATCTCTCAACTGTTGCCTAATGGAAAACCCATATAACATTTTCAGAAAAGGTAATATAACATATGATCAAAAGCAGTCATTTTTATTCCATAGTCATCCCACAGATTTCTGGACACGCTTACTTATTAAAAGAATTGTGAATGACACATAGCTGTGTCATTAATTTATAGGTGGTTCTCACTACTGAGGCTTTTAAAGCTGAGTATAAAAGCAAATCCATTATGACAAGCTTTAGAAAGTTTCATTTTTCTTTTTAGAATAAAAATAGAATCATGTTAATTCTCTCAGTGCAGGATTATGTCATATCCCATGTTTTACTAAACTTACTCTTATTATCAATTAACATGAAGTCATTTACATATAAATTGCAGGCTAGTATAGTTTCATAGGAGCTTTAGGAGGGAAAATGAAATCAGTATTATCACATTTCATAGAAGAAAAACTAGGCAGAGACAAAAGCTTGCTTAAGCAAGTGGCTGGCTTGGACATTGAAGGCTAGTTCTCTGAGTTTGAGCTCCTGCCTCATGCACTGGCTACTGCGGAATCTTTCTCTCATGACCTTGAGTCACATTGCTGGTCCCACCCTCGAGGAAAATGGTACTGATGTGTTGGAAATCTTTCATTATACAGAACATCTCCATTAGGTAGTGAGACAATAAAATTTAGAGTTATTATATTATACTGTACCCATAAATGACATAATTACAAACCAATCCCTAATTTAAGAATTCCAGAGAGTTCAAAGAGGTCAACTGTTTAATTGAAATGGAATATTTAAGCTAAATTGCTCATGTACTACTTTAATATTATTGAAGTCCTAATAAATACATTAAAAGACTGTTAGCAAAAGTACTTCCTGCTGAAGAATGATCATCTGAAGAATGTCATTAGCCCATTTTGTAATATGCAGAGAATGTTGTTTCAAGCTAATTAAGTGCCATGCATTTTTGATAGCACTTAACAATATGTGGTTAATTATTATATGCAAGGTTTGTTCTATAGCATTAATTATGATGAACTCATTTGGCTTTTATAAGGACAAGGAAAGGCAGTGATTTGGGAGGTACAGTGCCTATAATGGTTTATTGAGATTTAGATTCAAATGAATAAACTTTGGAGCTTTATATGCAAAACAGTTTTCCAGATAGGATCTAAGATTGAGTCAAAAAATATAGATTAGGAAACAATCTTCATAGGTCAGATATCTGTACCAAATTTATAGAACAAAGCATTATTGTTACGCAAATTGTGAAAAATGCATCTCTGGACTCAGACTGGTGTGAACCATTTCTGATCCTGAAAGTCACTCTCCTAGAAGCTTTTTGATGCTAATCCTCTCACCTACAGCTGACTTAAGCTTCTTCCTCAGAGCAGGGAGGTCCGTAGGGCTGACTCAAGCAGGAGCTCCCCTCAGCAGCATGGAGACCATGTTTGTCCCACAACCCATGCGTGCACATACTGAAGGAGGTGAGTGTCTGGGGCTAGTGAGTAGGCAAAGGGCCACTGCAGGTGCCACAATGTTTCTTGAGGGTGCTGACTACATCTTCAAGTTCAATTGTGATAGTAGCTGCACAACTTAAAATTAGTGAGACATTGAGCTATACATTTAAACTGAACAAGAGTGGTGGAATGTAAATCATATCCTGATGCAGGGAGTGGGTGGCTGAGGAGCATTGTGCCCTTGTGGGGCTCCACAGCAGCCTTGGGCTCCCTCTGTCCTCTGATTCTTCACCTTTTCACCTCCTTCCTAAACTCAGAAAAGTACCTTGGTGCACATAGCTTTTTAGAGGAGCCCAGAATGCAGGATTGCTGCATGATGAGTTCCCAGTGGAAGCCAACATTCTGCCATGAACTGGTTACAGGTAGAAGAGTCCCTGGATTCCCCATAATTCTCATTTGTATACTTTTTCTTTAAGTGTTTCATTCATACAGCACATGCATGTAATTAAAGGTTAGTGATTTCTAGCAAATTGTAGTGCAATAAACTTTTCATCAAAATGCAGCTTAGGTATTGACCAGTAATGTAAGAAGTACTTGGTTGAAGCAAGCTGGATGCTGTAGAGAGTTGTTAAGAAGGGTCCCAAGAAGATGAGGCAGGCCATGTGTGGCACTGGTGCCATTTTAAGCCCAGAGGAAATTACACCTCTGAAGGGGAAGCTGCCTTTATTCAAGTATCGTTTCTTAAGCAGGGTGTAGACTATGCGGTGTCCTAGTTTCTATGCTCCCTGGGGTGTCATGCCCTCCTGCTCGGACTCTTTCACTCTTTATCTTTGAAGAAATAACCTTGGTCCCTTCAACTCATTGCGAGGTTTGGGAACAGCCTGGTGGGAGAAGAGGCCTTTCTGGGGAAGATGAGCGGGTCCAAGGTTCTTGGGGTCACTTTGGAATGTCATAATCAACAGGACGATCTGAGTGGTGTATGAGTATGTTTAGGAACTACTCTAGACTGTCTCGTCACAGAAGATATTTAATTTAGAAGGAAGATTTGCTTTAATTAAACCCTAAACAACATCTTCTGTAGATCTGTGTCCGAGGTTTCTGAGGGCTGGGGTCTCTGGCAACCAACTGTGTTTTGACAAAAGCGAAGATGGGATGGAAGAGGGCCTGGGGCTCAGGAGGTTGCAACCACTGCCTCACCAGTATCAGTCAGCCCAGGGCTCACATCCCTGGCGGGGCCAGGGTTTGGAATGAGATGGATTCCAGTGGGGAGCGGTGGGAATAGCTCCAGCTGCTTGTCTGCTTTCATTGTTGTCTCCAAGCCCTTGGCCCTTGCTCCTCAGCATCCCTCTGAGACTGTCAGGAAAGCAGACTCTGCCCTGGTTTACAGAGTAAGAACAAGGACTGGGGTTGGTCATGCAGTGGCAGGTGGAAGGATTTGGCCAATGTCAAAGCTTGGGGCGCGGGCAGGGCCAGGCAAAAGGTGGGGATCTTGTGGGAAGCCTGAAAGCCTCCTTATCCTGTAGGTGCAGGATAAGGGGTGGACAAAGTAAATGAGGGAGTGTCTAGGATCTTGCTCTCTGTGTATGTGTGTTCTGGTTTACCATCCTTATGCTCCAAGAAGCCTAGAAGACATATTGCTAGAGAAAAGAGTGATTTTACACATGGCATATGTAGTGAACGAAAAACTATTGCATTCCATGTCTAATCTGTGCAGGGCTTCCTGAGCTGTCCAATTTGGGTGACAGTTGTGTCACACAAAGAAAGTTTCTGCCTTGAGGGGTTGGGGGCAGCTAATTATTGCATGGGTCACCTCTGCAAGGATGAAATGAGGTCCAGGGTAGAACTCCTGAGAATTGCTCTGGAGCAACCTGCCTGTGTACCTGGAGATCTTGGTGGGCTCTGCAGCATCTCCCTTCCTTGTCCTTCTTCCCTGCCATCCACCACCTAGGTCAACCACCGGAGTCTAGCCAGCAAGGTACGCACAGCAAGAAGTGAGGAGTTCTTCCTTCTTGGCAGTGTGGTTTCTTCTAATAGTCAAGATGCTTGATGCTCGGGTCTCCTGCCACGAGGAGTGCTAACACAGTCTCTGTGAGCATCGCTGCTACATGGATAGTCCTCCGTGTGTGCCCCTGCGGTTGGAAGAGAGGAAACGTGTGAGGAACAGCAGTGCATATGAACATTAGCTACAGAGACATAGGAGACCTCAGCTGGCGGACACAGCTGAAGGGACATCATTGAACGGCCAGGTCATCGCTAAACTATCAAGAGTTAACTCAGGCCCATGTCGGCTAGTACTAATTACCAGTGAGAGAGGGGGGAAAAACTAACCTGGACTAGTGAGTTAGTCCTGCCAAACACATCGGAAGAGAAAACACATCCCCGGCAGCCGTCACAGGAGAAGCCCAAAGACTTGCTATACAGATGTTGACTGATGGAGCAAAATGAACTATTTTTAAAGTACTAAATTAAAATTAGAGTGACTATAGATGATATGATTTTACACTAGAGCTAGAATGGTAGTTAAGAATGTATTCTTTTAAAATATTTTTTAAAAATTCACTCCATTGTTTTCACAGGGAAGTAATGATAAGAACTATTAGTTAGGATAGAACTGCAACACCAATTGAGATGTAGGGTTCCTTCAGGGATCTAAGCTTGAAGGCTTTGCTGGTTGACTTTGGGAGCAACTTCTGTTCCTATTACTCTTTCTCAGGACAGCTTAACCAGCCAAAGGCAGAGCCATGGTTATAACCTGCAAGTATGCACTTTAGCCTTTTCTGAAAAGCATGGGTGATTGTGTAAAACACTTTGTTTGTTTTGCTTTTATTGCTTACAACAGTGATTCACAGTTTCCTGGTGGCTTTAGGACTTGGCCTCATGAGGAAGGCTACAGGGAGCAGGGATAGAAACTTTCCTTCTAAAAATCACTTGATTTTAGTATGCATAAGAAACTAGTGGCCTTAATTTTGACAGCTGGTGGCTCCTTGGGAGAAGTGTGAAAAGCAGCCACATTTACATGTTGGTTGTCACCAATGATAAGAGTGAAGGAAAATGGACCAGGGCCTATCACTTAGGCTGAGGGAAGAATGGATGGCTCTCATGTGATGAGTTGGCCTGTTGCTTCCTACACAGGTCAATTCCCCAGGTGCTAGATCCTAAGGGTACCCTGGTCCCATGACTACATGCACACAAAACTAATCCGTACATGATGTGTCCTTTAGAAATTTCTCAAATAACGGTTGGGGATTTAGCTCTGTGTCACCATCTGCCTTGCAAGAGCAAGGTCCTGAGTTTGATCCCCAGTACAACACCCCTGCCCCCCAGCAAAAAAAAGAAAGAAAAGAAATTTCTCAAATAACACAGAGGCTATATGATAGATTCTTTATAATTCCCTCTTATCCATTATGTGAGCTAATTATATATCATACAGTTTATAACAGTGTCAGCTACCAGAGCTACCTTCACCTAATAGAATATAGCTCAGAAAGTAGGCACTGCAGTCCCAGCACTCTGGTCTATACTAGTTTGTTTTGTTTCCCCAAAAGTGAAGTTTATTGTATTTTCATAATTAATCTCTTTGGAGTTCCCCATCCATATCTAATGCAAAGCCAGTCATTTTTGGAGACTCAAAGGAGCACCTAAGAAAGATGCCCACTAATGAAGTTTTCCTTCACGACTGAGAGGTCCTCTGAGCTGAGATGCTGGAAAGAGACACAGGGAAATGGTGAGAGTCTTTGCTGCTGTAATAGGCTCTAGGGCACATGCTCTCATGAACAGAGGATGTGGAGAGAAAGATCAGCTTTGTGCTGAACTTGCCTGAACATTGAAGACCTGGTGGCAGATGAATCCACAGAGGCAGACAAGACGGGCTCTGAAGAGGTGAGACCATCTTCCTTCTGGACTCTGGGACTAGAAGCTTCGCTCTCCACCTTTCCAAACTGGTGGAACAAGGGCTCATATCCTTTCAGTAATTTGTAATTCTTACTTCATTATAACTCAGTTTAACTGTACACAGAAAATGATAGGTATGGCATGTGCTTGAAGAGAATCAAAGTTAATTTATCATGCTTATAAATTTGTATTTCCCAAGAGATTTGTTCAAGCCCGTAGTGAGGCAATTGTCAAATAAGAAGGCACTGACTCCCCCCTTGTTGTACTTTGGTTGGATGACGGCTTTGGTCACTGTGGAAAGGTGGTCAACACCGAGCACTTAGGAGGATCCAGGGGACACCTTCCGTCCTAGTCCACCCCATGTACACTCGCCATGTTGGATTATCTGGGCCGAAGAGTCCATATTTCTTGGTGGACTTTCTTCGTTTCTTTGTGGGCGTCTTCCTCCTACCCTTCCAGGCAGAACTCTGGGCCTTACTTCTCACATAGCTGAGTTCTTCTCAGTTGCCCTTTTCCGATGATTAGAGGAAAAACCTAGTCCCGTGGTAAATTACCTCTGTTGCAGTGGTGGGTCACGTGTTAGGCTCTTCTGGCTGCCATAAGAAAGCACCACAAATTGGGAGCCTTGAAAGAACAGAAACCCACAGTTCCAAAAGCCGGAAGTCCACAATGTACGTGTCAGCAAGGCATGCTCCCTCTGGAACCTACAGGGAAACCTTCTGTCTCTCCCTAGCTTTGTGGCTGCTGGCAACCCCAGGCCACCCTTGGCTATAGTTACTTTACCCCAATCTCCTGGCATCCTCCATTGGTATCCTCCTGGTGTATCTGTGTCTTCACACATCATTTTCTCCATGGGGACACTAGCATATTACATTATGGTCTAGCCTACTCAGTCCAAACTCCTCTTAACTAATTATGCCTACAACGACCCTCTTTTAAACAAAGCCACATTCTAAAGTGTTGTGAGCCGGGACTTCAACTTTTTTTTGGACACAATTCAACCCGTAGCAGGTAGGAAAGTAGAAATTAACTCTGAAATTAAAGGTTCATATATTTAACTATGAAATTCTCTCATTTTGTTTCTTTTTCAGTATATGTTCAGGAAAGTCACAGATTGATGAAGTCAGCTGAGACCGAATTTCTAGGAAGCTGCTAACATACTTTTCCAGGGAAACAAGACAGCAAAGGGAGTAAAATACATAAATTGGGAGGGGCATACGTTTGAAAAGCATGCCTGGCATCTGATGGATAATTTCGGAATGAATTCCCTCATAGAAGGAAAGTTTTAAGGAGAGTACTATGGGAAATGGAGTGAGAGGGAGCTCAAGCCTTTGGGAGGATTTGCTATGTGGTAATCAGGTGAAGCTTTGTGGAGGGCAGGGGAAGGTAACTAAGCAGGAAGTGCAAGTTCAAATTGAACATCACAAATATTACAGGCTTTTAGCTCCCTTCCCTTTCTCCAGGAACACCTCCTTCACCTAAGCCCTTCCCTGGAGGATTCCCCTCTGTGGTAACAGCCCTTGGGCCAGGCTCTGAGACTCTTCTGAGGAAAAGGATGACCAGCTGTGGAAGGAGCTGGAGCTGGAGGCCTGTGCCCTCCTTGTGGCCAGCAGCACCTGCTATCCTGAGCCAGAAAACCCCTTATTGTAGAAAGGGGCTCATTCTGGATGCTCATCAATGAGAAATTCATCTTCTTCTTTGGTAAGTTCATTGCATAAATAATCCAAGCCTTGAACAAAAAAGGACTGGTTTAATCCTCAAGAGAGCACAGGAAAGTAGGTGGATTCCAGTGTGCACAGGTGTATCAGTTTCTGAAGCCTCACCATGTGGCTGAGCTGTGCTCCCCAAGGATACCCCATGTACTAACCCATATACCTGTTGTGTGACCTTACTTAGAAATAGAGTCTTTGTACATGGCCAAGTTAAATAGAAGTCATACTGGACTAGAATAATCCCTAATCCAGTAATTTATATGGCCAGGGAAACTCGGACATAGATACAGGAAAACAAAGGCAGAGACTGGATGATGTATTTATAAGCCAAAGACCACCCGCAGGTGTGACAGGTAGGAAGGGGCTGGAAGAATCTTTCCTTTGAGCCTCTGAAGGGAGCACAGTTCTGCTGAAATCTTGACCTGAGACTCCCAGCCTCCAGAGCTGGGAGAGAATACATTTTGGTTGACTCAAGCCACCCATGTCATATCAGTAGCCCCAGGAAACTAAATTCTGCCTCAGTTCCCAAGTGACTTGAGGAGGGCAAGGTAGCTTCTCTCTGACCCATCTCTCAGAGTGAAGCACAGTGCCACCTTGCTTCTTGTGGTGGCATCTGCAGACCTGTAGGTGAAGATTTAGGACAACATGCCAACAAGACACTGAACACTGCATAGACAGGCTGCGTGGCTCAGGTTCATTATGCACAGTGAATGGAACATAGCTCTTACTCAGATCAAAGTGCTCTGCTCAGACAGGCCAGTGCCTGTCAAGACATTAAGTTGACCCCTCCTACAACAGGAGTGTCTTGGCTGCAAGGGAGAGCAGAATACCCAATAAAGTAACCCAGTGTTTGGGATGGGGGTGGGTTTAAATGTTCTGAGAAGGAAGAAGAAAGCTGTGCATGACAGTTGTAAAGATTACAAGCCTCAGAGTCCAGCTGTTTAGGTTCCAAACTAAGTGAGTTACTTATACATGACATATCCAGTGGGCTTGTCTGTGTCAGGGGGCCATCTCCCGGGACAGCTCATACTCAGGAATGTAATCCATGCACTAAGACAGCAAAGAAGAGTGCTCTGACCAAGGTATCTGTCTAATAAACCCAAGCATATTGCTGGCGAGGCGGGTGGGGTGGGGGCACTTCACTTCCAGTGAGCTGGGTATATAAGCTGCTTTGCACTCACATCTTCCTTCGACCTATTTGGACCTTGGCCATGTTGGCTCCTGAATCTTCCCCACAGGGACAGCCTGAGGACTCCATGAAATAACACTTGCAAAGCTTACTGCTTAGTGAGTAAGAGGCAATTTGCCGGAGAGCCAAGATACAGAATCTTCCCATGTCCTGTTCTCCACTCTTCCAAAACGAAAGCACCAACAGGTTAACTGCAGGCGGTGTTCTACACCAGGCTGCAGGGCCACCTCACCAAGTCACACATGGAGCAAGCCTGTGGGGACTCACAGGGACACCACATTCTGTGGGAGACCTGGAGCTGGAGCACCCTTGTGGTCCAAAGGCAGAGAGTGCAGCCTGCGAGGAGGACCCTGCCCTAGTGTGAGTGCTCTGCTTTCACATCGTGGGTTCCTAACAGTTGTGAATCAGGAGCCCCTTTCACTTTGCACCGGGTCTCCAGTTCGGGATGCCAAACTAGGGGCATCAAGCCTCCTTCAACACGGGCCCTTGCCTAGCCCGTTTGCTAGGGAATTGTTTGTTTGTTTCAGTGTTACTTACACGAATTCAGCCTTGACCCGGGCAGTTATTTCTCAGACTGTTTCCCTGGTCCGGACCAAATCTTCTCATTCCCTCTTTGCCCCTTGCTGGCCCCCACCTCTCTTTCTTTTTGGATCTCATTATTCTCAACTGCTACAAATCCCTGCCTCCCTCTGGATATAACTCAGAAACTTTCTAAAAGTGAGACCTCCGAGCTTGTGAGCTCTTGGTAAAATGAAGTATTGTGCACCCTTTGAGGTCAGCCCCGTGGCTTGGCCTGCTGTGACCAGGCAGATGCATAGGGCTTCTCCCCAGGTAAGTGAAGGCCTGACTTTCCCTATGGCCCATGCCACCCCCAGACATTTGTCCCTTTAGATGTTTCCTGAAGCACAGCTGAGAACACACTGTCCTGTGCTTAGATGGCTGGCCTGAGCCGGTGTTCATTCACACCTGCTCCAAGCCCAGGCCCTCTGCTGTCTAGAAGCACACCATCAACATCATCTCCTACGGAGAGTGTTCATACCTGCTGCCTCCTCAGTTCTGTGTTGTCATGATGCCATAGTATCTGTATGACCTACTAAGGAGAAACCACTATTTTAAAATTTAAAGGGGATTTTCTTCTGTTACTGAGGGGAATCAATGTAAGTATATAAATTAGAACATTCTTTGATAGTCATTCATGGAAAATCTTCTATAATCAGTTTGGGTTGGCAACAAAAATGCTTTTTTCTTCATGATTATCACAACATTATTTCTCTTTGCAAAATAATCCTCCATATTATATAATGCAAATATTTTTAATTTTGAGAAAGAAAATATGAACGATGATTTTCTTTTATCTGGAGGCACAAAAGAAAATGAAAGGGATTTTTTTTTCTTCCCTAGCAGGAAGACAGAAATGCCTGTGGACCATCTCATAAGGGATGTGTGGATTGTTTGCATGGCCCTTTAATTTTCATAGGTTGAAAATACTTTCCTGGGGCCACCTTATTCTTTTCTCTTATGAGTCTGTTTGTAGGTAGGCACTTGAAGCTCTATCTACAATTGCAATCATTAGTATTTAGCACTTCATAAGTATCCCTTCAGATGCTATTTGATACCTTATATAGTCTTGGAGGAAACAGTCTGGATACCTCTGTTTTCAAAGCAGCTAAATGTATTACAATAAATTTGCTTTCTCTGTGCTGTGGAATTGGAAACCTATAAGATGGTGAATAAGAAAACTGATACCACTGCTTATCTGTCCAAAAGCTAGTGGTGTTAGGAAGCCCAGTAATTGAAAAATGGATAGCATTGATATTTGAACCTTTTTATATAACCTTTGAGGTGTAAGCCTTTGGGGAATAAATTGCTTTTTGTAACAAGAGCAACGTCAGATCCCATATTTAGAAACCGTGCACTTAATTCATTTTCAGACGGAGAAACTCATGTTGTCTTGTTGGGGAAAACATTGCAAAATGGATTAAGCCTCACCCTGGAGAGATGATAACCTAATATAAATAACTCCAGGCTGATCTTTATTAGTTACAGAGCAAATATTGCCAAAGAGGACAGGCGACCTTCAATGGTGATTGATCTAGGATAAGTCATCAACAACATTGTCTTTGGAGAATAACTTTGGGGCATTTGGGGATCTTTAGTCTCTTCTTATTTAAGGGATGCAATGAAGCTAATGTTTAGGAGTAAGTGTACCTTATTTAATGGTAAGGGCGAGAGCTCACAGTGCCAGAGTAGGGGCATCTGATCCCAGGGTCGGCAAACTATTCTGTGTTTGTTGACCTGGCCAGAACTGCAGGAACAGGGCCCTTGGCTGAAAACCTACACCTGGCTGAGCGTCTCAAGTTCAGGGCAGTCTGCCTGAGCCCTGCATCTCACCAGTTCTGTAACAATAAATAATTTACTCTATGTGACACTGGGTAACTGGACTGTCACCAGATCTGGCATATATTGTAACTCAGAACAAGGAGAGGGATGAAGGACGATGTCAGCTATGTCTGCATTACACTAAAACAGGGCTCAATTCCAAAGGAAGGAAATCAGTCGAAGAGGTTGTTTGTTATCACAAAAATAAAATGTAATACAATTTAAAAGAAACAGTAATCAACTGCCGCGTGCTCTGAGTTTCAATTTTCTAAAGTCTCTCAGGAAAAGAATGGCTATATTGTTCCATTTTCCTTTCTTTCTCTTTTTAAAAACTTTTGTTCACAATGTAACTTCCACATTGAAAGCTTTGGCAATGCCTTCATATTCTTCAAATGCATCCATTCAAGACAAGTGGGCAAAAATTTCACTGTGCTGTTTTTCTCCACGCTGATGGAGCTGTCTAAGGCTGTGCCCCTCTTCCCAGGCACCTTTCAAGCATCAGAGGCATTTGGGTTACGGGGAAGTCCATGTAGCATTCCTAGAGAGGTTGCTTTTTTTGTATGGATGGTTTATCACCTTCAACTCTTCCTTGGTACACATATTCATCTTGCAACCTCAGGACAGAGGAGCAGACACTGCTGTAGCCTCCTGCATCCACACCCAGTAAAAGAGGAATCCAGGAAACAGGTGTGGGGGGGGGCAGGACTGAGTCATAGATGCGTACTCTCTCTGCTTTGAAATGAAGCAGAGCTGCTCAAGGGATCCCCATGTACCATTGTCCCTTTCTTACCATGAAGCCACCACATGAGGGCAGGTCATTAAAGGCATACAAAGTGACTGTGTATTGGAGGGAATTAATGTCTCTGTGTATACGATGTGGGCAAGTTTGTGCACGGAAGTTTGTAATATATAAACAGATATTTTAAAGATAAAATTAATAAGCAACAAACCCATCTCTTTCCTTGTAATCAATTAAAAATGGGAGACATTGTGGATCATCACAATATTGGGGGTAAATCTCAATTAAGATTTTAAAAATAAGGTTTTAATTTTAACAATGTTTAGATTTACAGAAAAAATTGCAAAGATACTAGTAAGAGTTCCTCTAATACTAATACCTTGTATTATGTGATAAACCTGCCGTGATGAGTGAATCAACAGGGAAACATTATTCGTAACTAAGCCTATACTCTATTCAGAGGTCATTTGTTTCCAGCTGAAGTCCTCTTTCTGTCCCAGGATCCCTTCTAGGACATAATACTGCATCAGCTAGTTTCCTTAAGCACTTCTCTGTTGCTACAATTTCTCTAATTTTCCTTATTTTTGATGACTTGAGCAATTTTTTTTTTGACTTGAGCAATTTTGAAAAATACTGGACAGGTACTTGGTGGCCTGTCCCTTTGAGTTTCATCATGAATATATTGTGGTTATGGGTTTTGGAAAGGAAGACCACAGAGGTAAGGTGCTTTTCTCATCACATTTTACCAGGGGTACATGCTACTAACATGATTACTGCTCACTCTTGAAGTTGATCTTGATACCTGTATGGGCTAGTATTTGTCAGATTTCTCCACTGTGAAATTTTTCTCCACCCCTTCCCAAGCTCCATTTCATAGTGTATAATTGAGGAAGTCATTTAAGGATTGAGGGATTATGTTCCACCTCTTTGAAGACAGTGCATCCACATATATTTTGGTGGAAGGAGTTCTACATAGGAAATTTATCTGGTATCTCTCATCCATTTACTTAATCATTTATTTATATTGGCATGGATTCCTGAATATTTATTTTCCCTTGAGTGGTAATCTGATACTTTTTTCTTGTGTCTCAAACTGTTCCAGTTGGTTCTAGGGTCCCTTTGACCCACTTCCATCAGCGTGTGTGTGCGCGTGTGTGTGCGCGTGTGAGCGTATCTACTTTTCTCTGGCACTATAAGATACTCCAGATTCATCTTTATATTTCCTGCCGCAGCTTTATAGTGAGACACCCCCCCAGTGTGTCCTTGTTTTTTATATTGGGGAGTACTATTAGAAACCAAGGCTTTGGCGCTTAGGGGATAATGAAGTTTTAATTTTAAGCAGTAGAAACAACATTGGAAGAGCAGAGAGGCTAACAGCAGTGCATAATTCTGCTTCAGTCACCTCAGGGACACCATCTGGGACAGGAGGTCTCTCTGTGACTTTGCTTTCTCGTCTTTGCAATGCCAGTGACAGTAACACTCAGTGCAGAGAACTACTCTGAAGATGAAAAGAAGTAAAACTTGTGTCAGGCACACAATGAGTGGTTCACAAAGACAACTCATCTGCCGGCTGCTGGCCTGCTGTGCCTCGGCTCCCCTCCCCTCCCCTCTCAGGCTTTGTGCTCCGCATCCGGCTGGGAGCTGTTCCATCCCCGGTGCCCTGCCATTCAGGCCCTCCTTTAGACCTTCCCTTCAGGTAGACAGATTGACCGGAGATCGCAAGGCAGGATGAAGACGCTTCCTGCTCTGCTGCCCCCTTGTGGACGGGAACTGGGGGTTACCACAATTGTGGGAGGGGTGGTAGAGTTGACCTTGCTTTCTCCTTGGTTTGCTGGTTGTCCCTGCTCTGGGAACAATCAGCTGAATGGGCAGTGCCTCCTGTAGCAGGTGCTGTTGGGGGCGTCATGCAGGGGAATCTCTTTCCTGACCCTGACCCAGCCTCCTTTGTTCTCTACCAGCATTCAGTTTTCCTCCCATTTCCTTTTCCAGATATTTTGACATTATAACAAACAACATCATGTGTTATTTTCTCTGTCTTTCAAATACTTGGAGACGTTTTTGTTTGTATGGCTAATAAAGCCTTATTGTTATTGTTTTATTTTATTACTGCTACTAATATATAATTTTGAAATATAAGCAGGTTTTACATCCAGCCATTTCCATGGCCTAATTGTACATTTGATTTCACACCTTACACATACATGGTCCTTACATTTATCACATATGGGGTGAGATGCAGATTTCCGAAATTGTTAGGTTGCTCCCAAATTGGAAGTTACCCAGTAATGTAGCTGGTGGTGAGGTGGCAAATACACAGCTCCTTATTTCTTTCATAGAAAGCAGGCTTACACACAAGGTGTATTGTAATTCCATGCATGTGGTGCTGGCCATTTATGGAATCAAGAGAAACAGCTTCCTATTGTTAACTCTCTGTGGAGCCTGCAGCAGGGTTTGAGCCAAGTGTGTCCCACATTGGGGTGCAGTCTCCTCACTACTGTGCTTTGTCAGGAAGCACCCTTGTACAGCACTTGTTGTGGGCACCTGATAAGGCTGTTTGAAGGCTTCTGAGGAGAAAGACATGTACTGTTGTGAAGGGAGACACCACCGGAGCAGTAATGATGGAAGCAGTGTGCACCTTTTGAGTTTGGCAGAGATCCATTATGTTCCTTACATCTTTCTATAACTCTGAAATAAATCTCATTGAGGCTTCCCAGATGGTGCTGAGGGTACATTCTTTATGAATACTCTTCTCTCAGTGTGCCAGGCTGTTTTCATCACCATCTTGGCCAGGTACAAGTTTATCCAAGTGGTTTTCATTAGAGTGCACAATAACAAGACAGTCTTGATTTTTAACTTAGATGGGTCATTTGTTCATCTGATAAACTAAGCCCTCTTGACTTTTTTGCTCTCTTGACATATGGCACATTGCTTCTCAAAATACATCCTAGGGAGCTGGCATGGTGCCACATGCCTGTAATGGCAGCACTAGGGAGGCTGAGGCAGGAAGACCACAAATTCAAATCCAGCCTGGGCAATTTAGAAAATTCAAAGTGTTCTGGCTGTAGTCACCCTGTAACAAAAACCAACCAACCAGCCAAACAAACAAACCACACGTTCTATGGTTTTAAAATTCATTTACAGTGAAAGACATGACTGCTATCGCGTGAGAAGGCTGTGGCTATGTGCCTCTGATTTTCCTGGGTCTGAATACCGTCTTTATCACACGATACCCAGAAGATCCTGCGACTATGACTCCTTGTCTGCAGAGAGGGTGAGAAAAGAGAGTACGTCTTACACGGCTGCTGTGTGGCCCAAACACTAGTGTCCAGAGAGAGAGGTTGGTGCAGGTAGTGACTGTGCCTGAACATTTCTCTCTGGTTTCCCCAATTAATAATAATAACAATGGTACTGGTAACAGTAATATTATTATTATTTATTAATCACAGAGCCTCGTGGTGCCTTAGTTTTTCCATCTGAAGAATGACATGCATGAACAGTTACCTCCAGAATTAGAGTTTTCTAAGATTATCCAAAGCGGCTCCAAGAATCCATCTGAACTTTCACAGTGCCTGTGATGGGGGATTTTCTCTGAGATATGTATGTGCCAAGTAGCTGCATCTCAATGAGGCAGAGCAACACCAGAGAGATCACATGATCACAGCAACTATTCTTGAGCATCTTTCTAGAGGCTCTGGTGCATCTGTACATGTCAGATGTACTGTGAATGAATATTGCCCATCTCTTTGTTTATCCCATAATTTAGTCTTTCAAATAACATTTTATTTAAAAGACCTTTTCTTGGATTATTCTCAGTCAAATTTTAATTTAGGATGTTATTGTAAATTAGACTTTAAGTTATTTTCTTTTTTCTATTTATTTATCTACTTTTACATGTTTGCAGTATATAATGATGGCACCACAGCCCCTATCTTATTATTTATTTGTAGAGTCTTTTGACCCCAAAAATGTCATATCATTTCAAATAACACATTTCTTTCATTCTTCCCAATTCATATAACATTCCTTTATTCGTCTTAGTCAGCAGGTTTGCATCCTTAGCACCTAGTGAGCTGAACTGGCCATAATGAGCAAATGCATTTTGTACCTAATTTTAAAGAGAATGCTAGACATGTTTCACAATAGGGTTTGACTAGTTAGTATTTACTGAACCAATCATTTATCCTTTAATCTTCTAAGTTTTATTTTATTTTTAATGATTGTTTAATTTAATGAAAAGTTGAACTTTATTAAATGGTTTCTGTACACCTCAGTAGGTGGTTTTGTATTTTTCTAGTTTAAATTATAAAAATAATGAATTATATAATAGACACTTTAATACTAAGCCATTCTTAAAGATCTGGAGCAGACCTAGCTTGGTTAAGACTTACCCCAGTAGGACTGGTTAGCCTTTTAATCAGCGTGCTGCCTCTATGTTCACTGACTGAGAATAGCCTGTCACTCCCATGGAATGAGCAGGGAACATTTCAGCCCATCAGGACTTAGTCATCTTTCTGTCACTATGATAAAATACTTGATATAAACAGCTGAAAGGAGTAAAGATTTATTTTAGCCAATGTTGCAGAAGTGTCAGTCCATGGTCAGCTGGCTCCCTTGTGGTAAGGCAGAAACATCATTGTGGAAAGACATGGTGGAGCAAAGTTGCTTGCCTCATGGTAGCCAGGAAAGGTGGTGGGGGAAGTAGCTGGAGGAGGGAAATATGCCCTTTAAAAGCACACCTTTAATGACATAGCTCTTTCCACCAGGTCCCACTTCCTACCAGCATATTTAGCCATGAACTCATCATTGGATTGATCCACTGAGGCGTATAGCACCCACATGATCCAATCATCTTGCAAAAGCCCCATCTCTGAATACCCGAGTCTGTGGGGAGTCATTTTACATCTAAACCATAGTATTCTGAACCTGGGGGGCCAAAGCATCTCTTACACAAAATGTACTTAGTTCATCTCTAAGAAACACACAGTTTCATCAGGATAGAAAAGTCTAAGTCCAAAGCCTCCTCTGAGACTCAAAGCAAACTTTTAGCTGTGAGCCCCTGTAAAAGTCAAAAAAGAAAGGTACAGTAAAACCTTGGTTGAAGAATGCTTCTGTTTGTGAACAATTCAGTTCTTGAACAGAAGCGTTTGGCATAATTTTGCTTCCATTGATGAGCTCCACATCAAGTGACGAACATGAACGTGGCCATCTTCCCCTCTCTCACACACGGTCATAGCTACTTCTAGTTGAGATCACAGTTGCAGACAGACCTGTGCACACTTGCTGTGAACCTTTTTTGTGCTTTTTAGCACATACAGTACTGTCCAAAATTATTCAATCCAGCATAGCTAGAAAGAAAGTGCAGAGGAAGCATGGTGTTAAAAAGAAAGTGCAGAGCAATAATGAAGGTAAAAGTAAAGTAAATAAAAAGAATGGTAAAAAGAAGGTTTTGAAGAAAATAGCCATTGAATCGATGAAGGAAATTGTGGAAAAGCATGAGGGTAGTTAGTATTCATGTGACTGATCTGGCCTCAGAGTACAAGATGCCAAAGTCGACTATATTGACTATTTTGAAGAATAAAGCTATGATCAAAAGAGCTGATCTGGCAGAAGGAGTCATGAAAAACAGAGGACACGAGTGCTGGAACAGGTGGAAAAACTTTTGTTAGTGTGACTGAATGTGAAAGAACTGGCAAATGATAGCATTAGTGAAGCTATGATTTGTGAAGAAGCCAGAAAATCTTACAGTGATTTACTGCAAGAAAACCCCTCTACAAGTGCAACAAGTATGAATTTAAAGTCAGTAGAAGATGATTTGATACATTCTACAAGAGAAGTGTTGTCCATATTGTGATAAGACATGGTATGGCTTCCCGTTCTGACAAGTCTGTTATAGAAGCCTATAAGAAAAAAATTGTGAAATTCACGAGTACAGATAAGTCACTCAAGAAGTTGCTCAATTGTGATGAAACAGGGCTCTTCTGGAAGAAGATGCTGAATAGAACCTATACCACTGGAGCAAAGGGCGGGAGCACAAGCCTATGAAGGACAGACTGACCCTTTTGCTGTGTGTGAATGCAAAGACTGATCTGAAGATTTAAGCCACTACTGGTGCACCATTTTCAGACCCCTCATGCATTCAAGGAACAGAATGTGAACAAGGTCAGACTGCCTGTCATGTTCAGGGCTAATGTAGTTGCCTTGGTCACAAGGCAATTGTTCATGGAATAGCCGCATAAGGTGTTTATACCCACCATTAAGAAATATCTTGCTGACAACCAAGTGCCTGAAAAGTGCCCTCTGATAGACAATGCCCCAGCACACCCTCCAGCCTTGTTGGATGATATGGAACTGAATATGACTTCATAAAGGTCAAGTCCCTCTCCCCCAACATGGCACTTCTGCAGTCCATGGACCACCAAGTGATCTGCAATTTCAAGAAGCTCTACTCAAAGGTACACAAAGGTGTTTTAATGTCACCGATGAGATGCCCTTGACTCTGAAAGAGTTCTAGAAAAAACATTCAACGTCTTCTATTGCATTCAACCCATTGACAAAACCTGGGAAGATGTCACATATTGGACCTTAAAATAAGTCTGAAGAAAATTGTGGCCAGAATGTGTCACTGAATGTGACTTTAAAGCGTCTGATGTACAGGGAGTAGAGGAGATTGTGTCTGTGTGTGAGATTATGGGTAGGTTGATGATGCAGACATAGAGGAGCTCGTGGAGGACCATAAGGAGGAGCTGATGATGGAAGAACTTCCTGAAATCTCGAGTGAGCAGCAGAAGGTGATTTTTGAGGAGTATTCCACTGAGGATGAGGAAGATAGGGAGGAGGTTAGCACTGATGTGATAAAACCTGTTATGGAAAAAGGGAAATGAGTGCCCGGGTTTCTCTGAGAAGCACCACCCCAACATACTTGTAATGAACAGAGTGGTGAATCTGATGAACAATAATGTGTTCTCTCATTTCTGGAGGGTTTCACGAGCAGGAAAAAACAAGTGACAGTAGAGAGATTTTTCATCAAAACTGACCATGCAGCTAAGAGACAAAGAACAGGGGCACCGCCTGAGATCTCTCTCTCATGTCCTTACAGAGAGGGACTCTTCCTCCAAATAATAACCTCCTCCTCACCTACCTTCCTGTCCCTCAGGGCTGAATTCACCTCAAGCAAGGTTAGTATCCACTCTCTTCATACTGTACTGTACTGTATTTTGTTTCATTTTTTGGTTGAAAATACATATAATTCAAAATGGATTAACCTTATTGACTTTGAACTTTATGGGAAAATTTGATTTGGTTCATGACCAATCCAGATTTGTGACCAGAATTGTGGAATAAATTCAGTTTGTGAACCCAGGTACCATTGTAAATACTTCCAACATACAATGGCACAGGTTAAATATTTCCATCCCCCCAAAAAATGAAGAATAGAGGGATAGAAAAACATCAGAGTAAAGCAAGGCTGAAACCAAGCAAAGCAAACATTTAGTCCTGTAGGTCCACATCTGGAATCTAGGGCACATGGTGGTAAATTGTTTCTTCTAAGGGCTTAGATGGCCTAACCCCTATGCCAGTGAGGATGAACTCTTTAGAGATAATTACCCAAACTGCAACCCCAAACCCACTTATTTATCACAAAGTGCCAACATTACAATTAAACCTGAATACTGAGGTTTTAGTCTAGAAAAATCAACTCGTGTATTAACCTCTTTTGTCTTAAAAGCAAAACAAATAACACATGTGCCGTAGGGTTACCACCACTGCCCTATGCCCTTGTTGATTGTAGTCTATATGACCACACTTTTGGGCTGGCTCCACTCACAGCTTGCAGCTTTTCTCAGTAGGCATTGCTGACATCTCTGACTTCCTGGGGTCTCCGAAGCATCTTTGGTTTCATTCCCATAGCTTCAGACACTGCTTTCTCAGATGCACTGCCTGGGTTTAGGTCTTTCTTTGAAATCCGAGCGGAAGTCTTCCTGACCCCACAACTTTTGCATTCTTCATGTTGGTAAGGCGAGTATCACATGGACAACCCAAGGTCAGCTGCCATCCTTAGTAGTACCTGAACCCCAGTGGACCATGGCTACAGCAGCCTCTGTGTACTTGTGTAGCTGGACACAGTGAAAAGAATCCGGAGAAATTAATTTTCTTGGCAACTCTTATGAAGCAGGGAGCCCAGGGGTTGTTTTCTCAAATAAAAGAGTTATACCTTTTGGAACTTTGAGTTTGCAGTGGATGGTGTCTTTCTAATTCCTGAGATGCCCTCAAGGGATCTTTCTTTATGTCCCTGTACACAGTACTTAATTTCTTTTTAATGGTGCTAATCATTTAGCACACACACATTTAGTACACACACCTCTCTGGGTCCCAATTTTGGTCCCTATTTTAATTTTTCAGATTTTTCTGTTTTGATTTTTGCCCCCAATTCCCATTATAAATCTGGCTTAAAGCAACCTGCAGTACCAATGTCACACCCTGATTATTGGGCTACCTTGAAATTTCCCTCAACAGGTCAAAAAGTTCACCTGCCTTAGTCTCCATCTTCTGCAAAGTCTCAGGACATGGGCAAAATGTAGACAAGTTACTTGCCAGATGTATGTTCCTGGACTCTAGTCCAGTTTTCAGTAGAGTTCTGTTTCCAAGAGAAACTTCCTGACCCTGGCTTTTATTGCCTACATTTCTGTCAACCTTCTGGTCTTCCAAGCTCTGACTGGAATCTCCCATCAAGCTCTCTTTACATCATTCTTAGTCTTCTCTAGCCCACAACTCCAATCCTTTCCAAACTCCTTCTACAAACCTGTTCCAATGGTTTCTAAACTACATGGTCAGGTATAGTCACAGGAATGACCCCACTTCTCTGGTACCATTTTTTTATATTAGTCAGTGTGATAGTTAATTGTCATGTCAAATTGAGTAAGAAAAGCCCTGGTGATTAGCATAGTTTACCATACTTCCGAGTGTGTCTGCATGATTGAGTTACCAATGAGGGAAGACCCTTCCTTCCAACTAATAGGCTTGTAGCCTGGTTGAAATTAAAAGGGAAAAAGAAGGAAGTGCCACTTCTGCTTCTTTGGAGGAGCTCCACCCAGTCTTTGCCATTGGCTTTGGATGTGCATCTCCAGGTTTCCAGTATACGCTTTTCAGCCTTCCATCACAGACTCTTCAGCTTACACCGAAGACCCTTTGGCTTCCCATTATAGACTCACAAAGCACTCTGCAGTGGGTTACAGGCCTTTGATTTTTGACTGGATCCTTTGCGTATCCAGCATCCAGTTTGCCTCTTTGCACTCATCCACACTTGACTCTGCAGGCAGCCATTGCAAGCCTACCCTGTAATTCCTTCATATATCATTCATATATACATATATATATATATAACATATATCTCACATATATATTTTATATTAAATCTGTTTTGCTAGTGAACCCTAACTGATACAGTAATACCTTCCTGTGACAAAATATCTGACATCCACAACTTAAATGAAGAGAGGTTTATTTTGTTTCATGGTTTTGGGGTTTTAGAACATGGTAGGTTGGCACTAAGGCAGGCACAGTATGGTAAAAGAGCATGGCAGAGGAAAGCTGTCCATGGCAGCTAGAAAACAGAGAGAAAAGGGAGGAGCTGGAGAGGAGATTTGCTTTCCAAAGGCAGGCCCTCAGTGACATACCTCTTCCAATCAGCCCCCATCTCTGAATAGTACATACAGGTATAAAGTAATTAATCCACTCATACATATAGCACCCTTATGAACCAATAACCTTCCAAAAGCTCCACCTTTGAACACATGACATTTTGAAGTAATATTTTAGATCTAAACCATAGGATACCACAACAGGGTGAAGGTCCTGCTGACTGTGAGAACTGAGTGGGTAACCTCTGCATGAACCCTATAAGAGGGACCATGAAGATACATGGTTGTTATGGCTTGTGTTTAGATGCTTCCCAAAAGACTCATGTGGTCATAGGTGGGGCTTTCTCAGAGGTGGCTGCATCTAGAGTGGATCACTCTGGAACTGATTCATGTTACAATGCTAGGCTCAAGGGCACCAGGATTAAGGGTGTGAGTGCTACCCATTCTAAATAGCCTGGATAAAATAAAAGGGGCAGAAAGACACTGTCAAACTCCCTTGTTACTGCTCACCTTCTACTTTCCTTGCCTGTACTTTTCCTTCTGATGATGTTTTTATGACGAGCATTGGACATTGGCTGCATCTGCTGATATAAACTTTTTTTTTCTTTATAGAATTTTGTTTGGTTGGTTTTGTTTTTTTAATTAATTATATTGGTACGTTTAAGGTATACAATATAATGGCATTCATCTTTGGAAATTTGCATCTTTACATAATCCATCTTGGTTCTTATTTTTTCCCCATTCCCCTGCCCTTCCTTCAACCCCTCCACCCCTCTCTGTCTACAAGGACTTTGTTTTCATTTTTTTCATTTTCTCATATTAATCCCATTCCCTTCTTTCCTTTCCCTTACCCCTCCCACTTCCCCTTCCCCTTTGCCCCTTTTCTTCCTATTTCACATTATCTATTATACCTTTTAGTCCTTATTTACACTTTCAGTTTCTTACACTAGAGAAACTATTCGGTATTTACACATGTGTGTCCTATTTATTTCACTTAAGAGTATGCTGATATAAACTTTTATGACTATGTATTTCCCTCCAAGTACCACTTCAGGTATACAGAAGTGTGGATAGTATGTTCACTGTCATTCCCTTCTAAATGTTTTCTAATTTTTAGCGTGACCTTTATGTTGTTATAAATTATTTAGAAGTTTTTGTTTGTTGGTTGGTTGTCTTGGAGTACTGGGGATAGAAATTGGGGTCTTGTACATATTAGATAAGTACTCTACCATTGAGCTACACTTCTATCCCTATATTTGTATTTTTAAATTGATAACTTTTTGTTTTTACTATCTTTGATTTATGGGATTGTTTGATAACATGTGGTTGTATTTTAACAGGTCTTTGGTAGTTATTCAGAGTTACTCTCTGGCCTACTTTAAAATATACTCTATGTAGGCTTGAAAAGAGGTATATTTTACCAAATGTTTACTTCAATCCTCTGGCATGTCCATACAATGAGTTTGATAAATGTGTTAAGTTCTATGGATATCTATCTGTCGGTTATTAGCAAAAGAATGATAAACTATACAACTGTGATTATACATTTTTCAGTGTTTCCTTATAATTCTATAATTTTTATATATTAGAATCTATTACTAGTTAAAGGAAACTAGGATTACTATTTTCTCAGTGAAATGTTCTTTTATCTTTTAGTAGTGACCATTTTAGTAATACTACCTGTTGCCTGGTATTAATATAGCTCAAAAGCTTTGTTAAAATTATAATTTCTTGCCTGGTATTTTAAATGTATTGTTGTTATACATTGTATGTTTACTTTTAAATATTGAATAAGAAATCTTTATCCAAACAATTCTAAATATAAGTAATAGCTACTTCCTCTTATTAATATGAATCCTTAGAATCTTTTAATTCTCAACATCCTTCTGGGGCAAGTCTTATTATTGTTTAATATTTTACTTGCATACCCTCAAATTAGTTACTATCACTGCATTATTGTTCTCTTACAAGTGCTTATTGGGATGAATCCAATTTATTTATTTACAAATTTTTCTATCATTGTTCAGTTTTCATTCTGCTATTTTATTTCTCGGGAATCTATTTTCTTCTCTGATAGATCTTCAGCCATTTTCTTCATTAAGCATGTATTATCAGGCCTACTGGATATATGCACTTTGGAAAGTTATTTAAAGCTTTAGTACTTCCAATTCCTCATCTATCAGGTGGGTAAAAATAGAACCTTCTCAAATACTGTTTCTGTGAGGAACATTGTACTTCATATACGTGAACAGTTGAATAGTTTCTGTGCGTACAAAGTGCACTGTAAATTTGGCTATGAATTTTGCTGTTTTCTGGAAGTGTCCTAACTCACCCTGACTTATTAAGAGTAATTTAACTGGGCAGCCTGTTCCAGGTGTGTGGTACAATTTTCTCAGCATTGTGAAAAGATCACAAACCTTTCTTCTGCTTATATTATTATTTTTTTAAGTCAGATTTCTGTTCTAGTTTGCTCCTCTATGGAAATTTTCTTTTTTCATGTTGCTGTTGAGAGCTTCTCTTTGTCTTTCCTGTGTTCTTTGGAATCAATATGATATGAAAATGTAGATTCACTTTTATTCCTTCTGCTTATTACGCAGAATTTACTGTCTTCATCCTTTCTAAATAAATGCTTACCTATCATCTCTTCCAACAGCATCTCTCAGCTGCTTTCTAGGAATCATATCATTTGTTTATTTGCCCTTCTCTTTCTCTTCCCTATGTTTCCCAGTGTCTTGTTGATGATGTGCACACCATCTACCCACTGTATCTCAGCTCTGAGCATAATCTTTCTATTCTCCTCTGATGCTAGAGTTGAAAATTATGTTTTCAGCTGGGGATTTAGCTCAGGGGTGCCATCCCTGCCTTGCAAGTGCAAGGTCCTGAGTTCGATCCCTGGTACAAAAAAGAAAAAAGAGAAAGGAAAAAAAGAAAGAAGCCAATTGGCCTCTTGATGGACCCTAGAGGAGACTGTAAGTAGTGGAAGGGACTGAGCATGTGCTCTCCTGCATGCGAGCTGCTGCCTGCAGGTTATTCACCCTGGTACAGCCCCCAGGTCTTCCAGAGCCACCCTCAGTGCAGCCCCACCAGGTTCTAGCCACAGTTGGCACCACTCCTGCTCTGAGCTGTGGCTCCAGTGTCCTTTCTCCAAGCCACTAGGCACTAGTTGGCTGCCTGCTTCCCTTGATGTTCAGCCCCAGGGTGATATCTGCTCTGGGTCATCCCAGCCTTCCCTTCTTGTACCCGTATGCACCAGCACTAGCTTCCTCTATTGTAATATTTGGTATTAGTTGGCTATTTCATCAATATTTTTATTTTGCCTCCAACTTCTTTTTTATTTGAGACAGGGTCTTGCTTTATAGTTCAGGCTGGTCCTGACCTCATTATGTAGCCCAAGCTGGCCTCGAACTCACAGAGATCCTCCTGCCTCTGCCTCCCAAGTGCTGGGTTTACAGGCATGCACCACCACCCCTGGCTGTCTCCAACTTCTATAAGATCATTCAGTTTTTTGACTTGTTGAGGAGATGGTTCAATCCTCCCTCTTACCGTTCTGCTGATTTCACCTTCCACGCAGCTTGCTTCCTCCTGTGCCTCACAGTGTTGGCCAAGGAGCCCCTGTTTGGCCACTTATCATCCATGTGGCCTAGGTTCAGAGAATTTTCTCCGGATCCTTGAGTGGTATGGCTGGTTACACACCATGAGTCATATAAATTTGCTACCTTGGGGGTGGTCATAGATTACATATGATTGATATACACTCAATCTACAAAGTAATGTGTGAATTTGTGCAAGAGAGTGTGTTTACAAATCCCCCCAAATGATTTCTCCCTGTTCTGGAAAGACATTGAATTTCTGAACTCTTTTGGGCCTCAGATCCAGCTCCTCAGCTCAGAAGCACCCATGTTGGTGTCTCCCATGCACTCAAAGGCACCATGTCACTCCTAGATACCTCCTCTCCTCCCACTGGGACCAGGTCCACTGCACAGCCTTCACAGACTCTTTATTCATTGTTAGTATCCATATTTTATGCAACAGGAACAATTTATTCAGGAGTATGTAGTCTCCAGTTTGTTTAGCATGTAGGGATGGTCCAGGGGGATTATCTCCACATTGTCTTCTGCCTATTTCTCCCCTCTGATTCAGCTGATAGCAGAGGAAGAAATGGAAGTTTGTGCTGAGAAAAGTCACCAGAGTCATCAAAGACTGCAGGATTTCTTTTTCTTTCTTTTTCTCCTTTTTCTTTCCTCTCCTCTTTTTCTTTTCCGTTCCTTTCTGTTTTCCTTTCCAAAGAGATTTATCTCTGATGGCAATGAATATCCTCCAAGTTGTTAATCATGTTTTAGGCAGTGAAATATTCCATACCTAGTACTGTGCTTGCCAAGTTACAATAACATTTAAACCCACCACATCAGCACAACAATACTAATGCGGTTCTTTTTGTTGAGTAGCTTAATGTCATAGGGAAAAAGTGTGAGGACATAATGTAAATCTGACAAGGATAAAATACTTCAAATAAGGCCTCACTCCAAGGACAAGATAAATAATCACCACCGTCGCTGACAGTGCAACAAGCATGTCAGCAAAGCAGGCCGCTGCGAAAACATGATGCGTGCTTTTCTTATCATCACAGTTGGAAGATATCATTCAGAGAAGAATCTGAGAGAGACTGGTCCCCGTAAGTGCCACTGTAATTGGGTGACTTAAATGATACAAAATCTTTAAAATGCAACAGGATGGAATTATGGTTTATGACTTCCTGTGTTTTGCAAAAAAGTAAAAAAAAATGCATTAAAAATTTAACTAGGTATATATAAATGTGACTCCAAGGAAAATCTATTACCTTATCCAAAAACAGACAATGTTTTCTCTCTGAGGCTTTGGTACGTAAATGCTGTTCTCATACACTGTCGACTAAAGACAGGATGCTGAAGCCTTTGCTCTGTGTTGAAAGGCTAGGGCAGAACAAAACCAAGTTGGAGCCTCGGAAAGCTTTTGCCACATGGTGCCCCTGCTCTGTTTCACAGCCACAGTTCAGCATTAACGAGGGCACAAGTTCAATGCCCTACTGTGTAGACCACTTTGTATTCATGGGTAAATTTAAACTGCACACTTAGCAGAGTCACTGGCCATATACACGCCAGGTAAGCTTAGCATTTATTTTTTCATACTGATGTTGGTCATTTTTCTCAATGCTAGAAAATCATGTATTTCAGATAAAAGATGGCATTGCTCAGGTTTCTATCCTAATTCGTGTCCTTATGTGGTAACTGTCTCCTGTGTGCCCACTTCAGGTAGGAAACACAGGAGATGACAGACTCTGACTGAATGTCCTGCTGTGGAGAGTCACAGAGCTCAAGCCACCAGGACAGTGTGCAGATTTTCAAATGTGGACACTGTTGAGAGCAGCATTCAAACTGAGCTTTAGATTTCACACCTAATATCTTCTGAATTACGGTGGTGGTGAATATCTCATAAGTTTTCACAAGAAATGCTTGAAAAATATCCCCAACACCATTTCAATTGGCTTGGTGTTCTCTCTAAATTCGAAGTAGAAATGACCTGCTGAGGGAGATGGGCAACTTCAGACATCATCAGGTAAAACAGGAGGTTCTGAAATAAAAATTTGAAGTTGTTCTGTCTTCAAGATTTAGGAATTTTAATTAAAAAATGATTTGAGATTATAAATTAAGCTGGAAAATACACATAAAATTTTTTTCACCACTTTCCTAGTCTTCTCACCGGATATAGCTTATTTTTATCATCACTTTTGTTATTGTAAGGAAAGAACAAAGCAATGTGAGGAAGCTGTGAGGGTCAGCATGCAGGCTTGAGGCCAAGGTTCCTATTTATCAAGCGATATTGCTTTTCATAACAATAAGTGGGACAGGAAATAATCATTATAAAGTCACATATAAAAATAACACAAAACTAAGTGAAATACAAATTGTAACTCACTGGGAAAGAGGATTCTTTTTAAACCCACAACTGTCCAGACAAGGATAATAGGGTAGTGGATATTTTGCTCTTAAGTTATGAATTCACATGCTTCAAATTAAGAAATCAAGGGTTTTGTTTTTCTGTTAGAAGGAAATAGATGTTAATCACTGACTTTTTTAGTGGTAATTACATTTCCAAATATTTCAAATACTTCCTTACATATAACATTTTACAAATAATACAAATGCATCATGTATAACACGACCACTGACAATGCAAGCATTTGCACTCAGTCCCTGTGAGGCACTTACAGTTGCCTGGGTGGCAGAGGCTAAGAATACCAAGTTAAGAGATCTGTGGAGAATGCTTCAAGCACCAGCGCTATAAAACTTGGGGTGTGAATTCACATGCACAGCATGCCCACCATCAACAAACCACCAAGCAGAACTGTGAGGAGCAGAGCTGCACACTGGATTTGGAGTGCACTCACACACCCTTCCAGTGTTTCAGGGGAAGCCCTGTTTGGCCCTCCTGTCCAGTTTGGCAGAAAATTCACAAGCCAACATCTGTGAGCAAGAACACAGCTTTAGCGACTTTTAGCCACCCAGCAGATGAGGAATGAGTGGAGGCCAGAAAGCTACACACGTGCGTGTGTGTGCACATGTGTGTGTGGAGGGGGTTGTGCCTGTGTTTGTGATGGAGGACAGGTAAACAGGAGAGCATGGCCAGGTGAGTCATGAGCTGGGCAGGGTGAGGGTATGATGGTTGTGAATCAATTTGTGCAGAAGAGAGAAAAATGTGGTTGGCTCAGCATCATGGTGAACACCTAATTATGAACAGAATAGAAAGATTGCCAGCCATCCTGACCAGTTCTCATTTAAGTTTCTGATGCAAACACCAATCCGTGCTGATGCTGGCTTTTCTATCCCTTCTGAGAGAAGGCCTGAGAGTTGCCTTATCAAGAATGGACTTATTTTATTGTGGCAAGACTAGTGTTATTATTTTTTAGGAGGTTAATGTTATCGGAAGAGGTCAGGGTGATTATTTAGTGGAAAAAATTGTATTTGCTAGGACTTTATTGGTTTTCTTTTAGAAATCTGACTTATTTATGACATAAGTCATTTTAGGGCAGTTGATAGAAGTTATTTCTCTTTTATGACACTTGTGCCTTGGTATAAAATTGTGCTATAAATGATATTGACAGTGCTGTACAGTGCTACTGTATTTTTTGTATGTTGTAAAACTTTGTCACTTTATGGACAAACAAACTCAAGTTCTACCTGTCAGCTCCTCAGGAAAAAGTGCTAAGGCCTTTTGAGTTTTGAGGAAGGCACCAAAGTGAATAATATATGGAGGAGAAAATTCCATAAAGAGAAAAGCAATCTGAGCTTTTGTTTCTGTGTTCACTTCTGGATGCAGGATTAGCACTGGGTCGTGTTCCTCACTATGGACAATAAATATCGGGTGAGGACTGGAGCCTCAAAGGCAGGGCTGGTCCTTGGGCAGGTTGCAGATGCCCAAATTCTGAGGTGTTTGGGAGGTGCTATCTTTGGAGTGAGGACCATGTTAATGAGTTCCTGAGTCTGCCTGGACACTCAGATATATTACTGTCCTCAGCTTGACAAAGCCCACTGGAAAACCCATATGGATTCTGATTCGAGGAGGAGAAATGGCATTTTAAATTCCCCCGGGATAGTTCCATCAATACTTTCAACTTGGGTGGATTGGGGCTCTCCGGCTTCTCTCCAAGGTCAAGAATACCTCAGGATTGCTTGCCTCTCACGCTGGGCTGAGTGGGGAGAACCAGAGGAGGCTGCAGTGCCTCTCAGATTCCTCCTCCATCTGTTTATCAATATAAGCAGCTCCTTTATTACATGGGATTTTGTGCAAGTTCCTGCACTGCAGTGGTTTCCTGACCCAAGGTACAGATATAAATGGACAAGGAGAAGCATAGTCATGAATGTCACTGCAAATAATAGTGTCTGGTATTCATTCTACTGTGGTTTATGGCTCCACAGGGATCTCACATAACTGCACAGAGAAACACTTACATAAACCATACTACAGCTATATATTTACATAGTTATATATCTTACATGTATATATACACATACTAGGCACAAAGATCTAGTCAAAATGAACTACACTGAATCAAATACCTAAAAATTATTTCTAAATCACCCTCAGACTTTGGAGACAAGTGCCATGTTTTACTAGTTCTCTAAATAAACACTACACTAAATGTTCAGAAGATAAGGAACGTCTGATTATTTCCATTTTGCTGTTGGAGAGGTAACAAGACTACCTAGTATCAGACAGCTAGTAACTTTCAGAGACTTGACTAGAATCCAGGTCTGAATCTTAGGTGGGGTTTGTGGTCCTCTTGAAAGAATGATGTTCACTCATAGGAGATAGTAAAACCCCAAGTAGCCAAGGGTAGAAATCTCCCCTGCTAAAGTCTAGGCCAATGGATAGGGTATGCACTCAGGAACTGACCCTGGTGGATGCTTTGATTGGCGTTAGTTTTACCTTGTAACTGCAGGAAGGCCCAAAGTAATGTGCGAACATGAAGATGGGAAATGAGCTTTCTTTTATCTTTGGAATAACCAAGGTAGAACTGACTGCTCTGAGCCAATAGCAGATCAAGCCTGTCTTCTAATTCTGAGGATGATTTGGAAATAATAAGACTTCTTCAGGTGCTCAATTTAATACAGTTCAGTGTAACCAGGTCTTTGTGTCTAGATTATATAGTCACACTTAGGGGACAATGATATATTACACTCCTGCTGTTCAAACTAGGTTAGCAGGAGTACATCCTCCAGAAGGCTGGGGTCTGGAGCCCTGTATGACCAGGCAGAGTCCACTGAAAATCAGTGCTCTACCTACAGTCTGGACAGCAGTGATCTGGGGCTCCCACCCTCTCAGGGTCTGCAGTGTGATGATGTTCCTGCTGACTACAGGGTAGGGATGCCTGCCCTAGTCCTTGCTGTTGTACCAGGCACAGCTGGGCTGGTGCTTTGTGCACATACCAAGGAAGGTAGATGGAAAGGGAAAGCAGATCCGAGAGAGAGAGACAGAGAGAGAGAGAGAGAGAGAGAGAGAGAGAGGGG
>NW_004624806.1:2090100-2272600 GCF_000247695.1 Heterocephalus glaber
GGAGGGTGTGAAGGGAGGGCTAGGAATGTGGAAAAAATAAGAACCAAGATGCATCATGTAAAGGTACAATTCCCAAAGAGAAATGTAATTGTGTTGGATACCTACAACGTACCAATAAAATAATTAAAATAAAACAGATGAATGAGTAAGAAAAATTTGTGTATACAAAGTGGAGTATATCACACACATTCAGGTATATCTCATTCAACCATCATGTCTCCTTAGGCTTCTTGACTGCTACAGTTTCCCAGCATTTTCTTATTTCTGGTTGTCTTGACAATGTTGAGACACATAGATCAAAAGAATTTACCCATAGTGGTAGCTGGACGTGGTGATGCACACCTATAATATCAGCACTCAGAAGGCTGAGGCAGGAGGATTGCTGTGAGTTTGAGGCCAGCTCAGGCTACAGAGTGAGTTCAAGAGCAGTCTGAACTATATAGTGAGACCCTGCTCAAACAAACAAACAAACCACCAAACAGAATTTATCCATGGAACAATGTATAATGTCCCTCTCTTTGGATTTTGCCAGATGTGTTTCTCTAGAGTAGACTGGAGACTGGGATTTTGGAATTAAGACCAGAGAGCTGACATGCCATTCTTAGCCCATCACATCCAGGCACTTGCTTCCAATATGACTGTCCACTGCTGATGTCACCATGAGTATCTGGCTGGAGTGGTGTCAGTCTAGCATCCCCCTCCAAGCTGTACTTCTGCAAGAAGGGGTGTGAGCAACCTGTGCCCATGGAGTGAGGGCTGTGCCCCACCTCTCTGGAGTGCAGTTTCTACATCATCATTTGAAATTCTACTGTAGAAATTTGTTTTTTTCTCTTTAATTTCTTTACTTATTCGATCGTTTATTTTTATCAGTATGGATGCATGAATTGGTTTGTAATCCAACAATCTTTTCCTTACTTTCTTACTCATTTTTTCCAACTTTGGACATTGGGTGCCCTTTCTGTTGTCCCTTGTGGTTCTTGACATGTTCCCATTATTGTGGGATTCTGTTGTTTTTATCTCCTTTCTTATCCTCTTCCCTTCCCTTCCCTCCCCTCCCCTCTTCTTTCCTTCCCCTTCCCCTTCCCTTTCCCCTTTCCCTTCCCCCTTTCTATTTTTGTTCCTTCCCCTTCTCTCTCTCTCTCTCTCTCTCTCTCTCTCTCTCTCTCTCTCTCTCAGCACTTCTTTACTGTGGCACTGTGGGATGCCCCAGGCTCGCCTTGCATGGTCACTGTCCTGGCTCTAGAATGAGCACCCTTCTAAGCTTTTCCTTTCAAGTGCCTGGGATGCTGGGATGTCATGTGCTTCTAGGCCCTCCCAGCTGACTGAGAGAGGGGGCCTATGTGTGTATAATAATCTCTATATTCTCTCCATCTGTGCCCACCCATATCCATTTCAAGCCATACTAGACCTCACACTGACTTCTCCAAACTGATCCTCAGGCCCCAAACCTTGCTCATCTGGACCCTGCAAAGCTCACTGCACACTATCCTTTTACTCCACTGCTCAATCCCTGCATAATTCAGGGTGCCATAGGGATTGTTAGCAGGTGCCCCATCCTCAGCTAGCTTTGGTCCCATGAGACAAGCATACATTTCTTCTTGACACTGATGTCAGCCTTGGGGGTTCCCAGGACTTCAGTACCCTCTCAACACCATTAACACAGCCCATTCAGCCTTGCAGAGTATGCTCCTGCACTGCAGCACCCCTTGGCTGTGTGCAATGAGCAGTCAGAACCACTCAGTATTTGTGGCATATTCAGTTTTTTTCTCCAGAAAAGATGGTTCCATGGTCTCTCCATTAAATATGGGATTTAGTTCCTTAAGTGTTTGGATGCATAATATTGAATGACATAAAAGAACATTAATTCTATATTATCCATCATTATTATAATTGATGGGTTAAAAATTATTGGGTGGATGAGAACAGAGTCCATTCAGGCTTTACATTGTATGAATAACCATTAGGAAGAAAAGAAGCAAAACAGAGGCAGAAGACCGAGAAATGAGGCCCCACAAGGAAGGAGAGGGATGAGGATGAAAGGGGCTTCCTTGGACTTTCAGGCCATCGAAGGCGAAGTCCAATGTGTGATCAGAGAGGAGGTGCTTCAAGACTCGTCCTGCAGTGGGAGGCTAAGAAAGCAAGTGTTTTGCCCAAGTGATCCCTCTGAGGGGACAGTCCTCTGTTTTCAGTTAACCTGTGACACTGTGAGTTGCAAAACTGAGAGTGTTAGGCAAGTAGATATGAATGAAGTACCAAAGCATTTACCTGGCACCGGAGGGAACAGGGAGAAGCAGATGGTTATGCCAGACACAGAGATGAACTTGCATCCAATATTTCCATGGACCACAGCCTCTCCTGGCACACACAGCTGTGTCTTCCCCAGAGGACTTTCTTCCTAACCTTGGTTCACAGTTCTCACTACCCTTCGAAGAGGCCTGCAAAGCACAGGTGGTTGGATTTGTTCCAAGACTTAGAGGAGCCTGAACACACTCAACTTTACTAAGACTTGTGTATAAAGTAACTCACTGAACATCACCTAGGTGCTTAACCATTTTTCTATAATATCTTCTGGTTCTGAGAACACGCCTTCCCTGTACACAGCGTGCAATACTAGGCGCCTTGTGTAGATAGCGTTTGGTAGAGAAGACAGAAAATACACAGTACAAGTGATGGGAAGGAAATCACAGAGTGCTACGAAGGAAGAGAAAAAGGTCTCATTACTCATGTCCGAGGTTTAGTGGTCATGACAGAGGGTGGCAGTGCGATGGGTGGAGGTGTGAGCTTGCACAGCAGGGCGGGCCAGGGGGGTGATGTCTCAGGGGGCACCCTGCAGCCTCCAGCAACAGGGCTTAGTGAGGGGTTCGTGTGTAGAGGCAGGACAGCTCCAGAGGCCTGGCAAATGCATCCACAGGGTGGAAGCCCTGCTTACCAGGCAGGGTAGGGAGAGGCAGTGTGCACCTGGCTTGGTCCTACTATCTGTGCTGTGAGGCACAGAGCGGTGTGGATGGCTCTAGTGCTTAGGGACATACAGGAACAAGGTGAGAGGTTATGACTGGGATCCCAGGAAGAAGGCTGTTCCACGCCAGCGAGAAGGAGCCAAGACCTTGGCGCTGAGGCCTACTGAGGTGGCACATGTGTCACTTGATTAGATTCTCAGCTCCCTAACAGTAGCAAGAAGAAAAGGAAACTGGAGACGAAAGCCAGTATTCAGGTCAGCACTTTCCGGTTCTGGCTTCTCTGGCACAGTGCAAATGACTTGATCAGAGCAGCTTCCTCATCAGCCATGTGCTCCCAGGGCCTGTGGGAGACACCTCCAGCTCTCTCTGGCCTCTCAAAGCAGCTCGGCTAAGCAGAGCGTCACAGATCGGAGCCCATTTCTTTGTGCTTCCCATCAATAACGCCTCCCTGGCATTCATTGCCATAAAACCAATCACAATGGAATCATTTGATATGTGTGTGACTCACAAATATAGTTCCCCAAGCCACTGTTCTAAATTAGTAGTAGTTAAGCACCCATTGATAGAAGCTTAAAATAAAGTGCTCCCCAACGGACCCCCACTTTAGGCCAGCATTACCCCAGAAAGTAGGGAGATCTTTGCAGGAGTTGCCATAAGTGGCATACAGTTGGATGTGAGCCAGAAGTATTTGAGGGACCTTTCCACTTCTTTCTTTCTGCAGTGATATAATGATGTCTGTCACAAGGGCATTTTTACGCCAACAAATACTGAAGTTATTTACTGGCTTGAGGCTTTTTTCCCTCCCTTCCTTTCTTCTCAGACTCTTTTCAGACTGGAATACTGCACTCTGACTGAGATTCAAACAGATCCTTTCAGACCTTTTTGACAGTGTGAGCTGGAAGAGTACATCTTTACAAGCTCAGACTGCTCTAACTTAGGTGCCCTGTTTGTGCTGATTATGAATTACTGTGCAGTGTAGGTGCACTCTTTCCCCTTCACTGGGGCTGATTCTCTGCCATGAATGTTGCTATGCGATACCTTGAGAGGAGAACAAAGGCTTCTCGTATCTCATTAATGTTATAGGGACCCAAGGCAGTTACAGGAGGGGCGAGCGCTACTTAGGTAGGGTACAGTCAGATTCTATGTACCCTAAGCTCTATGCCGGTCTCCCTTCTTCAAAGAACTTTCTGATCTTTGCCGGTGATTTTCGCTGACCTGATTGGCACTGGGATGCCTGGGCTGTTGGCTTTGAGCTGGCAGTGTGTGTGATGCCCAGGCCAGGCTTTCATCACTCCCATGTTGAAGAGTGGCATGGAAATTGCTAAGTGGGCCTACAGACAGAACTCTGGAGATTTGAAGTTGAAGGTTTCAGATGGACACACAGCGAGGTCCAATCCATTTGTATGATTTTCTGCAAAAAAGAGAATAAAAAAAGGTAAGTCAAAATAACACCCCCTTCATCTAAAACATAAGAGTTTAGAAATTCTGTAGCTACCCACCAGTGCCCCCAACTGTGGACAAAAAAAGTAGAAATTGCTACAAGATTTTAGAAATTCTATAGCTATGCACCAGTGTCCTCATCTGTGGGCTACAATTGTATAAATGGTCACAAGTGAAAATGACAGCCAGGCTAAGTTTTAAACTGACCTTGAAGATAGCTGACTGTTCCTCTTTGATGATGCCCAGGCAGCAGGCATACAATTATTTTTAGTGATTTCATAGGTAGATTAATTTCTCTCATTTAATATAGTTTGCTTCCATTTGGTGTAGCTAGTTACTAATTATTCGCTACAAATGAACAGAAGAATCTGAGAGGTGTTACAAATAAAAAACGTGGGTGATTACATCTTAAATTCAAACATAAACCTCATAAGCACATCACAGGAAATAATAATTCAGTGAATTAAATAACACACGAGCACAAAATGAAAGCCAATCGAACTCCTCAGCTACCTTCTGTCTACTGAGAAGTAGTTGTATTTTTGAATTTCAGTAATTGACACGTATCTTTTTTGTTTAATTCTAAGACATTATCCTCTAAAACCAACGTGTAATTATCCGACTGAAGTCCCCATTGCAAGTACCGTACCAGGGTAGAGGAGCTGTCTTGTTCCAGCTCTGCCTACAAATACCAATTGTTTCTCTTCGTAGAGTATTGATTAATTAGATTAATTTAGAGATGTGCAGCCTTTGCATTCACATTAGCCCATCACACTTGGGTCTTCTCTGCTGCACAGCTTCTGGAGTGACTGGATGCTCACCCTGCGTGGCCCCAGCCAGGCTCTCCCTGCAGCCCACACCCGGGACACACAGGGTGACTTCTCAGGGCAGTGTCATATGGTATCTGGCAAAAAGCATCTCATAGCAAGCGAGGCAATCGCAGCACAGAATTTTTCTTTTTTCTAACCTTGACTTTTTTTGTTTTAATTTTTCTTATAATTTTAGCTCATTAACTGTACAGATTAGTGGGTTTCTGTGACATTTCCATGCATGCGTACATTGTGGTTTATTTGAATCCACCCTCCCTAATATCTTCTCTTGCCTGCTCCACTCTTATGCTCTAACACCCAACCCCCTTTCTCTTTCCTTTTAGGTTCTTTTACTTCTTTTCTTTCTTTTCTTTCTTTTTTCTACGTTGTCTGTGTCTAGCTAACACAATGTCCCACAATTCTATCCATTTTCCTAAAAAATGACATGATTTCATTCTTTATAGCTGGATAACATCCACATGAATCGCTATATATCACACACGCACACACACACACACACATATGTACATGGACATATACATATACATACATACCAAAATCACCAAATAAGGAAACTGCTCACCATGGGCAACAACTGGCAGGAACAGAGACTCCATGAGGATGCAGAAGGTATGCCCTGAAGGGAACATGAAGTAAGGGCACTTTCTCTTGTTTAAAAGAAATAAAATTGAATACAAGGAAGAAATGAGAAGAGGCCATCAAAACTGACCATATAGACTTAAAAAAAAAAGACAAGTAGAATTTAGAGAATGTGATTTAAAGTAGAAATATCCTGATGATTCCAAAAGTGATTAACTGAAGCTGGAGGGGAAAGTGGTGAGTCAGAAGATGAAGCTACAAGCAGTAGAAAGGGAGAGAAAGAAAAGGAAAATGTAAAAGATAAGTTAAAAACACAGATTATGAAGCCACAAAGACTAAAGTCTACAAGCCATGTCAGAGTTCCAGAAGGAAATAACAGACAAAAATGGAGAGACAGTAATCTAGGAGACAAGGGTGACCAATTTTGTGAATTAATGAGGCACCCACTGACAGACTCAAGAGGGTCAATGAATCCCAAGCAGGTTTCATTGGAAGATTTATGCATTTAACCATATCCTGTTCAGCTACAGAGCACCAATAATAAGGAAAAGCTTAAGACTGCGGTGAATCCAGAAATATCCATGAGATATGAATATGACTGACTGCTGAGCCCTCACTCTGGAAAATAAGACAGTACAAACCACCTTTTGGGACTAAAGGAAACTCTTATCTCTCAAGAGCAAAGATGTCAAGGGGTCCTTCCCACACGAAAAAGGGCAGCAACAGTGAAACAAAGGGGCTAGCTGACTGAGAGCACACTGAAGGGCACTGGGACTGAGAAGCAGCTCTGGGCTGCAGTGTTCTGAGATGGGCATGGCAGGAAGTCCTGTGTTGCATGAGGACGCAGAAGGTGATGACACATTTCTCATGACAGCTTTCCCAGGGGAGACAGAATGTGAGTGGAAGTGGTAGAGATGTCTCACATAGCAGGAGGGTCATAGGCTCACACTGATACCCATGAGAGGCAATCCCGGTGTGCTAGTGTGGCTTAGGCAGGTGCATGCAAAGTCCCCTGCAGAAATGCTGAGGATACCTAGGGGCAGATGGGAGAGAAGCAACTATGTTGGCTCTTTCTTTACATCTGGACCCCAGTGCATGGTTGTCATATAGCAGCTGCTTAGGTGGGCAGAGAAAAAAACAACAAGGAAGCTATGGAAGTGATTCCAGTGAAATAATATGGGACAGAAGTTTCAAAGAGTTTGAGATTTGACTAAGATGAGTTGCAGGAATGTAAAGTTGCCTTAACACTAAAAGGCTGGGTTAGGTTAGGTGTGGCTTCGCTGTGAGGCACTCACCTACCATGCTGGAGGCCTTGAATTCTCTTCTCATTGCTGCAGAACAATGAGAAAAAAATGAAGAACAATCGGTACAATTCACAATGTGAAAAGATTGACAAAGAAACAAAAACAAGAGTAGGTGAATACATCAAAAAAGAACCCAATGAAATGCACACCCTTGCAGGATAAAATGTTCCACACGTTAGGGTTAGGGTGTAACTTTCTTAACCGGATGCATGTCCCCAGAATGGTACTTCTGACATCTCATTTTCTCCCCAAAGAGAAAAAAGGCAAGGCTATCCGTTCTCACCTCTTCCATTAGACATTCTACTAGATGTGCAATAAGGCAAGAAAAAATATAAAAGGCACACATATTGGAAAGCCAGGGGAGAAACTGAATTTGAAAGTGACATGAGATTTAATGTAGAAAGTCTGAAGGATTCCCTTGGGATTAATACATGACTTTGATAAGGTTGCATAATGTAAGATCAATATAAAAAAAGCAAGTTACATTTCTACAGATTAGCAATAAAGAGTGAGAAATTGAGCTTAAAATATCAATTAAAATAACATTAAAAAGTATGACATGGATTAATCCAATAAGATATATGTAAAATTATAAAGTAGTACTAAGAATAAAGGAAAATCTAATTAAAGTGGAGAAAATGTCATCAAGATGATTAAATACTCTTAAGATGTCAATTTCCTAAAAATTGATGAATAGATCCAAAGCAATCTCAATCAGAATCATAAGTTTGTTTTGTGATAAAAATTGAAAAGCCAATTCTTCATTTTACAATGCACAAAACCCAGACTAATCAAACCAATTTAAAAAAATGGGAACAATGTTGGGAGACTTATATACCTGAGTTCAAGAGTTATTGCTAAGTTACCATATTCAAGACAACATGATACAAGTGTAAGATAAAAATACAGATCACAGCACGACACAGGATAGTCTGCCATGACCCACACAGTGTAGGGTCCAAAGCCGGGGAGAGCAGTGGGAGATGAAGAAAATTAAAAAATACCGAGAAAGAAGGATACATACCAAGATTATGCTTGAAAGTTGGGACCAGGTGGAACCATAGCTTGTCTGGAGCTAATCGCCACCTGGAGTCTCACGTGCTCGTTATTTATAGTGGAAGGCAAACAGGAAGAGAAGGTGGGGCAAAGAGTACTAGTGGCTTACATGACCTAGGCGGAATGTAGTGTGATTGTTTCGGGATTGGGACAGAAAGGGAACAGGGAAGGATACACAATGTCACTATCTACTGGGGCTGTGCCATCCAGGGTCTACAGTATTAGACTCTCTAATCTATGGAGCAGAAAGGGAGTAGGGAGGAGATGAAGGGCCATCTTCAGGCTTGGCCCGAGGCAATAGTTCAGAACAAACTGATGTAGGGAGAACCAGATGGTGTTTCCCAAATTTACAAAGCCAATTTGATGAGAAATGATAAAGAGGCATTGGGCTGATTGATTATCTGCATACATATGCATATACACACGTACACTCAGGTGGGGGAACTTGTGTGGGGGTAGGTGGCACCTGAAGGACACTCTGTATCATTGTTTACATGTGTGACATGCGTTGGAACTCATTGAGTCCCACTCATTGGATTTGACTATATGTACATTAGACTTCAATAAGCTGATCAAAAATGTTCCCTGGAATCTGGAGAAAATAGGTAGTATGGTGAGAGAAGGGAAGAGAGAAAATGTAAGAAATTCTCTTGAAAAGAGAAAAATTCTCTTGAGATTAACTGTGGAGGTTCCTATGTTTGTAGTGACTTTGCCTGTTCCTGAGCCAGTGGTCTCTAAATGCCTGCATTTGTCACTTCCTGCGTACAAGTGTCACCTTATGCTGAGTTAGAGCTATGGATGTACCTGGTACTTGTTTATAGGTGAAGAGTCTACACTTGAACATGCTGCCATCAGGCCCTGGCTCAGGGTCCTTGCAGTCCCGTCTAGGCATCGTGTAACCCTGTGTGGGGTGGGGATCATCTCATTCCTCATCTTGGGCCAGGAGAAGCTACTGCTTTTCAGGGAGGTAGGGACATGTCTAGCTTTCCCTAATGGAGGAGGGAAGCCACATCCTGCTAGAAGCTGACAGGCTGGGCACTAGGCACATGGGATGATGTCAACCAACTGCTCATAGTAGAGGAAGGAAGGCTGGGATGTACATACTCTGAAAGCAGCAGTGCCACGTTCCAGTACTAGATGCTCTGTGTGTCCTTGTCACCTTGTCATTATCTTTGCTCTGGGCTATTGAGACATCCAGAGTGGAGAGGGACACACTGAGGATATAAAGGACTAGTAAGAGGTTGGAATATCACCTACAGGCAATTGGTATTAGGGAAGGATTCAGCTTCAGCTGTCCCATTTGAGACCATGAGGGTTATAGGAACATGAGACAGCATCTCTGCAAGTCAGGGTTTGAGATTCAAGGGCTTCACTTTCAGAAGCTGGGCACCAATATCAAGACTGACCAAGAGACCAAACAAGAGGCCATGGAATATCCAAAGTGGAAGGATCTAGAATGACAGAGTCTAAGGATATGTGGTGAGTACTTAGAAGGTTGCCGAGCACCCCAGAGAGCAGATTCTTCATCCCTGAGCATTGACAGCCATGCACTGGGCCACGTGAGCACTGCTGTTGTAAGTCCCACTTACAGAGGGTGAGTGGGAGGCTCTCACACAGTCTGGGCATCTGCCTGAGAAAGCTGTGCTGATCCCGGCACAGGGAGTTGGTGGCAGTGACAGAACATGAGGCCACATGCAGGATCACTGTGTCCTGGCAGAACTAAGTGTGTGAACACTGGAGTCCAGCTCTCAGGCAGCACTGTCCTTTCTCTGTGACAGCCTGGTCACGCTTCCCCAAGCTCTTATTTATAAATCGGTGTGATGATAAAAATAAAGCTCTCTGATTCAGCTGGGAAGACTATTTGTGGGCATGAGCTGGAGAGTATTCCATTAGGGCGATTCACTCTTAAATTATTATTTTCTGTAAGCTTTAGTGTTCTAAAAAGATTTTATTTTAATGTAAAGTGCCTGATTCTGCAGTCTTCAGTAAGGCAATAACTTTTCATTAACTTCATTTTTCATTTTTATCTTTCTTTGAGTGTTGCAGAACACAGCATATGATTTAGAATGTCATGTAATAACAACTCTCTAAAATTATCTGCCCTTATTTCCATTTGACACTAATATTTGATATGTTAAGTTAAGCAGATCTACAAATGTAGGTCTGCATTGTGTTGCCTCGGGTGACAATGAGAGCTGTCAGTTTTACACTTCCTTACTGAATTCATGTGGCTGATGACTGCTGATTTTTTTTTAATATTGTGTGTGTCTGAGTGTGTGTGTGTGCACAAGTGTGTAAGCATGTGTGTGCAGTGTGTAGAAAGAGAGAAACAAGGGGAGGATGCGAGGGGAGAGAGGGAGAGAAAGAAAGGAATTTCAACTGGTGCCAAAAGCCAACAACAACAAAAGAAATAAAAAAGAAAAAGCCTCAGTATTTCATATCTAAATGACTTAGATTTTTTTTGCTGGTACCAGGGATCGAACTCAGGACCTTGTGCTTGCGAGGCAGGTGGCAGAACCACTGAGCTAAATCTCTGGCCCTAAGCTCAATGGTTCTGCTGCCTGCCTCAAAAGCACAAGGTCCTGAGTTCAATCCCCAGTACCAAACAACAACAACAACAACAAAATCCCTTTCACGCTAGATTTTGTAAAAGTGATTAAAAGTAACTTCCAACATACAGGCTTACTTTCACTTTTAAAATTAATATGAATTCACAATAAAATTTTATTTATTTCTAAGTGGATATATTATTCAATTACATCACAGTGCCACCTGTGCAGGGCTTATAGATTAAATGAGTTCACAGGCTCACAGTAGCTCACATGACCCTTGCCTCTCCCACTTATCCTCTTCCTGAGCAAACCACTCTGAGTCTCACATCAGGACTTTAGCATATTTAGTTTCTTGCTGACTTCTCTTTAACAATGTGGATGGCTTTGTGCCGTGACAGGATTGAGCTCCTTTGCCAATGCCCAGCCCCACAGTGACGCCCTCGCCTCCCAGGTGACTTGCTGTGATGTGTGTCCTCACTGGCTTCCTGTCCATCACTATAGGCCCTGACTGTCTTCTTTGTAAGTTGAGGGTCTCAGGCCCTGCTCTCCCCTTTGTTCCTTGTCCCACCTGCTCCCTACCTCCTCTCTTCTGTTGTTTTTGTTTTTGTGTGCTAAAGTTGATAATGTTTATTTACTTTCCCCCTCCACTGCATTTATGTTTTGGAAACTTTGCATATGGATTTAAAAGTTGAAAATCAGTGGGCAACATGTGTGGTGTGGTGACTGTGAGCACTCTGTTCCCTGAAGAACCACATAGGTAACAGGGACCGCATCCACTTCTCAGTCCTTCTGGTTTTTCTGGAATTGTTTTCTGGGAAGCAGCTCATGTTGCTCACTGCACAACTCCAGGGGCCCTGTTCACATAAGTGCAGGGAAGTTGAACTTCCTGGTGTAAAGTGGCATGTCAGCTCAAGTTAATTGCCTTTCTCTTTTTCTTCTTTGTTTTCTGCTCTCATCACAACTTCTTTCCCTGCTCCCTTTTCCCTTTACATATCACCAGTTCTTGCAAGTACTCCTCAGACCTGTGTTCCTCACTCTGCAAGATGGGCTTCTCCAGTGCCATAGAGCTTGCTTGTTCTCCAGGTCCATGATATGGCTGTCATATCCTTACCAGGGATCCTGGTTTTCATTCTCTTTGATGCCTGTCCTTGACTTGCTGGAACAGCAATGTGTGCAAAGTAGATCTCTTCCTGAGATGGAGCCTTGCACCTGGTAGTCCAGTGGGTATGGGATTCTAGGCTGCAAGTCAACCTTTCTAAACTTGTAGAAGCAATTACCTAAGAATTTTTGTACATGGTGAGAAATCTAGTGATGGTCTGACTAATTCATTTCTTTCCATTTTGTGAAACTTTTAGGATCAGTCCATGTACTTAAATTTCAGGATGTTACAAATACAATGTTTCTTCTACATAAATGGGCTGGACACTTGGCAGTGTCTTTCAAAACAGATGGGAGCATTTCTCACTATTCTTTGATTATTTTATTCTTTCATATTAGTCTTTCCTCAAATCCTGCTGATCTTTTCTTGACTTTTCATCATGAAAGTCTAGTGAGGGAAGCACTGAGAAGTCTGCAAGCTTCTCTTGAACAGTGTGGGACTTCTAAAGGCCAGAAGGGAGATGAGCTGGTTCTAAAGTATAGCTCAGGTGTTTAGTGCATTTCCAGAGAAAGTTCGTTCAGTACACTGAGAGAATTTTCCCCTTGGAGAGTAAATGCCTAGTGTGAGTTTTGATCCCCAGAGACTGACTATGTCACATCAAAGGAAAGGACTTCACAGTGTGACTGAGGCTGTGGAATTTGAGATGGGGTGACGTTCCTGGATCAAACAAGTGAGCACAGTGTAACCACCTGGACCCTTAGCAGCTGTACAGAGCAGTAGAGATTCAGTTCCAGGAAGACCAATGTGTTGTCTTTAGGACAAGGTGGGCCACGTGCTGGGAAAGGTGAACGAGAGCAACCTGCATCTGACCGCCACTGAGGATACAGAAGCCTCCTCCTAACGCAGTAAAGGCAATGACGGGCAGGGTCTGAAGACAGGATGTGAGGTGCCAGGAGTCCAGCCTGAAGCTCCTCCAGAGGCTTGGAAAGGTCACAACCTCTGGCTTACCCACTTTCTGGGCACTGGTACGCAGTACCAGACACCAGAACTTAGAGGAGGAAAGGCTTATTTTGGCTCATGGTTTCATCCGTGGTCAGCTGGCTCCAAGGCAGAAATGTGATGGCAAAGGCGCATGGTAGGAGAAAAGGTCTTCAACTCATGGTAGCAGTGAAACAGTGAGCGAAGGAGACACAACCTTCCAGACCACACCTCCCATTACCCCCTCTAACCGGACCCCACCTCCTGAAAGCACATTCAGACACTGAGCTAGTCAGTTGATATGTTGTAAATCATGCCTCTATTGAATACAAATGTGCAGCAATGAGTTAAATTTTTATCATATTTCTGGAACAGAAGTGTTATTATTAAAGCTTGTGGCTTCATCCTGACATTGAAGTTCAGTATTTAGTTACCTACATCCCTTCTTGGGTGCCACACCATGTCACAAAATTATGACAATTTTCTGGTTGTGGAGAGTCAAGATTATAATGTGTGTGGATGATCGACAGGGTAGAACTCTTACGTTCCCTCCACAAAAGGAATGATTTGGCAATACACACAGGCATTTCCACAGCTGCCTTCTCATCTCCCACGTCAAGGGGGCTGGAGCCAAGGAAGGGAGCCTTGTATACTCTCAGGTACTTCTGTGAATAAGAGCTCTGGTCCCACTGTCCCATCCAAGGGGTAAGCATTTGCCTTTCTTACACACACACAAACACACACACACACACACACACCCTCTTGTGAAAATAAAAGATATTGGTAGAAGTTGGAATAGAGGAAGGAAGGGCTTTCGTGCCAGTGAGCCAAACTCTTACACTTTATTTTTCTACAGCATTTAAAAATGTGATTTCAGTAAATGAGGAATTTTGAGACCCTGAACTTTGTGGCCCTGTGAATCATTCTGCTTCTGTAAGATCCACTCTGGAAAATCTCTTTTTCAGCCTCCCTTCAGGTAGCCCCCAGATCAGTGACCTAGAGCTACCAGCTGTGGGCCAAGCCCAGCTTCTAGCTGTGTTTTAGTCAAGAATGATGTTTGCAGGTTTAAGTGCTTAATATGAAGTAGGGAAAGAGTACTATTTCATGGCATGTGACAATTATATGGGCTGGAATGTGGTACCCATGAGTGAAGTTCTGGTGCTCTGTGACAGCTGTGCCTCACGGCAGGGCAGAGTTGAGCAGCGGTGGTGAAGGCCATGAGGACAGAGAGCCTTAAATAACTCCTAGGATCTTTGCAGTGGGGCAACTCGGAGTCTTGTCCTGGACAAAACCATTGAGTGGCCCTTCCTTGAATCCCACCATGGGCAACGCTGCTTGTTCTTGTAGGGTTTCCTCGAGCATTGTGGCAGTGGCATGGCACTGGGGACCGTTCCCAGTACACACTACAAGGACAGGGGTGTGGAGAGCTCTCATGGGCCCATGTGGGCTGGCCTTGGGCCTTTTCTAGACCTTGCCAGCTACTGTGGCATACTATGCATGACTCAGAATAAGGGAATCTGCAACCCAGAACCCTAACACAGCCAAGCACCCTGACATGGCCATGAACTCTTTAAAAGCCAGGAGCTTCAGGACAGCCTAAGGTTACTTTCTGTGCATTCCTGAAGGAATTTCCTCTTCTTTCCAGATGCACATGGGTGTGCAGAATGTGGCACCTATTGGGCATTTGCTGTGTTGAGCCCTTTCCCATCATGATTGTTTGAACTTTGCACCATCTAATTTGATGCTCCAATGGGATAATGTGAAGAGAAACTGATGCTCAAGGCTTGGCTAGGAGAAGCTGGAGCTGGCACTGGCACCTGGGCTGGACTCTACATCTGCTCTGACCTATGGGATGATATGAAAGCTGCCAACTACTTCTCACCCCACATTTGGCCTCTTGCATGTCGTAAGCTTCTCATCTGCTCTTAAAGCCCTGGGTAGAGCAGTGTGAACGCAGGCAGGAACCGGAACTTCTGTGAGCCTCGGATTCCTCATGTTGAGAAGAGGGAGCAGTGACCCTTTCTCATGCCCAGACTAGCAGGCAATCAATCTGTGTGGCCCCTTCCCTGCTTCCACCTGACATATGACAGGCCTCTGGCCTCCACCTCCTGCACCACTGGGAGACAACGGTGCAGGAAGATGCCGGTGTTGCCCAGCGTGGCCTTTATGGGTATCAAAACTAAACAGAGGGGAAGGATCTGCTTCAAGTCCAGGACTTCAAACCCAGGTAGATATTTATAACCGAATCAATTTCAGTTTCACAAGGAGACGTAAGGGAGAAGAGAGGCAAACGTACCGAGCATTCTTTCTCTCTTCTTTTGGAAATAAAAAAATATCTTTTTCTCTGTATATGTTGCCTAATATATAGCCTTTTATATATACATATAGATTTACATATACACACATATGTATGTATGTATACATGTATGTATTCTCTGTGTCTCTAGATATATAGCACCTAGGAAAAGCTGGAGCTGAGATATATACAAATGTACATATATAAAGAGAAAGAGAGAGAGAGAAATTCCATTTCAGCCAGTTTTTCCCTCTGTATAGATTTTGAGGTTTAATTTTAGTGAGGAGAAAGGCACTGGGCATGATAAAGTGTTCTCACAAACAGAGAGAATAAATACTTCCCACAAAGCAGATCATGAAATATATTTTTCCCAGGGAGCTCCATTATTTTAAAAACAGCTTCTTTTTTTCCTTTTCATATTTATTTTAAGGGCCCCCAGCTGGCTGGGCTCCTGGCCAGGGTCTCGGCCTGCTCTCTGCACTGTCCCTGGCCATCAGTCATGCTCAGTGGGCAAGGGGGAGCGATTGCTGAGTGTCACAGCATCATGGAGCCAACTAGCCTTGACAACCCTTAAAAGGGGAGATGGATGATCAGTCACCTCCATGGACGATGCTCTCTGAGCATGTTCCTTTGCTACCAGACCACTCCTACCTTTTTCTGTTTCAAATAGGAACAGTGCAGCAGCTGTACTTTTTAGAGTCATGGTTTGGTGCCCATCTTCACCAAGAGGAGCCTAGAGGAGAGGTCGAGGAGCCTCACCAGACACTGAAGCATGATGAACACTGGAGGGACAGGAAGTTGCTGTCACCCCTCTTCTTCCAGCCTAGGACACAGCAGATTTCTTGTCCATGTCATTTGAGGAAAAGGGAGGAATGAACAGATGAGGTTGATTGGCTTCTGCTTAGGATTGCCTCATAATTGCTAAACCTCTGCATGAAAAACTCAGACTAGACAGGATCTATGGCCATGCCACACCGACTGTGTGCAGCTGAGTCTGACCTTGGAAGTCGGGGGAGCCTGGCTTGATCATTACTGAGACAGGAGAAAAAATGCTAGGCATGAACATGAGGTGTGGCTGTCCACACCATGTCTGGGAAATGGGCACAGAGATCTCTCACAAAGAACAGAGGAAACCACAGAGAAGCTTCCAAAGAGGTAGAATGATGAGGATGCTCACTTGATGATCCATGTCCGGGGCTTCTGTTGTAATACACCTCAAACTGGCTGGCTTTAAACACCAGGAATTTGTTCCTGCATGATTCTGGACACTAAAAACCAAAGTTCAGCATGTGAGTTGTGGCCAAACTGCTCCAGCCTCTCTTCATGGCCTTCTCCTCTCAGATATGTGTATCGAAATTTCCTTTACATAAGAACACTGTCATTAGGATTAGGGCCACCTTAATCCAGTCTGACTTTATTTTAATTTGACTACATCTTCATAAACCTTATTTTCAAATAAGGCCACACCTTAAGATGTGGGGCTCAGACTTCAAGAACTTATTTTGGGAGAAATAATTTGACCTGCAGCAGCCGAGCTGCTGAGAAGGGGTGCAGTCTTCTGTCTTGCCCTGTGAGTTCATACACTGATTTATGCATCTATTCTTCTAGCCGTGTTAAACTTTGTTATTATACTTATGATGCCCGGTATCAAAAAAGTGGGAAGTAGTGAGCTGAGTTTTCTCAGAGATGTTAAATCCTCTGCTTTAGGGGCCAGCCTTCTCCCAGACTTTGCAATAAATGACAAATGGCTGAGAAAAACCTTGAAATTTTCCCCCTTTCTCCACTTAGATCAACAAATGTTCTGGTTTTCTTAGACTTGAAAATATTTCTTCTTAATTATCACTTGTACTTATTCTCCCCTTCCCCTTCCTTCTGATCAAACATGATACTGCTTATGAACAAAAGCTCAGGATTCAGCACAGCATGGCCTGGAAACCTAGCTACTTCATGCCATTCTGATGCCAAATAATCCTGTTTATCTCTCACTATGGAATCAATAAAAGTAACCCAAACCAAAGCCTGGCTTATCTCTATTACATGAATGTCTGTGCTCTGCTAAGGCAAAGTTAGCCAGCAGAGGGAATGTAAATCACCCATGTCAATTCCCAGGCTTCAGTGACACTACATCCCATGAGCATGAAGAAGTCTAATGGGAAGATACTGCATAGGCAACGACCAGCCCGAAGGAGGAAAACTGTAGTTTTTTGTGCAGAATAGTACAAATTTCGAATGAGTTATGGTGGCTTATATTTGTTCTTTTCTCTGTTCTTGCTGCAAAATGATTGGTTTCCCTTCAGATTTGCTTTGGATAAATCAATGGTAGCATCTACTCAAAGCTTCTCTCTTCTGTTGGTGCCCCAGCATGTGCCTAACACATGTGATGTGTCCACCAAATGGCAGTGTAGCTTAGGAACTGATTTTCCTTGTTTGGCACCTTTGCGAGTCCTACGATCCCCTCAGCTCCCAATGCCAATGGAAGTTCTTGATGATTACTTTTAGGAAGCACCTTTTGGTATGGCAGCACCATTGATGAAACCTGAACATTCTGGTGCAAAACATTCTTTTGTTGAAAGTTTGGATGAAAACTTAAGTGACTTTCTGAAGGCTGGCAGTTTGGGCAACAATTAGCTACTAGCTCACTGGTAAGTCATTGTACCTCTCTGAGATATATTTTTCATCAAGAGACAAATAATATTTACATGTGACTCACTGAATGAGGAGTGCGGAGGCAGAGATGTCCTTGGTGGTCCATAAGGCAAGTGAGCTATGGCTGGGTCCACGGCTGTACTTGCTTCAATCTCTTGCACACCAGCCCCGTGCGGATCAAGGCTCGCAGGTGCCACATGCAAGCTTGTGACACAGTAACAGGAGCCTGCAGGTGGGGGCAGTGCAGAGTGCTCCAGTGCCAGGCCAAGGAAGGCTGAATACATAGCTTACGAAAAATGCTACTTCCCATTATTATTTCTTATTTTAATTTTATGTTTTCTACTTTGAAATTCACTCATAGCCAGTATGTGTTATGAAAAATTTCCTTGTTCCCTGTGGCCTGCATTTGATAATAATAACAGACAGACCCCTCAGTGGTGATATTTTTAAATAAGGAAGATATGGCTCCCTTGGACAGCGAGAGCAGCACATGAGGCTGCACACTGATTGAGGAGACCTGGTGTGGCTGAAACCTCTAGATTTTTACTATGATGCAGCTCCTATCCTCAGATAAGTATTATTCTTATTCCTTTTAGCAGTATTTACTTTAAAATATTTTATTGGACTATGGCTGAGTTTGAACAATTCCCGACAGTTAGAGTCTCGGGACTCCAGGTTGCTCAGGTGAGTGTGGTGAACCCTGGCTTCTGAGTGGGCTTCTCCTGGGGAGGTGTGAAGGACCCCTGAGGCACTTGGGGAGCCCCACTCTCTGTCTTCCGTTGCATTCTGACTACACCCAGACTGGGAATTTCTTTGTATATTTTTATAAAAGGGAGGGTGGCTGAGTATGAGGATTTGGGCAAGGTGTGCTATCGTTATCAAACATGGAAGCTCCAACAAGGAGAAAGCAGGTGCCCTGCTCCTTTGGGGTTCACTTTAGAGAAACACCCTAACCATTCGCATCGGTGAAGGATAGCTTTGTGTGTCAGTCTCTCACTGAATAAAGGCTTTGGTTGGGTCAATATGGTTCCTGAGTAGCAAGGGATCTCCATACATGGTATGAACAGGGCAGGATGGGTCTCTGTGCACAGATAAATGACCTTCACTGTTCAAACTCAGACTGACCTGTTTTGCTCAAAGAACAGACCCCATTTGTTCTCAAAAGAAAATCTGTTTGTAAACATTTATTATACTCTGTTGGCTCTATGAAACAAGCCTAATTCTGGAGAATATCTGAAGAGGTACTCACCAGTATTATTGTCACTGTCATCCTGTGTGGGCAGAAGCTCCTTGTCATAACATAGAGACAAAGCAGTATTTTTGCAAAGATTAATGAATGTATACAAAGGTAGATTGTGCAATGGAAACACTGCTAAAAATTAAAGGCAAATTAGAGACTTTTCTATTCTTTTAATGTGGTAATAGTTTACCAAACAATCTATGAGGTGATATCACCTATTAGACCCCCAGAATGCTGTCTCTGCAGAAAATTCCCCACGAAGTGTCCAAGCAGGGGTGAGGCTTGGTATTGCCATCCGGATCTACACCCGGCTGGGTGAGAGCCTACAGGCCTATCCCAGCACCTGTGCTGCCAGCTCTTTGTCAAGAATTGAAAAAATATTTTGCAAATTATTAGGAAGTCTTTTTGTATTTAAAGAGTATATTCTTATCATAATTATCTGCTTTAAATATTCAATTTGAAGGATGCATGGATGTGTAGTTTTAGATTGAAATGCCAACTTGGGGAACTAAGTTCCTTTGTGTGTTTTAATTGGCAGCTGGAAATTTATATTCAATTTTGAGAAAAAGATAGTCATTGTGTTTCAATATCTCAGTTTCAATTTGTTGAAATAACTAAGTGTGAACAAAAGACACACTTTATCTCTTTATCAAAATCACAATATTTTGCAAAGAACTTCTACAATTTGCTTAATTGTGTGTATTTTTAAATGATGGAGGCAGGTTTTGTCTACATCTACCTCAGTATCAAGTAGGAGCTGCCTCTGGCTGCCCGGAGTCATGGGTTTGCTGGGCTCCCATCTGCAGGAGTGTGGCCAAGACAGAGGCTCCTCATTGGTGAAGTTGACCAGGGCCTTCCAGGGCCCTGATTGGTGTGGCCAGGTGTATGGTGACTGCTAGGGTGGGTACAATTTATTGTTTTAAAAAAGACAATATAAAATATCACAAACTATTTAGAGGCAGTCAGACGAAGGAGTACCTATGTACGATAATGTCCAGTGGGCACCTCTGGGCGTTGTATGTTACAAACTTGCCCTGTGACATTTAGTCAGGGATAGCAAGGTTCTTGTTCATGGATACTCTTCTTTCAAGTTCAAATATGTCATCACTGGTCAACACATTGTGGCTTTGACTTTCAAAGTAGTTCTGACAGCTGAATATAGTCTTCTAAGATATACTCAAAACATAAGAAGTCCTTTCATTGTTAGAAAAACTACTATGGAAGATTCCAGAGGGAAGCCTGCAGAACCAGAGGCTGTGAGAGCCTTTATGCTGTGGTCTAGTCTACCTCACAAATAATAACGCTCATTCCAGGAGCTCTTTTGTTGCCAAATTTAGCATTGCTAAATACTAGTCTATTTTTTATTAAGAAGAGCATGTTAATAGGTAATGTAATATTATATAAGTCTATGTATATGTGCATGTATTTTCCATTTTAGGGTCAACTTGACATTACTTGTCCTATAAAACTGATTAAATTCTGACATTGTGCTTCCTTCACCTCTTCCTCCCCACCATATCCCTTGTCATTCCTTCCCCTCCTGTTTCTTTCTTTTCCTAAACTTCTTGCTCTAAAATCCCCTACATGGAGTCAAGAAGACTGGGGTGGGGAGTGGGTCAGGCAGTGGGGCTTGGAGGCTACAGCCTGAGGGAGGGAGAGAGGGGCCTGGCCTGGGGTGAGGAGCATCTGAGGAGGAGGAGTGCCAGCAAGGTACTATGGTGACCACTTTAGGTGACCCATGTGCACCAAGTGCCAACCAGCAGGATGCAGCAAGGACAGAGCATCCCTTCTTAATAGTCCGAGAAAACTGTAGAGCCTGGATGTAATTATGAGGACATGAAAATCCACACCACTGATGAGCATTCTACATACACCCTATTCTCAAGTGTTTATGTAACTGTACAGGGGTCTGGGTTGGAAGAAAAGATAGATGAAATGTTAATCATAAAAATGGAGTGATAGTCTTTCCCTCTATGCTAACAACATTGAATCAACTGAGGGTACTATTTCAACCAGTTAATCAGTTAACTACATTTAAAGACTTACTGCTATGGCAGCTAATAAATGCATTATACTAGTGGCACTTTACAATACAGAAAGTACTATCAATTACTTCACTTCCTTCAGTCTCACTAATTTTTAGGATAGGCTAATTTCTTCCATAATTGAAACAATTACTCAAATCACAGTTGCTTAAGCAACAAAAGTTTATTTTTATGTATGCTGAGTCTAATACATATCTAGGGGATTGTCTGTGCAGGGCTCAGAATCAAGAATCCTTCAATGTTTCACTCATTTCAACCCATGCTGCCCCTTCCATAAAGGGGCAATAGCGTGTAGAATCCTGCACTGGCTTTTAGACGTACCTGGTTGTGAGTGACAGGCATCACTTCTGCCCACATCTCATTTGTCAAAGCAAGGCAACCTCACTTCCAGGGGAGGAGGAGTAAAAGGAGAAAGGAACCACACAAAAAAATAAAAGATGAACACTAGCATTTCCTTGTATCTCTAATGTGTGTATGAGAGGATGATTGAATTAATTATCTGACAGATGAAAGGAGTCATTGTATACAGGGAAGAATAAAAAGTTTGTGGCCAAGTAGGTGAGAATTGTAGACCCAGGACTCAAAAATAGCTCTTTAACTTTCAAGGTCAACTCCCTTTTCATGAAAGATTCTTCATTTCAGAATGGTTAGTTTTTTAAAAATATATATAATCATAACAACGTGGAGAAGAACACCACTTCTGTTACCCAGAAGTGTCTGAGGAGTGAGACAGAAGATCAAGGGAGTCAGGTCATAGATGTCAGGAGTCAGGGGCAGCAAAGCATGCTGCATTTCGAGAACTTTTCCTACTACAGTGAGGAGGAAGGTGTCACTCTGGGTCCTTTAGAGAAATGGAAGTTTAGAGACTGACAGAGAAGAAATACCTTTTGGGAACTGGCCCACATGATTATGACAGTTCTGAAGCACCAAAGCTGATCTCTTTGCAAGCCAGAGAAGCTGGTAGTGTAGCTGGTGGAGCCTGACAATCCGAGAAAAAGGAGCTCAGGTATTTGAGGCTAGGACAAGATGGATGTGCCAGATGAAGAAGAGAGAGCACAAAAGAGAATTGTTCTTCCTCCTTTCATCTACCTTTTCCTTCAACATGAGCTCTCAGTGGATTAGGTGTGCCCACCCACAATGGTGAGGGTAGATCGTCTTTACATGGTCTATTGATTCAAATGCCAGTCTTCCGGAAACTTCCTTGCAGACACACCCAGAAATAATGTTTACCATTGTTACTGTTAGCTCTCTGGCATCCTTTGACTTTGTCAAATTGACACATACAATTAACCTTTACAAAGGAGGTAGATTGTACATAGATAGGGATAGAGGATGGTGCCATATTTTGTTTTATTTTGTTTTGTTAAGTTTTTAAGATGGCAGAAAATGGAACTTGTTTATACTGGGATTTCTGAGATCCTGAGGGTCTGGTGTCCTTTTAACGCTGAAAAATAATAATGAGGAAAACCCATTAACCATTTTAATAACAAGAAGCTTAGGGTTTCATCAATTCTACTACCTTTTTGTCTTTGGGAAGTGAGCAGATAAATAATCCTATCCCCAGGAAGAGTTGCTGCCTGAAAATTTGTGGAGAGATAGTAGCGAAGTCCCCGATGCTATCCTGAGATGCGTAGCCTGTCCACTATCATCAGTGCTTGGCAATCAGAACAAAATCAGTGGGAGGATAAATGCCAGCTCTGTACAGTGACAGACACATGCCTAGGCAACAAACAGTTAAGGGGGACCAACAGCCTCTCTTCCTCTTTTTGAGACACATAAAGCACAGTGTGACAAAGCTAAGCTGCGAGGTGGAGAGGTCCATGGGGAGAAAGGTCCAGGTCGACAGCCAGCCATGGCCAGCACCAACTTTCTCAACCCGAGCGTGCGCCATCTTGGAATTGCACCTTCCAGAAACGGACGAGTAGCTCCACCTTGTGCACCATGGGGCTGGACCAGGTGAGCCCTGTCAAGTTGCAGGCTCATGAGCACATTGATGAGTGTTACAGTTTTAAGCCATAAAGCTTGGCAAGGATCTGACTTGTAGCAATATATAACAGAAACATTTCATTGGCTTTATCTTTCATCAAACAAAAATTTACTGAAGATTTCCTGTGAAAAGATAAAGCTGTGGACATCTGCATGATGCTGTCCTCTTTCAGATTTATGTTCCAGTTCCAGGAGACAGAAGAACAACCTATTTCAATGAATAATAATTATATTTGTAAACCAAATGCCTGCCTTTCTTCACTCTACTTCCATGGGTCACTTCCCTCCAGTGTGGCATAGAAAGAGGATCTTCATTTCTGATTCTTAACCACCCATGTGGTCTTGGCTCACCTGGGTCTCTCCAGTTATTGCCACCTCTCTTCATGGCATGATGAGCTAAGATAGGGTGTGGCCAGGTCACATACAAATAGATCTCTCTAATGCTGTACCCCATTTCCCTGCCATGGAATTTTTTTTTTCCTTTTTTTTTTGGTACCAGGGATCGAACTCAGGTCCTTGTGCTTGTGCAGCAGGCAGCGAAACCACTGAGCTAAATCCCTGGCCCCTGCCATGGAATTTTAATGTAGCTCTAAAATCTCTGAAGAGCAATGAAGTGATCTCCAACCTTGAGGGTTGGTTTGCTTTCTGGCTTAGTCTGGATCCACTTCTCTATTCTCTTTGCACCTCCTTGCTGTCTTTAGTATCATCTACTTGAGAGTAACTCTCTCAAACACATACAGTGGGCTCCTTGTCTTTTTGGCTTGTGTTTATTTGAGAGGCTGTCAGGCGTCACAGACTGAGTCTGGTCAAAAGCCAACTCTTGGTTCTGACCATTGGTCCACCAACACGACAGGTCACTCTTCTACTCCCGAGAGCCAAGAACATCCTCATAGATGCTCTAGTCAGCCTGGCACTTGCCCTCAGTTTTCTCCTCCATTAATTTCCATCCAGTCCCTCCATAGAGCTAAGACCATTAGAGCTGAGGTAAGGCCACTCCTTCTCTGTCTCAGTCCACATCAGCACTGGACATTTCTCTAGTGACTCTACTTCCTTTTATACCCCTATGAACTGCATTCTACATGGTGAGAAGTTAGTGATGTTTCTATTTTTAACAGGTGTTGCACTTCATTCACCTAATTTCATCAGCTTCCTTTGTTCCTACAAGACATTTCAACTCCTTTCTGTCTGCTTTGCATGCTGTGCCCCTCTTGATGTTCACTGGCCTTGTTCTAGACCTTGTTTTGGGAAGTGACTGTTGATCATGGAGGACTGATCTCCCACCAGGGGCTCATCCCTGTTTTCATAACTCAACCAGGAGCACTGGGCCTCAGGAGACTTGTAGTCTAGTGGTCCATGGAGGGCCTGCTCTTGCACATTACTTGGAACAGAGAAGCACTGTTTATATTTTGGCCATTGTGATTTTACAACACCTGTAAAATAGAAATGCCATTTAATGTTTGTTTTGTAATGTCTATATTGTCCTGTCCAGCAATTCCATTGTGGTGTAACATATTTCACAGGGTGTCCAGTCTCTTGGAAACATTTACATTTCAAAGCAGGCTGAAGGAAGAAAGTAGGAGAATGCTCCATCATGCTAGGAAAGGGCAGTGTGGTCTGGGTGGTGCTCAAGGTGGGCCCCTGACACAGACATTTTCTGCCTACACCCAGTCAATACCCTAAGCAATGTGTGTTACTTAGGTCATGCCAGTTGGCTGATATGAGCCTCAGTTTCCTTATCACAGTATAGAAAGAACATTAATATCTTTACCATTGTGTGTGAAGAATGAAGGAGATAAACACAAGAAGTGATCAATAAATCATAACCATTTCTGAGAATATATGCCACTTCCCTTCCTTCAGTTATTATGCTGAACACTCATCCTTTTTTATCCAGCAAATACACTTTGGGGAGCTGCACCACTCAGAGGTCCTTGCCGGAGAGATCCAGCTAGCCCTCTGTTATGAAATGAGACAAATACTTTTATGTAGCCTGGCTTTCTTACTTTTATCTAGGGTCCTCCCCAAAGCAAGAACCACCTTCGTTTAGGTTCCTATGGCTGGGTTGGCAAGTACGCTTTACTTTTCTCTCAAATAAAGAGTTTTGGGCCTAGCAGTCTGCTAGTGACATCGCATCACTAAATTCGCATGACAGTCATGAAACGCTCCCATAATCAGGGACACGGGGTGATTTTCCGCCCCTGACAAGCCCCTGTATTGAGTATGATAACAGTTACTTTGTCTTCATCCACTGGCGGAGTATCATATCAATCCATTTGATGATCCAGCCAGCCGAGCCCGGCACTTCTGTATCAATCTTCATACAGTGCTGCCTGTTGTCTAACAAAAAGCCTGAAATGAGATCATTCAATCACTTGCTGCCGCCCGGCTGTGCTCCTGGAGGATTTTAGCTCCCTGTCACTTTTCCACCCTGGCATGGAGAAAACAGGGGACTAATTGCAGTAGAAATACCTAACACCATCAGAATGGAGCCCACTGTACAGACCATGTGTAGGAAGAAAGAAGCCGCAAATTCCACTGTGTGCGCTATTTAAATATTTTTTTAAAAATCATGGTGGTGATGTGAAGAGAGGACGGAATATTCCCATGTGCTAACATTCTGCAACTATCTTCAGCTGGGGAATTATTATGCTGTTTCCTGAAATGGATTTTTATCACAAGAAATTTCTAAGTAGGGAATCTATTTCATGTTGGGTGAACGATTAGCCCTCTGAATATATTCTAGAGTTTTCCCCAAACGTAAAACACAATAAAAATTTTATAAATCTAAAAATGAAACAAGAAAAAAACTGCATTGTCTCTGAAATCTATAATGCTAATATCGGAAGGGCAGATTGCATAAATGCATGTTCTTTTTTTTTTTGGTACTGGGGATCGAACTCAGGTCCTTGCACTTTCGAGGCAGGCGGTGGAACCACTGAGCTAAATCCCCAGCATAAATGCGTGTTCTATATTGCTATGTGTTTGAATAATCTTACTGTTGAAAATGGAAAAAAATTAATAAAAATTAAAACCCAAGTTGTCACTCATTCTATTCCCAGTCTATTTTGGGAAATTTCAGATCCTATGAAGGTGAGTTTCTCTGTATAATCAACAAAAATGAAGACTAAACTGACTTCTGGTAAATCTAGAAACCGTTTTTGCCAATAAGATGGGGAAAAATGGCATAATACTCAGAAATATGGGAAAAATTTAACACCTTGGTCTGAATCCTTTCACGAAAGCACTTTAGATGTGCTAGATGCATTTCAAAACTGAAACCTCTGTAGCTTTTGGGATTCGATAGGAATCTTCAATGTCTTGTTAAGGAGACAGCATACAGATTTTATGAGAGAAAAACACTAGGTCATTGCTAGTGTAAGACTAGACCATGGAGTTGACCTTCGGTGCCCTTGGGTAAGGTTCCCACGTGCCTCCTGTCCTGACTGCCCACATCATGCTGCTATCTTTTGGGGAAAGGCATATTGTTCTAATCATTCTGAATCACTCATGAACACATAAGATATTAAGAGAGTTTGTCATTTTCAGGTGGTGTTCTGTCCCTGTGGGCCAGGTGCCAAGAAACATGTTAATTATTTCCCTTAATACCAAACCTTTATGTTTTAAATACAGTCTCTCAGAAACCCAGAAGCAGATGTGCAGCGGTATAATACCAGAGAAGAGCCCAGGCTGCTGTTATTCAGGTGTGCCGATGGGAATTCCAGGGTGTCTCTGTGCACAAGGGGGCTTCTTTGCACATCTGTGGCTGAGGATCTGACCCCTATCTGGCTTTTCATGCATTTGTTTTTCCTCCTCTATTTTAAGCAGCACAGGAAAAAAAACAATGTTCCTAATTATTTCCTTGTGATCTAATTTGGATACAGTTCACACACATGAAGAATTCTTGGTGTGATATTAGAAAGATACAAAATGAAATTAAAACACAGAATTCACATCATACAGGTAGAACTGACACATGGGTAGAAGATACAATAATACTTGTCCTCTATTTGAGAAAAAAATTTCTTTTTATTGACCTAAAGATTGAAGTAAGAGACAATGAGTAGCAAATGCACTAACAATGGACTCATGATGCCATACTGGTTTTATAAAGGCTTGAGAATAAAATTAATGTGGCTTCTAAATCCTGCTCTTCCTCTAGCTCCATGCAGAGTGAGAATCCCTCTGCTCCTTAAATCTAACAACCAGTTTTGCAATGTCACCAATTTTTTTTCAATCATCCAAATACCACCAATTCAGGGAGGCTCATAAACTCCCCACCTACAGTTCTGGGGGATGAGTAGCTCCATGTAGTATGGAGGTGGACGAGCAGCCTGTCTGGGTGAGATATGGTCCAATCAACAGCCAAAGTTTTCCTTGTCAGTTTTGATATATCCGATAATAGCTGTAGGTTGTTTTGCAATGTCCAATGTTCTGTGAAGATGGGCTTTTCATATTCTTTATTGTTTTTTACTGACAAAATGTTGCCTGGACTTTTGCAGTTTTGTGAAATGAAACAACAGTAAAAATAATATATAATTTAGCCTCATCTACCCAGCTGCATGCCCATCCTGTGGCTAGTTTTGGTCAGGATATAATGAGTTCCTGTTCATTGATCCTTCATAAGCACAGCCTTGGTGATTGAGCACAACCCAGCCAAACACTACAATTCATTCAGGTCCTCTCTGCCTGAAAGATCCATACATACCCTTGGTGGGTGCCTTGCCATTTGTGATTGTATTTCACTACCTCTCAGACTCTGAGTTGACAGGGAAAGAATAAAAATGCATCTTTCCACAGTGGGTAAAGGCTGCTGTGATTTCACTTGTCCGGCAACTGTGCGTTTCTACTGTATATTGGTTATTTTTTCAGGGGAGCCAAATTTCTTCCCAACTTTGGCCCCCATTGTATATAGAAACGATTCCACGAGTGTGTGTGTGTGTGTGTGTGTGTGTGTGTGTGTGTGTGTGGTACTAGGGATCCAGTGCAAGCCTTCACACATAACAAGATCTTTAGCACTTTTTTATTTTTTATTTTGAGAAAGGGTCTTGCTAAGTTGCCTAGGCTGTGCTGTAACTTAAAATTCTGCTGTCCCAGTCTGGCAGACTATTGGGATAACAGACATGAGCCACCATGCCCAGCTAAGTCAGCCAATTCTGGTCTTCATGAAACCAGTCCTTCTGGCCCTTCCCTATGGAATGCATACAGGTTCACACACACAGAGACACACACACATTGACGTGTCCCACGAAGAAAGGTATGTGCTCCTAGGAAAGAGTGTCACTGTTGACATACACATGTTTATGGATGCATGACATGCACTGTCATCATCATCACATCACAAGACCACATCTTTTGTCCTACTTCTTGGTAAATAACATGATTTTCCAGTCAGAATAATTATTTAGGACTCAGTTAATTCAATACATTTTGGTGACTATAATCAGTGATTAAAGGTATTCTTTGCTTTTGAAAAGTCCATAGACAGGGAAGTTTGAAAGTTTTCTGCCATTTTTCACAGCAGTTAGCAAGTATGAATTGGCTTTTCTTGGCATAAACCCCCCTGCTGTGGAGGCCTCTTCCACGTGAGAGAACTTCTTCCATGTACTGGACATTTTGTGACAGGATGCTCACTGTCTTATTTTCTCATTACTGAGACACAATATCCAATACCTGCAACTTAAATTAGGGGAGGTTTATTTTTGCTCATGTTTTAGAACTTTCAGTCCTTGCATAGTTGACCAGCTCCTGGCAGAAGTGGCATAGTGTGGGCATGGTGGAAAAAAGCTGCTCATGTCATGGTATCCAGGAGGCAGACAGCAAAGAAAGGAGGAGGGGAAGGAGAACAATTCTTCCAGATCACATCCGCTGTGACCTGCCTCTTCTGACCAGGCCCTGCGTCTTAATAGCAAATCAGCTAGAAGCTCTCATAATCTAACCACCTTCTAAAAGCCCCTCCTATGAGCACATAAGGCTCTTGGGGGACCACATACATATAAACCACAACATTCTACCCCTGGCCTCCAAAAGATTCATGTGTGTCCCCTTATGCAAAATGCATTTAGTTATGTCTAAGAGTAGCCAATGTCCTAACAGTTTCAGTATTGCTAAAAATTCCAAGTCTGAAGTCTCCTCTGAGACTTAAGGCAAACTCTTAGCTGTGAGCCTTTGTAGACATCAAAAAGAAGTTAACCTCTGTCATCATGTAATGATGCAAGGTAAAATTCCCTATTCCAAATGGGAGAAATAGGGGGATAGAAAACTAATAGGACTAAAGTAAGATGAAAACCCAACAAAGCAAACTTAAAGCTTGGAGCTCTGAGTCTAGCATCAGGGGCAAAATGTGGTGAGATATAAGCTCCATAGGGGTTGGGTAGCCCTGTACCTAAGGCATTGCCGGTGTTAAAGCCTTCATAAATTTTCTCTTGGGCTGGGTCTGGTCACTGTTTGTGGCTTTCCTTAGATGTTCTGTGTTCCTGGCTTCTTTGAATTTCTGGGGTCGCCACAGCAATTTCAGCTTCAGTCTCACAGCTTCATACATTACCCTCTCAGGGGCACACTGCCTGGCCTTCCAGGCCTTCTTCTGATGCTTGAATGGCAGCCTCCATAACCCAAAAGCTCTTGCATTCTGCATTCCTGTAACATCAGCACCAAGTGGATGATGTGAAGTTCGGCTCCCGTCTTGAGCAGTAGCCAGGCCTCCTTCAACTGTGGCTGTAGTGACCTCTGGAAGGCTAGATGGTTGATCACTGTGAACTTTATCCAGGGAAACCAATTCCAATTATCCTGGCTGTTCTCTAGATCATCCTTCTTTGGAGTGAGGTGTCCTGGGGCTCTGTTTTCAAACAAAATCTTTCACTTTTGCACCTTTGAGCTGTTAAAGGGCTGGGTCTTGCTGATATCTGGAATTCTCTCAAGGCCTTCTTCCTTTTGTCCCATTACAAAGTACTTGCTTCTTTTTAATGCTAATCTTTTTAGCAACCAAACTTCTCTGCCCCATCTTTGCACAAACTTTCTTTCTAGCAAAATTGAAAACTTTAAAAATTACTCAACTGAGCCATTTCCTCTGATTCTCAATGTAGAGCTGGCTAAAAACCCCTAACAGTACCCATGCCACAGACCAAATGCTGGGCTGCCTTGAAATATCCTCAGCCAGGTTAATTAATTCACCATCATTAATCTCAGTTTCCTACAAAGTTTCAGGAAATGTACAAAATATAGACAAATTTTCTGCCAGGGTAGAACACATTAGGGCCTGGAGTCCAACTGCCAGTGGAATCCTTGTTCTCAACTGCTCATTTATCAGAATTCTGGTCTTCTGAGTTCTGACCAGAATCTCTTATTAACTTTAGCTTATAACATTCTAGCCAGCATCTCCAAACCTTTCCAAACTCCTCTCTCAAACCTGTTTCACAGACTTCTGAACCACGTAGTCAGGTAACAGTGACAGCAATGACTCCACTTTTTTGGTATTCAAATCTTTCTTAGTTACTTTTCTTTCACTGGAACAAAATTCCTAATATGCAGAACTTCAGAAGAAAAGGTTTATCTTGGCTCACACTTTTTAGAAATTTCAGTCTTTCATGGTCAGCTAGCTGCTAGGAAGGACAGCATGGCAGAGAAACACAGCAGAGGAAAAACTACTCAGGTCATAGCTGCCTGGAAGCAGCCAATGAAGGGAGGAGCTGGGGAAGGAGATATAACCATCAAGGGCACCCCCCCCACCCCGCTGTGACCTGCCTTTTCTGATTAGAACCTACCACTCAAAAGCAATCAGCTAGAAGCCTTCATAATTCAACCACTTTTCAAAAACCCTACCTATGTGCACATGAGGCTCTTGGGGATCATTTAGAGATAAACCATAATACTAATAATAATGCTAATTAGGAAAACATGTTTCTTTAAAGTGAAGTAACTATTCTTAGCAGCTGCCATTTCTTTCTTTGGTGTGGAGGAAACACTAAAACAAACATCTGTAGCATGTGAAAATTGACCTTCTTTTATGATATGAGTAGTTACTGGTTATCAGAGACTAAGCTTGGTGCAGGAGTGAGCTCACAGCACAGTTTCACACAGATCACTGCAGTCTTCTGTACATTCATGAAGCATAGGGGGAAACGGGCTCAGAGAGGTGAAGGCCTTGCCCAAGTTAAGTGGCAGTTCTGGACCTAGAACTCAGGTCTGCTGGCTTACAAAGCCCCTTGGCTGTTTAAAATCTCATGGTCAACTCCCCCAGCTTTCTCCATGACCATGTAGAAATTAACAGGTAGTTTTTCACTCTTTCAGAAAAGGCTTTATTTGTCCTGGGAATCACCACTTCCATCTGTACCCTTCACATCATGTCTCAGTGTCTCTCCTCCTCTCCCTCTTTCTCCAGCCTTGATGTGGCTCTACTACTCCATCTCGGTCTGGGGATCATGGCTCCATGGCTTTGTCTCTGCATTGGCAGATCAAACTCAGGACCTGGAAAGAGGGAGAGAGGGTTGAACTCAGGACCTTGTACTTACCGGGCAGGCACCAGCTCCACTCAGCCACATTTCTGGTCTCCCTCTCACTCTCTCCACTCAGCTACATCCCCAGTCTCCCTCTCCCTCTCACTTGATTAGTATGAATTGCCAGGCTGCAGCTTGAGCTCATCCCGGAAGATTGGCACCAGGTGCAGGGCTTCGGTTGCTCATGGCCTCCCCTGATGCAGCCTGGATCAGATCCCTGTCCCAGGGATGCTATGCTGGGATCAGTAAGAGCTCTGTGAGTCCACAGAGTGCACAGAAAGGGTGGGAGCAAGAGGCCATGAAGGAGGGAAACCTCACCACTCCTATAATAACTAACTGGGGGGAGCCCTCACGCCATAGTCATTTTACTACCCCCACTTCCCAATATCATACTGTCACAGTGGCAAGTTCCACATGAGCTTTGGAAAGGATATTCAAACCATGGCAGGGAGGAACCAGGGAAATGGAAGACCATTTAAGCATGAGAAAGATGCTATGTAACTGTGCAATACTTACAACAACCAGTATTACAACCTTGTTATATAATCTTCTCCTGTTTTCTTCTTCCCTCCCTCCCTCCCTCCCTTCTTTCCTTCCATACTTTCTTCCTTTTTTCCTGTGTTAGGAATATAACTCAGGGCCTTCTGCATGCTTGACAAGTTCTTTACCATTGAGCCAAATCCCCAGCCCTCATCTGTTTTTTAATTCAACAAATAATTATGGAGATTATTGATGCTTTGGAGGATGCAAAGATCAGTGACTTTTACTGCCCTGGTTCTCCATGAGCCACATAATTCTGGTGAGTTTCCTTTTCCTCTTGGTAAAATAAGGGGGTCTGGGAATTGTTTTCTAATGACATCCTCATTTTCAGCGGCAAAATGTGACTGTTATTCTGGTATGGCGGGGAGCAGCAGAGCACCCTGATATCCTGCCTCGCTCACAGACTGCTATGGGCCAGGCCCATCCTCGGAGAATAATCTCCTTCCTTTTTCATCCTTGCAGCCCCACAATGTCATGGGGCCTGGACTTTGGTTTGTCCTCCACCCTGCCAGCCCCCACCTGAAAAGTGCTTTTTACAAGTCACACGCCTGAACCTGGTTGCTTCCTGGCAGGGCACTTAGGTAGGGAGCCAAGGCCAGGAGGGTACCAGGGCCCAGAGGTGGGCGCGGCTGGTTGTCTGTTTGCACAGGTAGCTGCTTTTGGCTCTTTCTCCCTTCATGCCTCCTTCTGTCTTCCCTGTTCTCTCTTCAGCTCTCCCTCACTGAAAGCCATCATTCAGTTCTTATACAAAGCCACTTAGTAATCTCCTTACTGTTTGCTGTGAACACAAGGAGTGTATGAATCTCAACTCAGGGTAGCCTATCTGTTGTCTGACGATAAAATAATAACTTTTATTATCCCACTGTGCCCATTTTGCAAATTCAATAACTGAGGCCAAGGGGAATGAAGGATTTACCAAGGTCAGAGGGCCTCTGAGAGGCAGTCAGGCCCCACAGGGAGACACGGAGACTTGTAAACAGAAGAAGTGTTCTCTGTCCCAGGGGACTGGAAGGACAGCCACGCCTGCCCGTCCCGGATTCCAGCGGGCTCTGAGGAGTGGAGCTGGGATGTGAGAGGAAGTGTTCCTGAAGGCAGGGTGGGCCGAGGGTCCCTCTGAACACCACCAGGCACCACAGGCCCTGTTCCCACCTGCACTGCTCTAACCATTTCCTGTGCACAATGGCACAAGTCACTGCAGCATGTCACAGCTGGGTAAGAACACACAGGCCTTTGCCAGATCTGTGCTCATCAAGTGACAAGTTATTTCTAGAAGGATGCATCTCAGAAATTTTCTGTGCATTAATTTTTACAAGTCACTAAACATAGAGGACATTCCAGTGGTCTCAGAAAAATTGATGGTACTTGTACATATATTTTTAATAAAAGTTTAGAGCTGTTGGTCACATAGCTAACTTAAATTATTATTGTGGTTGGAATGTGCTTTTTTGTGATTTATCTGAATTATTCTGAAGGAACCCTAAAGTCTCTGAAGCAAGCGTCATATTACATTTAAGGAAAAATCAGCCCCAAGTACAGCAGACTATTTAAAATAGGGCAAAATATTTTTGAAATGTCCAATGATAGAGTAATAGGTGAACAATGATAAGCCATAAACTGCAGGTGCTTGCAGTTTTGAAATAAGATATATATGCGTTATTTTTTTCTTTTTTTACAAAATTTTGCATTACATTAACCAAAGAAGGACATGAAGGGAAAATAATGATAGAGATATAGATGTTTTTTCTCAGGTATAATATTATAGGCATATTTTTCTAATTTATTGTTCTAATTCCATTACTCATTTTCCAATCTTTATTCCAAGAGAAAATATGACTAAAAGCAACTTTTTTTCCCATTTAGTTGATTGGTCCATTTTAGGTCTACAATGCAGTTGCATCCATCATTGGGATCTTGCACCTGTGCATGGTGCATCTTGGTTCTTATTTTTTCCCCTTCCCCAGCCCTCCCTTCACCCCTCCACCCTTCCCTATTTACAAAGAATTTGTTTCCGTGTTTTTCCTTTTCTCATATTTTTTCTTTTCCCTTCTTTCCTTTCCCCTTCCCCTCCCACTTCCCCTATTCCTTTAGACATTTTCTTCCTATTTCACAATATCAATTACACATTTTGATTCTTATTTACACTTTTAGTTTTTTCACACGAGAGAAACTATTCGGTATTTACACGTGTGTCCTATTTATTTCACTTAAGAGCATGGCCTCAATGTGCATCCATTTAGCCATAAATGTCTCTAATTTCTCATTTTTTATGGCTGAGTAGTACTCCATTTTATTTTAAAAAACCCACATTTTCTTTATCCAGTCTCCAGTTGATGGGCATTTGGGCTGTTTCCAAGTTTTAGCTATCACAAACTGTGCCACTATAAACATGGGTGCACATATATCACTGCGGTATGATTCTTTTAATTCTTTTGGGAAGATACCCAGTAGAGAAATAGCTGGGTCAAATGGGACTTCCAGCCCTAGTTCTTTGAGGTATCTCCATGAGAGTGGTTGCACCAGTCTGCACTCCCACCAGCAATGGAGAAGGGTTCCTTTATCCCCACAGCCCCACCAGCATTTGCTATTGGTTGATTTCTTGGTAGTAGCCATTCTTTCTGGGGTGAGGTGGAATCTCAGCATGCAACTTTAAAAAAAAGGAGTTAAAGAAGGAACTAAAACAGTTTTGGAAAAGTCCTTCTTCGACAAAGAAAGGGTAGCTTAGTGAATGACTATAGAAAAGTAGGCCCGTTGGTAAAGATGGGCAGCCACATAGTGCAAAAGAGCGCACAGTGCCCAGTGGGGCCCATTACTGCACTGACCCAGCTGCCCTTCCTGCCTCAGGGTTAATGAACATTAGGTACTTCCTGGAGCCTGCCTGTTTTTGTTAGATCAACATCAGACAGGTGGTACAACCCACGATTAATGGGCAGAAAACCCTACTTTCAAGATGCTTACTACTTAAAGGTGTTAAGCTATAAGAAATAAGTGCACTCATAATAAAAGTATTCATCTATATCGCCCATAATAGCTTAAGTTTCTAATTAGACCTCTTAAGCATACAGTCAATGCAACCAGGATGTGAAATGTGTTTAAGTTAATGTTACAATTAGAACATTGGCATTTGCATTTACTGACTTTTTGTGCTTAAATTTGTAATCTTAACTTTGCCTTAACAAGTTTTTATGTTTAATTTCTCCAGCATTTTTTGAAGTAACAGAGAGAAACAGACAACTCTTAATAGAGTTTACATAAACAGCCTCAGTAGGCAGTCAGGGTCCCCTCATTGAGCAAATAGGCTCAAGAAGGAACCACCTTTTTACTGCTTCTGCCTCCTACACTAGGGATGCTTTTGCCAAGCTCCCCAGTAAAATTTTTTTTTAAATGTGCACAGAATTCGTTTATTTCTGCCCAACTACTGGTGACAGCACTGGTTAACATAAAGATATCTAGGCCCATGGTGACCCTCTATTATTAGAGCTCCATCCACAGCACCTGACCAACCACACCATGACGCCAGTGATTAAAAGGGCAGGAAGTGGTCTGACTGCACATCACCATATCCTGGTGGCTTGTAAGGCCCAGAGTGCTGAGAGAGGAGATCCTGCTCCTATTGGATGCTGATCCTTCTGAATGTGGCTCTCAGTAGAGCTATAGTGACAGTAATACCCCCAGCTTTCTACTTTCTACTGCTCTGGGTGCCAGCTCCAAGGGATACTACTTGTCATCCGGAACCCTGAGACAGGATGAAGATTTGAAAGGACCAGGCAAGAAGGCTAGAGTAGAGGCATTTGTAGTCTGAGGGATTTGCTTTGCTTGTATTACAAGGTACATGCTCCAAACAGAGATTTGGCAAAGAGCGTCGTAATGTTCTGAGAGGTGGCCCTGCATTTCTGAACATATGGGACTGGTCAGTGTCTGAAGATCCAGTTGTTGAAACCGTGGTCTCAGCTATAAGTCACCTTGCAGAGAAAAGTATTACCCTTGAGCCTTCAGCTCCATGGATTGACCTCCTCAGTCTTCTGTTTTGTCCTGACACTTTTTTCTAGTCATGTTTGTAGTTGTTTCCATTGTGCCTTTTTGGGAGAACTCAATCAAGCAAACTCTCCATGAATAAGAGGAGAGAGGCAAGTTTGACTCCACAGGCTCCAGTTCAAATTGTCCTTGTGTCACCACCTTGGAGAAGTTCAGTTCCATGAGCCACTTGTCCCTTTGTGTGCAGGGAACAGCCAGAATTGCCTCCCTTTGCTGAACCTCTGGGCAGAGGAACCCTGGAAGAGGTCTGTAGGCTGCAGTCTACAGCCTCTGCACCCAGTGACCATGTAACACAGGCTTGAGAAAAATGGGCTAGCACCACTTACACTTGACCAGGTAGGTGATATCGGCATGCCCTGACTCTTTCACATTAGCAAACTCAGCCAGGAAGAGCTGGGATGTAGATCAGGTCCTCTACTCCTTGGCCTATACCGCCCCTGCCTCAGAACCCTGTCAACTTACAGAGAAGACACCGTCGGTGTAATCCCTACTGACTGTCTGTGGGACAAGAGTTACTGTGAAGAGCTTTGTTCTCAGTTAAGTAAGGTTGCTTTTTCAGAGGATTAGGAGTTGGCCTTGAATATTATTAAATTTCAGATTAGAAAGGAAAGCCCAAGTTCCAATGAAGCATCATTTTATGCATATATAATACATATAAACACATATACAAATATATGTAGTATACACATATATTAACTCAATCATATTTAAAATTTTGATGGAATTTATAATTTTTGATTCCATTTTTTAGTACTCACTTTCTTACATCTTTATAATCTTAACATTCTGCTTACACATTAAATTTCATTTTTTTCAATTAATGTTACATAATCATTCTCCACATTACTAACACTGTCTTCATAACCACTGTGTTTGTGGAGATTAAGTACCACCCTTACCTCTATCATTGTCCAATTTTTGAATATTAATATTGAAGTTAATTGCCATTTGGAGTTATAACCAATGCTTCAAACAACCTATCTATATTTTACATTACAATTGAAAACCTAACAATGTAAGTGTGTTAGACTTTACAAATCAGAAAAATTTAAAAATTCAATCTAAGGGATGATTTTAGACGCCTAAGTGTTCAGTTGGGAAAACTTCATCTTTTCCTTACTAGAATGGAGTGAGGACTACAGTGAGTCACACTCTATTGCCACTGGCCTGCCTCATGGATCTACCTTAGTTTTGAAATTTCACATTTGGAAAGAGAAGGGGTATAAAAAGAAAGAACCTAACATTTATACCAAAAGGTGACTGGGAACCTTACACACATTTTCTCATTTGATGCACTGAAAAATTTTTAATTTTTTAATATTTTATTTTTGATTATCTATTTTTATTAGTACATGTTTGCAGTTCATAATAGTTACATTTATCGTGAGGAATTTGCACATGTAATTAAGGCTGTGGAGCAGAGGACTGAGTAGTGCAGACCTAGCTTAGAATTCTGGCCTCTGGCTCTAGCACCATGTCAGAACATCTTCATGCACGGATTCTTAGAGACATTTTCCCCAATGTAAAAACTCAAGACACAACATGTTAAGTCTCAGGCACATTAACACATTTAAATCAGGGATAAGTTATTGCATTAAACTACTGAATTATTTATTCATATTGATGATATATCTTTTGGGAAAGTCCTCCCTTGTTTAAAACATTATCTTCCTGGGCTTCCTTTTCAATGAAGAAGATCAGCTCTAGTTGACAAGGGGAACTGGCTGAACTGAATGCACCAGGAGGTTGTGTGGTCACTATGCAAACCCTTACCTGGGGGACAGAAATTCTCTTAAGGGGCTGCTGGGAGCCCCTTAGAGCAGCCTGGCAGCCCAAGTCCACCAATTGGTCTGCAACTGGCAATGGTTTTCAGGCTCATGGTGGAGAAGAATGTTGTCCATTCCAACTGCCAAAAACGCATCTTACTACAAGAAGTGACGGAGTTTGAAGACCTACTTTTTGTAACAATTTGGAGAGTGATCGCGTAGTATTTAACCACAGGTATTTACTGAAATAGTTATCCAGTTTTGTCAAGATTGGCCTTGACTGTCGACGTTCATTTTACTTCCTGTTTTGGCAGCACAGCACAGATGGTTAGACACAGACATCACATGCAACTGCCACAGCCACCAGGCCAGACAGCACACTGGCTGCTAAAATGTTGCTTATGATTAGTTGACTTTCTGTATTTGGGCAGCAAGTTATCACTTAAACAGCAACGTGAGTTCCTACATCCTGCTATTTTTTTCTGAAGGAAAATATTAAGATCTGATTGATTCATTTTGCCTCTGATGGTACTTAAAGTGAAATAACACAAACGGCATGTGGAGACACCTTACCCAGCGCAGCAGATCTCCGGTTAAATTATCCGTGGTATTGGGAACTCGCAGGTCGTTGACTATCCCAATTTAATTTGGGCAGTACAGGACATTTCTAATAATTAATACTGTAATAACACTTAATGATCTGCACTCATGCAATCTGAAAATCCAGCTAATGGTGCAGTTTTTAGTGATTGCACAAACAGCAAGTTTTAAATGTGTCAAATGCTGCTATTTCAGCATCACAGTGCCAAGCAGGAGACCCTGCCCGTGGGCTCCAGCTGACCCTGTCCCAGAGCCTAGACATGGATGTGGCAGTGGTGGGCTGGGTCCCCAGGGAAGGGCTGCCTGTGTGGCATGGGAGCTGGGGCAGGAGAACACCCAGGGAATACCACACTTCCCTCCAGATGGAAGCTGCATTTAAAAGCTGTGATGATAGTCACTAGAGAGGGAGAGGGAGCACGAGATAGGAGATGAGGAGCAAGCCTGTCAGGACTTTTTTTTATACAAACTTCATTAGAAGGGAATTAATATTTTGGAGTCCTGCCCAGTAGAAAGCACCATATCCATTAACCTTACCCTGTACTCGTCTTCTGGTTCTATTTGGCACTCACAAAGCTGTCCTCAGAGCTCGTCTGCAGAGGTGCCAGCTCAGCCTCTTCTGGAGACTCTTATTTTTTGTTGAGAGTTGTGCTATTGTTTCATTTTTTTTTCCAATAGGGAAGATGCTAAATTCTAAACCATCCACCACTTCCATGAGAACAAAAAATGGTAGATCTGAATTTTAAAAAGTGGTTAATCCAATTATGGTAGCTGTTAGCAGTGTAATAATTTAACTTTGCCATTATTTGTACACACCTTTTATGCTGCCTCTTTAAGGTTCTAATCACTACTTTAAAAATGGGAAGTAAGGCATAAAGGAATATACAAGGAAAATGTCATTCTGACTGCAGAGCATTTAAAATCTACTTTTTCTTTCCTTCCACAGTGCTCCAGGGAAGCAAGGATCTGAGGCTTCCTGGGATGATTGTCTCATTATAACATGCAGATGAAATGTCATCTGTTATCGGCTGGTGTATAGATCCGCAAGAGAGAGATATAGATTCTCGTGGTGCCAGTAACACACGAATTGGCTTTTTAAAGCCTCACGTATCTGAAATATTCTTTCACAAATATCACCAATTCAAAACTGCATTTGAGGTATTTTAAAGTTAGTTTTAGTTTATATTATGGACTTATACAAGGGAAAAGACAGTGGGATATTTTTAGGGAAAAAGAGGTTTGCAGTAAGAATATTGCAAATTATTCAATTTCATTTTTTCAGTTATTCTTTAATTGCAAAATATACTGTTTTGTTTTTGTTTCACTGTTGTTGGGATTGCGTGAGCTCCAGGGAAGGGGCTTCTGCTCATTGATTGGCATGAGTCGAGTCCATTAAAGAAGTCTGTAGAACTCAAGAAGCACGAGGAAGACACCAGATGAAGCATTGCTAACTCACTAAGTGAAGTAAAGGAGAAGGGAGGATTAACTAAAATCAATGCTTGGACTCGGGAGGCACCAAGTGGAGCCAGCTGTCCCTTTTCCAGAAAGCTCTGTGCCGCCATCAGAATCCCTTCACCTCTCCACCCTCCGTCCTGAGACCTACACAGGAGTAGGATCTCATTACCAATGAGAATTAAATTAACTGCTTAAGAAGAAAAAAATGCTTAACTCCATTAAAGCAACATTAAAGGTGCTTCAGTACACATGAGCTTAGAAATTCAGAGCCAGAGCGCAAACCATGGCCACAATCTTATCTTCAGTGAATCAAACTTAGCACTGCAATAGTGTGATTCATCTACTAAGTACATGCCCCCAAACTCAGCTAAAGGAACAAGCCCCTACTGTGAGTTGGATGAAATTAACCCCATTTTGTAGATGGTTAAACCAAGTCCGTGGAGACCATGAGAGCTCCTGCAAATGCAGAGAGAAGTAGCACATGGGAAATGCACTAAATGTGGTTCTTCCTAATGAATGCTCATGTCTCAGCTAGGAACGGGATGTTTCAAGGTCATCCACATGACTGAAGCCACAGGACACGTTCCACAAGGGGACTCCAAAAGGGCAGGCTCCAGGCATTCTTGGTGCCAGAGGGAGTCTATCCCTGGCCTCCAATTCACTGATCCAGCCTAGATTGGGCAGTGGTATGCAACTACCAGGAGAGGGTCCTGACACACTTCCATCCGTCCTCCTTGTAGAGGTCAACAGAAGCCCACTGGGGCAGCTCAGGGCCAGGGTCCATTTTTGGAGCATTGTTGGTTTTTCTATTTTCAAAGAGAATTGTACATTTCCTAATGTATATGTGTACTTAGAAGGAAATGGGATCAAATGTGACCAGAGTTCAATCCTCTTTGCAATCAATCTATCTATCTATCTATCTATTTATCTATCTATCTATCTATCTATTACTATTATCTATTACTTATCAGTTACCTATCTACTTATCTAACTATTGTTCATATTAATTACTTTGATGAATGTTAAGGGAACTCTGGGTACAAGCCACTGTGCAGGCTCTTGGCAGACCATCCCTGTCAGGTGGACACGGCACAGCTGTCCTGAACCACGGCAGAGTCTACAGTCTGAGAAGAAGCAGGAGCCAGTCCCTCCGCCTGGAAACCCGAGAGACAGGTTAATTGTGGTGGCTGCAGTAAGTGTGGAAAAACCTGGCTTGTGGGAGAGTTAATAGGAGAGTATTAAGGTCAAAAGGACTAGATTTCCTAGCCTGGCAAGGTATTCTGTCACACTGGCAAAACTCACAGTGTGTTGGCATGGCATAGATATTATCACGGTGAGAGATGGTAGTATTGATTCAGCACAGATTAAGGAGATGCATCCAGCTGTTTTAGTGCACAAATACAGGGAAACTGGGACAGCAGACATTAGCCTGTGTCTAATGTAATGCCTTTTAAATAATGTAGCTTATGGTTGTAATGACTAGTGTTTCTGCATGTGCCCAGCCGCTGTGCTGCAGGCCTCACTGAATTATCATACTCCACCATAGGACATTCCCATAGCTAAAGAACTGCCACTGGCCCCATAGTACGGATGAGGAAACTGAGGCTTAGACAGGGGAAGTAACTTGCTTGTAAAACAAAATTGCAAAGTGGCCTAGTTGAATCAAGGGTGAATGATTCTAAAAAACACTTTCAACCTCTATTTCACGGCCACTAGACAGGAAGGAAACATTCTTAGATGTGAATAAGGACAATAGTGACCATGTGGCATGGTAAAAGAACCTGGGCTCACGCTTCTCTTCACCAGGTACAGTGGGCAGACTCCCAACTTCCCTCCAGAGCACATGCTGAGGTCAGATAGGATTCTAGGGTCTACCAGCCAGATTCCAAAGTGGCCATGCACTTGCCCATGACAGAGAGGGTATCCATGTGTGTGGACTTTAGTTTTAAGTAGACACGCCCGATGATGTAAAAGTGAATATTCATATTGACTTGGCACTGGCCTTCACACTGCTCCTACACACCTTGTTCTGATGCTCACTGCTATTGAGGGCTTGGTGTGTTTGAACCCACAGCTTCTGTGCTTTGGCCCAAACTTTCCATCTAAACAGGGAAATGGACCCATTTCCACCCAGGAAGATGATTTTCACAGTTCCCTATGTACCCTATATCCCCTGCCTCCTGAAGCACCTCTGTTTTCCTGGCTGGCACAGTGGGTGACCCACGCACAGATGTGGAAGCCCCTTTCCTGCCCTTGCATCATAGAAAGCTCCAAGGTCCAATTCTAGCAAATACAGACAGACTGAGTTTTGTGATTAAGTACAGTACCTTGAACCTCAAATTTGTGGACCAGGAAATGGGGCTGTTCATGGGGTTTGGAAAGGAAGAGACAAATGTGGTATTTCTGTAGCAGATCATAGCCATACATCGACCATCATGAGGAATTTAAAACATCTGGATGGCTGATGGATTTGCTGGTTCATTTGAATCAACGACCAGATGTTTATTATCAGGTAGATGTTGAGATTTCAACTGTAGTGCAGAAAAGTTACCACTGTACAAATTAGGTCTCAGCTTTTAGTTTGTGTGTGTGTAAAATATGTATAAGTAACAAAATACTCACTATTTCACTTAATGAGATAGTACATTTATAATTATAAACCATATAAAAGGATACATTTATAGGTTTACAAAATATTACTCTTAAAAACAAAAAATACAATATTTGAATGATTCTACTCATTTAAATCTCAAACTAGTTAAGTAAGCTACTATATCTTGACAAAAATACCATTTTTAAATTCCAGAAAGCTACTAGAAATGATAATGCATTGTAGTCTAGCTCACTTAAAATTTACAAATGTAGAGTCTACCATTAAAAAATCGGTGTGTATGACACAATTTTTTGTATAAAGAAGCACATTCATTTATGCTCATGATTTTGTATGTTATTAATATATGTTCAATTTTTCTTTTAAAGTAGGTTTACATTTACCTAGAGGTTCTCATATAAACTGATGCTGTTGTACCCAAAGGTCACATTTGTAGTATCTTGCTATTAAGTGGTTGTATTAAAAGAGCCCATATACTTTAGTTGGGATACTTTCTTCCCCTTTGCAAATATGATTTATCCATGCTTGTATTAGAGTACAGCCTATCGTATGTGGTTGTTATACAATTTGAGGGCTCATGTCAAAGGAATTGTTTTCATCAAGAAACACCATGGCAAGGACTGGTTCTTTTTTTCTTTTTTGCCCTTGAAAAATATTTTCATATTCTGGCCTTTCAAACATTTAAGACTCTGAATGCAATGAAAGCATCCCCATCAATAATAAAAAGGAAATGAAAAATTAGAATCCTCATTAGGCAAATGAAGCCAATGTGCTACACTGTTGGTTGATGTGCTTTCTTAGAATAAACAATATTTCCTTGGATAGAAGAAATTACTGATGTAGGCATGGATTTAATCAAGTACTATTTGGATTCAAAGATGCTACTTTTCAGCCTATTGATTTTGTTGTGATAGTAAGGTACTCCCAATGTTATCTGAGTATTGATCTAGAAAGTTTCTAGTGCTTGCTTGAGTTAGTTTTGGGATGTGTGTAATATATTTCAAAGCTTCAGTTAACAAAAAGGCATAAGAATCTTGCCTCCTCTACATTATGACTGTCCCCTGCCTACAAGGGGGTTAAGGAGCAGGTGAAGATTTTTCTAGTTGAGGGCAGTCTGGGGCACATGGCCTGCAGGAACAGCAGCCATCAGGATATTGTTTTGAGGACTGACAAGGTCCTTGTCACAAGAGCTTCAGAAAATGCTATCTCTTCTTGTAAGGACTTTGGCTCCTATAAGTATTTTTTCTATTGTTTTCTAATTCCTATCAAGGTTAAACAAAAAATTAATAATTATAGTTAAAGCTATTAACAAGAAAGTCTTATAGAAGAGACTCTTGGAAGTGGATAATTTCAGAGCTTCTCTGTACGAAGCTGAAACAGAAATGGGCTCTTTCAGTGTATATCTGCTAAAAATAATGATCTGGGAACAGGTGAAAGATTTGTAATATAAGTATAATGGGCCTGAGAGCAGCTGAAGGAAGGGAATTAGATAAGGTGACAATTCAGACTGATGGTTTAGACCTCACACTCACTTTCCCTTTCAATCTTGACATTTTCCACATATTCTTTATCCATAGTTTCCTTTTATGTTGTTTATCAATAAGGGCATATTTAAAAATTCAAATATTTCATATTCAAATTTTGGTAGATGTTCAATATAGAATTGATGAAAACCCATCAGAGGGCTACAACTTAGCCGGGAAAGATGGTAATGAATTGTATTTTATTTACTTTAATTAATTCTGACCATAGGTTAAATTACAATTATGAACGTATTTGCAAGATTTTTACATGGAAATTACAATTGCACTTTTGAGAAAATGTACTTTTGTGCATGCACCAGTATGTATTATCCTGGGTATAATATATCAGGTTAGTCAAACAGATGACCATACTGATGAGAGATAATCCCATGCCCTTGGGGCCCAGGTTTCCGGGGTCTTGTGCTGGCTGTGCCACTGACCAATGATGGCCTTTCTAGGTCTCTCGGACCTAGAGGGGCAGAGCCACAGTGCTGTGCTGAGGCTCATATGAAATGGTATACGTGTGTCCATGTGCACATGTTCATTGTGGAGCTGGATGGTCAGTATTTCTCAGTGAGGGGACCCTGGGTGGCCTCCTGGTCATCAGCTCTCAGGTTCTGCACTGAGGGTGGGTAGGGCAGTCTGGAGGAAGGCACGGGGACCAACATCTCCCAGATGGAGGAGAAGTTGTTCATCTGTCCACACTCAACCCTGGAGCCCACCCGAAACTAACTTCAGGACTGTCCTTCTCTTTCATGTGTGAGAGGAAAGGTTGTAAAATGCTTGTGATGTTTACCCCAAGAATTATGGAATAGAAAGCACAGCATCTCTGGGTATGTTTATACTGTTCTTGGAAAAACAATTTGCCCTGGAAAGACATTGGTTCTACCCCTAACTCTAAAGCTGGCTCTGGACTTAGTGAGAGTAAACCCACCCACTCTCCTTTTTTTCTGGGAAAGAAACTGAGGTCCCAGACATAATGAATATCACTCTTGTATCAGAGCTAAGACCAGAATCCAAGTTTCTTGACTGACGGCAGAGTTTGCGATTGATTTAGAGTTGATTTCCACTCTGTAAAATGCAGGGCTTCCTATGTGCTCCGGGAAGCCGTTATTCCCTTCGTGCTTCTTTTAAACCAATTGTCCTGTTGTTTCCTTACCTCCACCTAACAGATGTCGATCAGTTGTTCTAACTGGTAGCTTTGGTAAAGTCACAGTTTGATCTAACAGCAGAAGAAGGGTGCTTCTCAGGAAGTTTCTGCCACCCCATGTGTCTGCGGAGAGGTAGTTTTGCTTGAATGCCCCTTTTATGGGGGATACTTGGCTGGCTTGGTTATGAGGAGCCCTTGATGAGACCTTTGCCTATGGTCACCAGGCAGGGAGGCTCAACAAGAAGAACCTAGATGAACAAGACTCCAGGTTGAGAGCCACTTGCCAACAATACTTGTGTCATGTGTGCCTCCCCTCCTCAGATTACTAGCTTTTAGTTTTACAGGGCTTTAGATCTTCAACTGTAACTAACCTTCCTTTTGAAGGGGCAACGTTCAGAGGTGACATTCTCAGCCAGTTCTGTGGAGCAAGCATCCCTGGCATAGCAATGAATTGAGGGTTTGTTACCACGTTCATGAATGTCCTACAACAGCCACTGAAGAGGTCAAGCCCAACAGATCTCCCTAACCTGCGAAATTCCTGGATTGCTCCACACAGTTGGATCGTTTTTCATCACCCTTGTTTCCCTGTCAGTGTGTCATAGCCAGTAAAGAGCTGTTAGATTTCTGCACATTTATAAATCTTTCCTCCACTTCATCTCAATACTATTTAATACCACTTTGCTCAGCCCCTGTGCTTATGAGCTTAAAATGCCTTCTGCTGGAAGAAAAGCATACTTACTATTATGATTGAGGAGTTTTGGCGAGATTTCCCTCAGCACAGGCTGACAAGCTGCCCAGCACATTGTCATTTATCATTGTACACCAGATCTGTCAGCTAGAGAAACAATTTCAATAAAAAAATTTCTGCAAGAAATTACTTTCCAGGAGAAGAAACTGCTTGTGCTGTTGTGTGTACCGATCTGTGTCTCTGTCGATTTTGCTTTTTCTTTCTTCTTCTTCTTCCTTTTTTTTTAAATTTTGGCTGTGAAAGGTACTTAATGTACCAAAAACAATTTGTACAGACATTATTTTACCAATTGAAAATGTTTACGCCTTGCTGAGGTCCCCCTTATCTAACTGTTGCTAATACATTTTCATGCTGTGCTCTTACGGCTTCATTTTACAGTTGAGGAGATCACCCACTCCATGCTGTGTTGGAAATGGGACCCTCGTCACTCGGGTCCACAGAGTGCACTTAACATGTGAACAATAAGCAGCAAAAGTTGAAGCATCAAAGCATCTTCGTTCCTGTTATTCTTCTTGTTGAAAACTTGGCCTGTTCGATCGTTGGTGTCTGTAGACAGCAAAGCTCATCTGCCTTGAGTAACAGAGTTTCCCTGTTCATGAGAAGCAGCAAGCAGGCTGTACTGGGGCTAGGGACAGAGTAGCCAACCTCACCTAGTGGCTGAGGTATCCATCCAGCCACAGCTCTGTTCTGCAAAGAAAGCAGAATTGTTTCTGGGCTCACTGAGAAGCCCTGATTGCTCTTACACTTGTCTGATTTCTCCGTGCCAGCTCAGAGCACAAGAATGAGCTGAGCCTCTGAGCCCCACAGTCAGGAAAACCAGCAGGGCAATGATTGCTGGGAAATTATGTTTCTGGACAGCTGAAAGGGAAAAATCGGCCTCAAAGGCCCTTGTTTTCCACCCTGTCAGGTTTTTACCCAACTATGGATTTGTTGTCATCGGCTCCTGATGATTCTGCTGACACCTCTGTCAGAAAATGAATTTTTCACTCCCCACTTGGTTGACTTCATTCATAGGGTGCCAACTCTGTCAAAAATGTCACTCTCACGTGCCTCACTCACTCAGGTGCTTATGAGTCCAGGAGTGGCCAAAAGCAAACCAGCAGATCTGACCTCCCATGACAACTCCTGAGACAAGTGTTCAACCTGATGTTACTAAAGTAGAAAACAATCCTGCCTGTAGTGGAATTCATGCAAATGAGAAATATTTATAAAACAAGCAATTGAAGCTTGACCAAAACATAGAATCGAGTTTAAACCTTTTTCTTGAGTACTTGGAATAGTTACATGGACTATAAAATATGTTTGCCTTTCATACAGGTTCTGAGTCCTGTCCAAAATGCTGCCTGAGGCCAAGGCAGAAAGACAAAAGTCCAACCTCATCACAGTAAAGCCTAGGACACTGAGGTAATAAAAACATTTTTGGTAGATTTACACTTTTTATATAATGGTAACAATAACTTTAATGTATAATCTCCACCAGTCATGGAACCCTAAAAGGAAACTAGTCACCAAGGCAATTGTTTATTTAATGATATTTTTGCTTGAATTATATGCCTCTCGATGTATGGAAGAGACTGGGAATGCAACTATGAATAAGTCTCCATCTTGGCCTGGGTAGGCCAAATGTAGCAGTAAAGGCTTGTAAATACATGAACAAAAATAACAACTGTTAACATTTGTTGAATGCTTAGTCTCTATTATGTACTTACATATAATATATCGCATTGTCCAGACCTTCACCAGGCTGTGCAGTAGGTATTATTATTGTCACTTTATATAGATGAGTATAATGGGCTTTTTAATTACCCCCTAAAAATTCGTGTCCATTCAGAAACTTATTGAAAAATAGTCTTTGAAGGTGCAGTAATTTAAGATAGGGTCATACTGGATTAAGCAGGCCCTATTCTAAGGACTGGTGTTCTTATAAGAAGGGGAAGAGACATACAGAGACACGATCCGGGAGAAGACAGTCACCGGAAGGTGAAGGCAGACATCACAATGATGTGTCTGCAAGCCAATGAATCCCAGGAGCTGGAACAGACAGGAAGGAGTCCTCCCTGGAGCCCTCTGAGGAAGTGTGGCCCTGCCAATACCTCAGCTTCAGACTTCTGGCCTTCAGAACAGTGAGTGAATAAATGCTGTTTTTAACCACCCAGTGTACAGTGTTTCTTTGTTATGATAGCTCCAGAAAACTAATAGAATGAAGAAAGCACAGCTCCTTGTCCAGGATCACAATGTGGCTTGGTGGGTGAGCCAAGGTTACACACCTGATTATCTCACTTGAATGTCTATGTTTGTGACTACCAGTCTTGTCACAGTAGTAAAGGCACAAGGAGAGAAGGAGGGGATTAAAGAGACACTGACCACAATCATGTAGTGTTTATGACATTTCAGAATGTCATTTTCCAAACTAAACCACAGAAGGGCCACTAAATGCCAGGTACTGTCCTTATGGCTGGTAACAAAGTGACACAACCTTACAACAGGAACTTGATTGCACCCCAATTTGGTGCTCACAGCAGTTTCTCAACATTCATAAGACACCCACAAATCTCCAGGGGATAATGAGAAGGAGGACATGACTCAGTGTATCTGGGGTAGTGTGAAGAATCTGCCTTTCTCCACAATCTTTCAGACAATGCTGGCACCCTCCCTTCGTAGGCCCAATTAAAACTGCAAGGCTTGAGGCATGACCACTCAAAAAGCACCTGCTCTGTTTTCAGTGGACTGTCTGAGCATTGGTTAGACACTTTAAATGTAAACTTTATCAAGGGGGCCCTACAATCTGAAGATCAGACACGACAAGGTAGGTACTTTAAGAGCTCGTAAGGCAAGCTGTTTTCATGCCTTCTTAATTTCTAGAACCTAGATACAGTAGTCCAGTGTTTCACAAACTGTCATCTGCAGAAGGTCAACAAGGTTAAATTATACTCTCCAATATTCATTCCATTATTCAACAAAATTCTGTTGAACAATCCATAACTCTGTATGGAACTATGTGAGATTCTGAGGATCAGATGGTGTGCAGAATATATCTTATACTCTGTCATTATACTATGGACTAATGTAACAGAAACATTAGAAGGATTTTATGCTGTGGTGAGCACTACACACTATACTCTGAGCACAGAGGAGCACCTCACTCAGTCAAGGTAAAATCTTAGCAGTGACATTAGGATGTTCTTCTTTTCAGTCTTCCCAACTCCATTAATGATCTTGAAGACTTTTTCTGGAGTTACAGGGCTCTTTATGGTTGTAGAATTCAGTCCACGATGGACATGAACACAAACACCACTGCATGGCTGTTTTCAGGCTCTCTGGTCCAGCAGAGTCCCATCTTCACTCATGTTGTGCTCAGGGCTCCTAATGCTAGCAGGGGTGGCTTCAGCTGTACCTGTTCCACCTGGCAAGCCCTCAGGAGCAGCAGGGATGCTCAAGCACAGAGCTCCCAGTGTTATGCCAGTAGCAGGAATATCAGGGCCACTAATCCAGCACTCAAACACAGTGCTGAGTCCAAGGTGCAAAAACTGGTGCCAAAGTTGAGCTGGTAGAGTTGGTGATTTAGAGGCAGTGCCACATGTGGCAGGGTAGGTGTCGAATGCAGCGATCAGTATCTGGGTGGGCTAGTATCCACCCAGAATGACGCCAGAGCTGGCAGGAAGATGCTACCCTACCCGAAGCTGAGCCTAGCTCTTTCTGCCCCTTTGTTCCATGAGCCTGGACCCTGGATGGACTCGTTAGCCCCAGACCTGTTTTATTCATCCAGTGCTTGGCCTAGTACATGATCAATTTTGTGAAATGAACAAGTCAAGGCTCAAGATTAAAACATCTGTGGTTGATACCAGATGTAGGCAAGAGAATTGAACTTATGAGCCAATGCTGTGAGGACTCTTCCTTTATACTATTTTATTTACAGCACTGGTCTCAAAATTTAGGATGTCCTGCTCCCAGGAATTGAATCAAAGAATTATAACCAGACAGAGATGAGGGGCAAAGGAAAAAGGTTTCTAGATCTTTTGACAGTTGTTCTGTCCTCTGTTGATCTACCAGATACAATACATAAGCATCTACCTGAATAATATATCAATAAAGGACTTGTACATAGGCTCTGATGGCCTGAATAGGTAACGGTTTTTAAGAACAGTATTTCATTAAGCATCGTGAAAACAATACAGAAAAGTATAGAATAAGAAGGAAGAAGAAAGTAGGAATCATTCAGTTCCTTTCATCTACAATTAGCTACTTTTTACATATATACTTTTATTCCTAGTCTACTCTTGTTTCCTTAAGACAAATTATTCTATTGTTTTTCTATAAATTATGCAAGCTAAATAATTCAAGCAAAGCATAAAAGTATAATAAAGTGCACAAAATCATCATCAGAAATAATCATCAAAATAGTGAATAAAGTTTCAAATATTTTTATATGGATTTATGTATGAAGACAGATGGAGCTAACACTTGTATGAAAATGTAATACGATATTTTAATAAAAGATAAAATTGAATTTCATTCGAATTTGAGTAAATGTAAATAAAATAAAATATATACTAGAAATTCACTTTTCTTCATAGAAAGGTGATAGTGTTTTCTTGAAAAGTTCTAGAAAATTATGAAACTATGAAGCACACTAAAACAACAAACATCAAACATGGATTGTCCGGCTATGAAATGGAAAGATGCAATCAATCTTATACAGTTCCCATTTCATTTTCACCAACTCTTAAGTTTAGGTGATTATTGTATTACAGTGTATATTATATTATATTATATTAATGTCATGCTACATTATATTACATTAGGTTGCATTCACATTTTGTTCTCTAATGGTACTTTCCCAGTCTACTTTAGTATTAGCTCTGTAGGCACATTGGTTCCATATGAATTTCAAATCTTTTCCTGAGTACCTCTAGTCTTAGCACACAGAATTTCCTATCTGGATCTGCTGTCCAGTTTCTACCTCTGCCCAACCTGTGCTCCAGAATATGCTCTCCCTGGGGATCCCAGGCCTTTGTTCTGGAGAAACAAGGGCCAAAGTCAGTAATCCTGCTGCTCATACTTTCCCCTGCAGAACTGTGTCCTTGTTGCTGTCATCTTCTGTGCTGAACAGATCCTGGAAGCATCTGACATCTGGCTGGTGTTGCCTAGTGTCATGGGTGGCTGCTGTCTCTCTGAGGGCTGTGGAGTGCTTTGCTTTTCCTTGATCCATGGCTTTCCAAGGTGTGTTTGCCTCCTATAGATTCTGTATCACGTCTTCTTGGAGCACAGTTAGTTCCTCTAATTAAGAAAAGCCTTCCCGTTTCCAGCTCAGAAAAAAAAAAGTGTCACATCTACTTTTTAAAAATTAAATTCAGATTCTATTGTTTCTCCAAGGGATACATGTGCATGTTACTGAGAGTGGTCTGTGAGATTGAAGAAGCATTCACAGAACCCAATCCTCCTCCTTCCCATGTCTCCTATCTGCTTTCAAGGAGTAGGGGCAGTAGATTCCTTCTTGCTCACCAAACATAAATCTTAGAGAACACACAGGTTTCTTTAGGTAATGTTGCATGGGAAAACAGTATGATCATTCTTTGTGTGGTCTATGTCTGCTGTGATACTACAATCACCACTGATTACTGTTAGCAGATATGGCATGACCCACCATGCCTAAAGTATTTACTGCCTTCCTCTTTAAAGAAAATGTTTTCCAGAGCCTGAATATATGACTTATAGTAGCTCTTTGACCTGATATTTACTTTCTTATATTTAAATAATCTACTTATACTTATTTTAGACATTATCACTTGACATTCTACTAAGGAAGAAAATCTAGCTCCTTTAACCCTCTACATAAACAAGTAAGCAGATATTCTGTCTTTATCTTCCAAATATATTTAAAAATATTTTGTTAAGTCAAAAATCAAAACAAACACTACATCATGGTTGTATTAGCTCATTGTTGACCTTTTTAACACAATTGACATTTCTGTACAAATTTCTTTCTTGGAATTAATAATTGTCTTTTTGATTGCTTATGTTTCAATATACTTATCAATTATCCAGCCCTAACATTCCTAGTAGGACCATACATTATCTTAATATGACTGAAGTGAAGGCAGTATAAAAGTCCCTTTGAAGCATTTAAGAAGTTTTTCTGGAAGATCTCTGACCTCCATTGGGATTAGCTCTTCTTGTAGGCTGTCACATGATCCTCACCCTCAATCCTTAACTTTACATCTTTGGTTGAAAATTCCCTTTGCTTTTCTCTGGCATTAACCCTCCTATTTCTTGGGTTTAATATCTTCTCTGGTTGTGCTTAATCCAAAGATGCACAGAGGCTAAGTTTCTTAATGTCCTTGCATGACTTCTAAAGGTTTCTATCCTTTGTTCCTATCAGATATAAAAGTACATATTAAATCATATATCCTTGAGGATCCTGAAGATTGCACCACATTCTTGCAGTTTCCTGTGTCCCTGTGGAGAATTTGATATTCTGACACCACATTCTTCCAGTCTGACAGTGTCCAGGTTTCCCTTCATCCTCGTGTGAGGGACACTTTTTCATGGCATGATTTGATGTGCACTATTTATTGTTCTTTTCATAGGCAGCTCATGAGCCTAGGGTATCTTCGTAGTTCTAGAAGATGACTTCATTTCTTCCTCATTTCCATTCTTCCATCCTCTCCATTCTCTTCTGATTTTCATGATCGCAGAACATACAGAGCTGTGACATTGAGGTAGGAAGTTGTTTGATGACGTGGGGGCAGGTATACAGAGGTCACATGTCTTCTCTGCTCCCCAGGCTCTTGTCATTAAAAATTCATAGTTCAATTTCCTCCTCTGGAGACACATCGCCCAATGTGGCTCAGTACCAGCATCGTGGAGTTTTCTCTACTCTGGGACCTCTTGCGTGGGTCCCAGGCCCTGAGCTCCCAACATTCTGTCTTGAGAAAGATTGTTGGATGTGCTCATAATAAAAATAGGACCCAAGGAGCAAGAGGCACAGACTGTGCACAGCTGGCATGGCCCCAGGGAAAGGAGTCTAGGGAGGAAGTAACTATTTTTCTAATTACCATAAAAGTATTCAACCTAGAGCAACATAATTTTATTAAAAGCTCAAGAAGATGGAATGCTAATATATCCTGTGTTATTTTATTTTTAAAAGCATTTTCATGTACGTTTTCTTAACTTCCTCTTAAACTTCAAAGCAACTATGGATGATGTTCATCATAAATACAAAACAGAGCCGAGTGAAACTGCAGTTTACAAGTCTCAAGTGAAGCAAATGTTTTAATTATCTTGTTTTAATTCGATTACTTTGCTCTTTGCTTTCAATAATAAATGAATTAAGTTCCATTTCCTTTTCCTTTTATTGCTCAATGAAATCTCTATTTGGAGCAATGGAGGATGGGCTGATGGAGAAGGGGACCATGGCTCATGGGTGTGCAATGTTCCACATTCCCTGCTTTACTCCTTGGTGAGTTGTGAAAGATGGATCCTTGTGGTTTAAGCACCTGGCTCAGAATGTTCATTAATCACTTTTTGTTAATTTAGCATTTTGTCCCTGTGACCTCTGTCCTTAGCCTCACCTTATTAAAAATACTTATGAGTTTATTTCGAAAACAACAAAGAGGAATGCACTGGATTTGCCCAGATACTTTGTCTGGAGTGCCTAATATTGTGAACAACAGTTTCTACTATAAATATCTTTACAAGCAAAGATATTGATAATAATAAATGAACACAGAACATGAATGCATATAAGCCTGGGATGAAGAAAATGTGATTTTCTGTGTTAGAGAATAAGTCCCAGGAAGTTGTTATAGATTTAGATGGCGGGGTCTGATAGAGGCTGTGTGGAGATGGACTCAGTCAGACGTCAAACTGAAACTCCCTCTGGTGTGTAATTTTCTCACCTTTGAAATGTGAGGAACAACTGAGAATACTAAAAGCACTACCTGATAACTTAATGTATGTAAAAGCCATTCCAGGGCAGAAAGTATGGAGAAACTATCTGCAGTCATTATTACTATTTTCAGCATAAGAATATTTGGAATACACAGAAATAGAGTACTCATAAAAATTCCATTTGATTTAGTAAATTTTATGAATATCTGTGTGCAAAATATTCTGCTAGGAATGAGTAAATTTACTGGCTAATGCTACAAACCCCTGACAGCCCAGGGCAGTGGGAGATAGCATCTGGGTCATGAGGTGATAGGTGTGGGCCAGTTTGGGCCAATATTTGTCACCTCAAAGATGATGATCCAGTCTGTGTAATGGAAATATGTGAGATTTTCTTAAATCCTCACTACTCCCAGAGCCTTGTCTGAAGGGAATTGTCTACTCAGGTGGGAAATAAATGGTTCTTCTGGCTGTGCTTTATATGATTGGTTATTCTACCTGGAATGACTTCTAAGTAGTGCCATGCACATGTGATCTGTTAACAAGTATACTGTATGCTATAAACAGAATGTGTTAAGGTTTACATCTAGATGTCTACTCAAAGCCTCATGCACTCATAGGTGGGGTTTGGGGGAGGTGGCTGGATCATGGGTGTGTGATACTGGATTATGGTTGTGATACATGAATCACTCCACTGATTGGTTTAGCATAGTTATGGGTGATGGGATTACTGAAGAGGGAAGCCCCACCCTAGGTGTGGGTGAAACCGATCAGTAGGCTTATAGCCAGGATAGAACATAAAGGCTGCTTTCTGCCTGCCTTGCCATGAGCTGTTTCTCCTCTGCCATGCTTCCCTGCCTTGGGACCAGCTGACTATGAACTGAAACTTCTTCAAACTGTAAGATAAAATAAACAATTCCTTCTTTAACTTGTGAGTTTCAGATATTTTTTCCCAACAGCGAGAAAGTAACTGAGACAGAATACTTCCACTTGGGGAGATAGGAGTAAAGTTTCTGACCAGGGCTGTTCACACAAGGAGCATTTTCTCTGCATCTTAATGGGCCATGCTGAGGGAAGGAAGGCCTAAGGCCCGGAATAGCAGGTGAAATGATTGGCTACTCTGCTGTGACAGGTGAGGCTCAGGAGATGGAATGGGCTTGCAAATGCAACAAGACCAGAGAGTACTTTGTGAAAGTTTTATTGAGATGTTATACACATAACTTACAATTCACCATGGTAAAATGTACCGTTCAATTTTATATAAATGGAGTCATCAGCATATATACTTTTTGCATAGATACTTTCATTCTGTAATTATTAGAGATTTGTCTATGCTGTTAGATTCATGAATAGCTCCTTTCTCCTCACAGATGAGTCATTTCCCATAAAATAGATGATTCTATTTCTACAATGTACAGTCTTTCACCTGCTCCCCTTTCCAACTGGGCTGTTTCCAAATGGGGGATGTAACACATAATGCTGGGCTTGGCATTAGTGTATGACTTTTTCTATGGAGAGGAGATTTACTTTATTTAGGCAAATTCCTATTAGTAAAACAGCTGATGTAGGCTAGGTGTAGGTTTAACTTTTTATGAAAATGACAGACTTCTTTTAAAGTTAATAGACTTTACTTTTTAGTCCAGCAAACTTCCTCCCTTTCTCCAATTTTCTCCATATTATTAACATCATGAATTCTTGTCCTATGTTTGTTACAGCTGTGACCCCATGCAAATACTTTTGTTTTGTTTTGTTTTTTGCAGTGGTTTGGAATTGAACCCAAGGCTACTTGTGTGTCAGGCAAATGCTCTACCACTGAGCTACTTAAGCTACATCACAAACCTAGACATCTTAGGAAGGGCATGGTTTACATGAATGTTCACTCTTGATACCTATCTAGTACTGTAGTATTTTTACATAGTACATTAGTAGCCTATACACAGTGGTTTTACTGCCTCTACATTCCTCCTGTGTGCCACCATTTCATCTTGTCCTCCTCCCTAACCTGTCACATCCACTAATTCTTTATCATCTTCATAGTTTTGCCTTTCCCAGAGTGTCTACAGGAGAAATCATGCAGTGCAATCTTTTCAGACTGGCTCTTTCTGCTTAGCAATATGCACTTAGGTTTCTTCCATATCTTTTCCTGATTTGATAGTTCATTTTCTTTTATCATTCAGTAATATCCCATTGGATGAATGTATAGATGTTTTATTTATTCATCCATGAAGGACTTGCAAATACATTTTTTAGAATGTTTTTTCCACTTTATAATCTCCCCATGAGTGTGTGAGGGTTCTAGTCAATCCATATTCCCTTGCCAAAATTTTCATGGATCAGTTTTAGTTTTAGGCATTCCAGTATATACTATCTCATTGTGGTATTAACTTGCATTTTGCTAATAAGGAAAGATGTTGAGCAAATTTTATCACTATTTGCTATACACATGTTTTCTTTGGTAAAGTGTTAAATGTTTTGTCTATTACTGAAATAGGTTTTCTTCTTATTAAATTGTAACCGTTCTTTATATATTCTAGCTACTAGTTCTTAGCCAGACATATCTTGCATAATTCCCAGTCTATGTCATGCCTTTAAATTATTGTAACAGTGTCATTTGAAGGAAAGTAGATTTAAATTTTAAAAGGTAATTTATCACTTTTTTCTTTTATACTTTATTTTTTGTTATCTCTTAAAGACTCCCTAAAAACCTAGTTACTAAAATCATCGCTTGTTTCTTCTTCATCTTTTTGAAGAAGTGTTATATTGCTAGCTCATACTTTAAGTCTCTGGTCCACTTTGAGTTAAGTGTGTTATATACTGTGAGATGAAAGTCCAGGTTTATTGCTATGCATAGCGATGTCCACTTATTCCAGCATAATTGTCCAAAAGCTCATCACGTCTTCATTGAACTGGTTTGGCGTCTTTGTCAATAATAAATTGACTTAAGTGTATTGGTTTACTTATGGAGTCTCTACTTTAATATTACTAAGAGATCTTTCAGCAATAAAGATGAAAGAAAACTTTTCTAGAAATAGAAAGACTGAAGCAATTTATCATCATCTGACCAGCACAACAAAAAAATGTTGAAGGAATCTCATCAGACAGATGGTACCAGATGGCATCCAGGGGAATTTGGGTCTACAAGGAGTCAAGGAGCATGCATGATAATAGTAATTATGTAGGAAACTAGACATAATTTATTATAGCTTTTAAAATATTTTTAAGGGTAATGAAATGTTTAAATCTAAAATGTAAACTATATGGTGGAGTTTATAATATATACCGAAGTAAAACTTAGGACAAGATTAGCACTAAGGCCAAAGGAGGAGAAACTGAACTGTAAAGTTCCTATATGTATTTCAGGTAGCATATTATTAATGTAGACTGTAATATATTTTAAATATAATATCAATCCTAACCAACAATTAAAAGAGAAGTACAGAAAATAAGCCAAGAAAAAGGATAATGTGAAATTATAAAAAATATATAGTAAATTCAAAAGAAGGCAGAGAATAAAGGAAAAGGGGTCCAAAAAGTGGACAAATATAAAATAAATTCTTGGGTGACAGACTTACAGTAGTCATGTAAATAATTACATTAAATACAAAGGGTTTAGCAACTATAATGAAATGGTAGAGATTGTGAGACCATACAATAAAGTAAGCTCAAGTAATGTGATAAAATCAGAGCAATTCAAATCAAAACACCAGTAATATTATTATTATTATTATTATTTTATTATTATTTTGTAAAATGGACAAACTAATTCTAAAATAAACAGGGAAATGCAAAGTAGACGAAAGCAACTTTTAAAAAAGAACACAAAGTGGAAAAGTGAGAACATTGAAACTTATTAAGACATCCACAGGGGTGCAGTCCTGGCCCCGCCTCCTCTCATTAAGTCCTGAACTTCCAGAAATCACCCCCATCATTCACTTTGCCTTTCCTTCCTCCATACTCCAGCCCGTGTCAGCTTTGGCAGTTGTTCTGGGGCTCCTATTAGTGGCTCCTCCAACCCTGGTCATTTCTTTCCAGATCCTTATGATCCAGCTGCCAGCAGCGGCCCTGTGTGATACCTTCTGCAGACCTCCAGTCTGTCTTTCTCCAGTCTGTCTACTGCCTGTTACTCCCCTGCTTCTAGCCTTAGGATCCTTCCTTCTGAGCTCTCCAACCAAGTGTGTGTGTGGAGGGGCAACTTGGACCTGTGCCAGGCAGGGCAGTTTTAAGGCTGTAAGCTGGAGCAACTATCAGGGCAAGGGTCCCCTCACATATGCCTCCTCTCACAAGGAGTCCTGCTGTTACTGTCCCTTGCTTAGAGCTTGTCACTACCTGAAAGCTATTGTTTTATATATTCTGGTCAGAATTTCAGCTGTTTAAGGTGGGAGGGCAAGTCTGGTCTGCTGTCATTTGTACCATTTATAAGAAGGCAGAGAATCAAAGTAGGCGATATGTAGGATCAACAAATACAGAGGCCTGCTGTACAACATGAAGGAGTAGTTAGTATGGTCACCTCATTCAGAAGTTTTGCTAGAGAAATAGTACAGCTGCTCTTAGGGTAGGGGTGGAGGGAATGGCTGATTATGTGTGATGGATATGTTACTTTTTTCAATATGGTACCATTTTATTACATTCCTAGCATCACAGAGTTTAAATATATGCAGGATGATTTATTTAAAAAATAACTAAACATTTAAAGAAGACAGGGAATGTGAAGGTAAGTAGAATGAGTGGTTAGAAAGTGCAGAGAAGAATCAGAAGATTAATTTCTTTCAGAATCAGACTGTCAGGATTTCCACTGGAAATACTCCAGCCAGAGCAAGGAGCTCTCAGTCAGCTATGACACATGAAAGGCTTCATTTAGGTAGCTCAGTATCTGATTTGCCTATCATGGGGGTTGTAGGTCCAGTAAAGGAATCTTGGAGTCTTTAAACCCCAAAGCAACCAACAAAATTTTGCATATTTGGTAATAATGCAGTTCTCCAGGTTGAAGACTCCGAAGATCTTTAATAGATTTTTTATGGGATCTTGACCCACCAACGTCAAAAGCCAACATCCCAAATTCTACATGTTTATTTCTCTAGCTTTGCTCATTGATTCTGTTCTGATGTATTTAATTCAGGCTCCTGGGTTATATCCCCACTTACAATGATAATGTCTAACCCCTCCTTCTCAGTGTAAGATTATGTATAATTTTCCTTCTAAAGTATGCATGAATAGTTCCCAAAATGCAAACAACCATAAAAATAACACTTCTTTAGGGCTTGAAACTTCACTCTTATCCTCAAATATTGAAACAAGTACATTGGACTATGATCATTATTAAGAGCAAATATTGTCCTATGCCTGTGGAAGCATATGGTATTTCATTAGCCCAGAAAAAAATTGCTAAAACAGACACTTAGGAGATAAGTGAAAATTCCATGGATTGGAAAAAGAGTATTTAATAAGAACAATATCAGTGTCATTATAGTGCATCTGTTAGGAGAGGGTGCTTCATATCATCTGTTCTGCAGCCTTCTCTGGAATTATCCTTTGGAATGATTTTATATAAAAGACAGTTTCTGATAAATTTGGTTCAACAATTAATATGCAGTGTAAGTTGTGATTAGAGGGTTGAATTGGAAGTAATGAAGGTTTAAAAATAGAAAACAGATGTAATATTTTAAATAACATTTTCTTGGTACTGTATTTATTTCCCTCTTTCAGTAATTAGTAAAATGTTTTCAGTTTTTAAAAACAGCTTATTACTGTGAACACAATAAACCCATATGTGTAAAAAACAAATAAAAAATGTGAGAAACAGATGATACATCCTTTGGGGTGTGGATAAGGAAAATCTGAGAAAATACACTGCCACAAAAATAGAGGGCCAAAATGCACAAAATGAAGACAATTTGAACAAAGATAACTAAGAATCAAGCAGTTCTGTGAATCTGTTCTTCTTTCACAGAGCATAAATTTATATTATGGAGAAGATTCCAGGAAATAAATTTTGTGGGGAATTTGAAAAACAGTCTACAATTCAAAAAAGGTGCAATTTCAAATATACTCAAATCCCTTCTCATCCTGTACATCCTACAGTGTTCTTTATTTTAATTTTTATATTTTATTTAATTTTACAAATGTATGAGGTTTCCTACAGGTATAGTATGTAATAATCAATTCAGAGCTAACATTTCCATATTCTTAAATGTTTCTAAGAGTGCTTAATTAAAAGCCCAACAACACATGAATAGATACAGAAAATGTGGCACAGACATACAATGAGATACTACTTGGCTATACAAAAGCATGAAATCTTATCACTTGCAGTAAAATGGATAGAACTGTGTTGGGAGCAATTCGACATAATTTTGTGGGAAAAAAATCACATGATTAGGCCTAGTTCTCCTGCCTACAGGCAAGCTATGGCATATCAGGACATAACTACCTTTTGGGCTGCTGGCAAAGCTAGGACCTCACTGGTCTGGTGATGCTGTGATGCTCCAGGACAAGATTACATCAACTGAAGACATCTGGGAGGAACCAAGTCTTCATCTGCATAGTGCCTCATTGTTCTAGGGTTTTCACAGCTGCTGCTGCTGGTGCCACCGCTACCCCGTGAATGACCTTTTACATTTGTTACTCTCCCAATGTACTAAACTCTGCCCTGAGTCGCTTGCTACATTTGCTTCTCCTGATGGACTGAATAAAGGGGTAGCAAGCTCTGGGGCTTTTGTCTTGCTGCCCAGAGGAGCATTGATCAGGCCCAAAGCTCAGCTTCTTCTCTGAGTCATTTCTTCTATCTTTCCTGTCTAATAAGTTAATTCGCCTTGTGCTTTCATGGCTCTTAGGAGACTAGGACTTACTGCAGAGATTCTATTAAGGTCCCCTTTCCCTGGTCCCTACAGGACTGAAGGACATTGTGTCAAGTGACATCAGTCAGGGCAGAAAGACAAATTCTGCATGCTCTCTTTTAGATATGGATGCTGGTAGGAAATGTCAATCTGAACGCTGGATAGTGACTGCCGGAGGCTGGGGCTGCTAGGGCTGAGGATAGGGGAGCTTGGATGATGAGTGCTCTCAGAGTTCGATAGGAGGACAAAGTTGCTGTTTTCCATAGCACAACTGGGGACCCCAGTTCACAGTAACATGTTCTATGGAAGACTAGAAGAGACAGAAGGCTCATAGAGTTCTTTAAAAAGACCCGCATGATTGACGGGAAGTCCAATGTCAGGAACCTTCCAAAAAAAAAAAAAAGCCCTAGAAGGTGGGCATCCATGCTTTATCCTTGGATGTGACCAAGCACGGCTGGGCTTCACTCCAATTGGAGACTTTTGCAGCTCCTTTGGCCCAATCGACCACAAGCTCATGTTGCCTGTAAGAACAAGAGTTTGGATATATAGTCTGAGTCCAAGAGTTCTCTGGAACTGTCAGTTGGATAATTTTCAGAAAAAAGTTATTGATACGTTTAAAAATTAAATGACAAAGTAACTTTGTTTTAAGAAAATGTCAACTCCCATTATTTTAGTTTGGTTCCAGCAAGTGAGCTTTTGCTTCAATCCAATTATAACTCTAAAAACAAATGAAATGTAATTACCTTTTTATTGACACACTAAAAGGAAATAAATAGTATAATCAGTAGTTATGCTCTTTTCTGAAGGTGTGACTATTACCTTGGCTGACATTAGTTAAGGCAACCAGGAAGTGGGCGAGGCAGGAAGGGGGGGCTGCCAAGCAGAGGGAAGAATGATGATTAAGGCACAAAAAGAAGCAAAAGATATTCCTAATACAAACTACTGAACAATAAGAAAAAAATGCTGATTGCTTGATTGAAACACATTGGGGGGTAAAATGCTTCTTTTTCGAACGCTACATATCATTGCTTTTCATTTTCAGTTACAAGATTCTGAGCCAAAGTGATGCTGACGCCCAAGGCTGCTCCTGTTACCAAGTTTTTCCACTATGGTTACAATTTTAATTAAAAAGAAACTTGGAGCTGCTGCAATTACTGTATCTTAGCCTAATGGGAGTGGGATCATGCAAAAGTAAGACAGTCAGGAATGCAAAAGGAGGGATGTGGAACAGGGGGAAGAGAAAATGTCAGCAAGGAAATGTTGCTCTCTCTGAATTGCTGTGACAAGGGATCTAAGTGAAGAGAGCAGCTTGTCCCAGGAGTCACCATTCTGACTTTCTCCCCCATCTTCCTTACTCCTGAAGTCATCAGCACTGCAGATGAGGAAGTTCTCTGAACCCATTTCAGGTGAGGGAATGGTCATGACAGGGTGCTGAAAATTTTGTGACTCTGAACCTGAAGATGGTAGGGTCTGACACATCCCAATTGGTAGGACATCAAGGTCAGAGAACACAAGGCACATTGAGGCAACCCTTATTTCCATCACCTGGCCCTCTCTCTGCTGGCGATAAGTCAGGAGCACAGGTTATTCTTCTCGTCTCTGGGACCATTAGAACTTCTGGGCTGCCTGTCAGTGTCCACTGCAGAGTCAGATGAAGATGCTAATGAGATTCCAAGCTTCCCAGTAAAGTTCCTTCCTGGTGTGTGCTGCCTGGGGAGAAAGTAAGAAGCAGAGGAGAAGATCCAACCACCGCATAGACTGGCATAGGCATGTGCTGGCATGTGGGACAGAGATGATGAGCCCTAACCATGGAGTGGGAGGTGATCCAGGCCCCAGATGAATGGCAGAAGGCCAGACAGAAATGTTGTCAGGATATGCTTCCTTTTCACATCCTGAAGGTATTTACAATCAACTCAGGGTGAATAGTTCTGGTGCTCTGACTTTCAGATTCAGTATGCACCAAAGGATGGTTTTATATTGAAGGATAAACTGGATTTTTTGAGAAATCTGATTTGTTTTGAAAGCAAATCTTGTTCAATTTATTTCAAAATGTATTTGTTAAAAATCTGTCAGTTGCAAGGTACTGGCAGGTGCTGGGGAGCTGGGCAAAGGATGGGAGTACATACAGTCTTTGTTCTTATCTACTTAAATTCAAATGAAGTAAAATAATTATAAATTTTTAAATCTATGACATGTTATCAACAAACTTTATATTTCCAATAGTTTTTCCCATACTTAATCTTATTAACAATTATGTTCTATATTTACATAATTTAGGTAGAAAGTGCTAGTCATCATTTTATAAGATTTTCTGTGTATAAATTATATTTATGGTTTTTCATCTGGTTTCTGCTACAAGACAAAGATTACTGTTAGCAGGAATTATGTTAGTGTGAATTTCAGTGGTAAGAATTATGCTATTTACAGCAAGTGTGTACCACCTGTGACCCACATTTTCCTGTTTTTAAATGTTAAAATAAAAACTATTTAAAAGGAAGTTTCATTACATACATTAACAAAATTATATATTTGTATATGGTCCAAGATCATTTTTTTTCACTAAAAAACAAGTGTGAGAGAAAAAGCAAAAACTGGTAGGCTATAAGTTGGACATACCTGATAGGATATTCATGGTTTAACAGCATTAATATTAGCAGTTTTTCTAAAACTTCTCTTGGAAGTCCAGACCACTAATTTTAGGAGGTAAAGTATATGACAGGTAATGCCATTATCTCTGGCACTTTCCACATTTCAAATATCTCACTCCATTTTCTTCTTGGTTGCATAGTTTCTGGTAAGAAGTTGACTTTAATCCTCATCTTTTTCATGTGTAGATATTTTTTTTTCAAGATTTGCTGTTTGTCGCTGATTCTTATAGTTTTAATAGAATATCTTTTAGTCCTAATTGGTCTTCTCTACATTACTGGATCTGCAGTTTTGTGTCTGTCACTGATTTTGGAAAGTTGTAAGCTATTTTTACTTTAAGTATTTATTCTGCTTTGTTTTCTCTTCTTACATTACAATAATGTCCATTCTCATCTTTAGATACTGTGTTACAACACTTAAATTACTCCATAAATGTAAAAATTTTTTTTATAAGCTCCAAGAAGGCACAGAACACATCAGCAAGACCTGTCACACTCTAACAAAAATATTTTGAGGTTGGAAAATATAATTATGTTCTCAGTAAGTGGTTTACTACCAGGAAATGACAAACCACATAGGGAGTATTCTAAGTGTATCTGCAGATACAAGATTCTGGCCAAATTTAGGGGGTTTAGAATGTATGTTAAATAATAAAAAGAATATATATCAAATATTTACCATTGCCAGGTATTGTTCTTAGTATTCCATTTTCACTGACTTATGTGCTGTTCCTAATGATCCTAAAATTTGGGCATAGCTATAATTATGATGTTTGAGATTAGATTACTGAGGGAAATGGTCATGTATTTATTCCCCACAGCCATATAGCCAATGTCTGGAGGAAGCTGGATCCAAGCTCAGAGTCATCTGACTCAACAATGGGTCTGCTTTCACTCTCTACACTGCATTTTATAACAGATAAATGCACTAAGATAAAATGGATCAATTCTTTAAAGAAAAAGAAAAATTTACAAACTACTAAATTCACATATTGGTATATACAAAGTACAATAGATTTATATTAATTATAAAATTGAATCAAAAATTAAAGAAAATGGGCCAGGAATTTAGCTCAGTGGTTCTGCCGCTTGCCTCGTAAGCTCAAGGTCCCGAGTTCAATCCCTGATACAAAAAAAAAAAAAAAGAAAGAAAGAAAGAAAATGAAGTACCAAGGCATGTTTTTTTACTGGTGAGTTCCATCAAACATTTAAAAAAGTATGATATAGCCTATAATCTCTTTTAGAAGACAGAAGCAGAAGAAAAATATATCTTCTTATTCTATGAGGCTCATCATACCAAAACTACTTGGTCATATTTTATAAATAGGTTTATACAGGATGGAGTCCTATTCAGTATATACTGAGGAGATTTACTTCTCCGTTCCGGACAGATATTGCTTTATATACAATAAGATAAAATACATACATAGTTTAAGAGGGAGAAATAAAATTGTTCATAGATTACATAATTTTATATGTAGAAAATTCCGAGGAATTTACAAAAAAATATAGCAATGTGTCAGGCACACAAGGGTCAATTTTTTTTTTATTTGAGCATTGTGCAATTAGTATTTGAAATTGAAAAAAAGAAATAACTATTTACAATAGTAGCAAAAACTGTGAAAAAGCTAGGTGTGTAGCTCAGGAGGATCACAGATTTGAACTCAGACCAGACAATTTAACAACTTAGTAAGATCCTGTCTTAAAAAGTAGAATGGAGTGGAAGGTTTAGCTCAGAGAGAAGGCCCTAGGTTCAATTTCCAGTGCCACAGTAAAAAAAAAAAAAAGAGAGAGAGAGAGTGAGAGAGAAAGAGGGAAAGGGAAATATTTATGTGTGAATTTAACAAAATATTTATTGAACAAATATGAGAAAACTACCAAATTCTGAATTTGAAAGTCAACAAATATCTAAGAAAATGAAGATATATTCTATGTTCTTTGTCTAGAACACTCAACAAGGTACTGAAATCAATTCTCCCCAACTTGTCCTATAGATTCCATGAGATCCAAATAAAAATCATAGTAAACTATTTTGTCTGTACTAACAAATTGATTGTAAAATTTATATGAAAGGCAAAAATTTTAGAATAGTGAAAGCCATACAAAAATAAAAGAACAAAGATGGAGGAGTAACATTATTCAAGGGTTACTGTAAAGCTACACTAGGCAAGATAGGATAGTGTGGAATTTTTTGAAGAAGAAACAAATCAGCAGAACAGAATAAAGCAGCCAGGGATAGGCTCTCATAACCATAGCCAAATAACTTTTGACAAAGGTACAAGGGCAACTCAGGTAGGAGAGGTTTTTCAGCAAATGGTACTGGAATAATTTGGCATCTATATGCAAAATACCTAAGCAGCACACAGGCTACAATTTACACAAAAATAGCTTGACATGGATCATAGATCAAGACATAAAATGTAAAACGCCAAAAAGTTTTCAAGGAAACATAGGAAAAATATATATGACTTTGGTTTGGTACATTTCTAAATGTAACATCAGAAGCATGATCTATGAAAGATTGGTAAGCTGAACTGTATTAAAATTAGAAGCTTCTGCTCTATTAAGAGAAAAAGAGAATGAATAAATAAAAGACTAAAGGAACTAGAAAAACATTTTTGCAAAACACATATCTAATAAAAGGCTTATATCCACAATTTTTATAGAACATATTAAGATTCAACAGTAAGTTAACAAACAAAACTGTTTTTAAAAATGAACAACCAGCATAAAGAGCTAACTCAAAAAAGAGGATACATGGATGATTGGCCTATGAAAAGATGTTTGGCACCATTTGTTGTGGGTAAATAATAATCACAACAATGAGATATACATGCATTAGAATGGCTAAAATCCTAAAGACAATATTGATAGTGGCTGAGAGTACAAAATAAAGGGAACTCTTACTGCTAGTAGGAACACTGAATGGTGACACCACTTGTGAAAAATAATTCTGTGATTTTTTACTGAAACAGTCTTACTATATGAGATTGTAGCTGGGCTTCTTTGTATTTTCATGACTTATTTGAAAATGTATGTCCATGCAAAAACACATACAAAAGTGAATAGAGTAGTTGTGGTCATAATAATCCAAACTGGTAACAATTACGATGCCCCTCCAGGATTGAATGAATAAAGAGAATAGATTAATCCCACCAACAGAAGATTACCAAAGAACATGTGTGAATATCCTGACCTCCATGAAATAAACCCTACCCCCCTCAATTCATTAACAGTGGGATAAACATAATTCCAAATTGGCAGAGATTGCACAGCTTCACACTTGCACAAAAACTCTTCACCAAATCATAATTATCAACAATGGAAGAACTTACCCACAATATTGACAGAGCCTCCATTTGAAGGGCCTGGCTGGGTTTATTCCAGAATGCAGTTTAGAGCACTTTACTGTATTATGATGATGCTTTTGTTTTCATATCATTTTTCTTTTCCTTCAAACCATGATTATTTACACTTTTTATTTAGTTAGTTAAAAGAAATCCAGGGCAAGGGATTTAGCTCAGTGGTTCCGCCGCCTGCCCTGCAAGTGCAAGGACTCAATTTCCATCCCTGGTACCAAAAAAAAAAAAAAAAAAAAATTCCAGGGTTTTTTTAAACCTATTTTTCAAATGTTCAGTTGAAAACCTATTAATAATTTTTAAAAGAGTCAGTAATCTCAACACCTTATAATTCATTTTATGATAATCTGAGTCCTACTACAAATTCTCTTTGGGACTTGGAACTTAACAGTTTCTCCCCTGTATTGAATACATGGTTTCCTTGACACTGTTGTCCTCATGACAAGTATTAGATAAGAAAATTCCATATAGGGCATTGTAAAAAATGCTAAAAATTTCCGTTGTAGAAATCACAAATACATAACTATGTATTTCTTAAAGTTTCACAACTATTGTAAAATACTTACATCCTGCGTTAAATTTTCCAGTGAGAAAGTAAAGAAGATGCAAAAAGTATAGTATTTAAAGTAAGTTAGATATAAAATGCTTTGTTCTGCAAAAGCTCTATATAAATCAGAGTTATTTTAGTACCAATTAACAAACTGCTATGTAAGAGAATGGACAAAAGTATTTTGTAATAATTAACAGTGGAGAAAAGTGGTATTTTCAAATCAGAATATGTCATAATTTGTGATTTAAAAACACTTGTATCAATAAGTTACATTAAATACATTTATGTCAATAAGTTATAATGTTCTCAATAGATTCTCATAATCTCTTTTATACAATCACATCGTTGGACAAAACCATTTGAGAATACTTTTTATTTATTTCATTTTTATCTGTGCCTTCTACTGTAACATATGTGCCATATTCTTTTGTGAATTGTGGGTATATAAATGTGATATGTATATTTTTTCAGACAGAGTCTCACTGTGTAGCCCAGGCTGGTTTCAAATTCACTGCAATCTTCCTGCTTCAACCTGCAGTCATGCACCACTAAGCTCAGCAAGTGTTTATATTTTTAACAAAAATCAAATCTTATTGTGCATACCAAAATAATTATGTTGAATATGACAGGATATATTTCCTTTAGAACATTTTTCCTCATATCAGTCTTGTCCTGCATGTTTGGAACAAATTTCTTACTGGATTTAAACAAATCATCCTAGCTGCTGCATAGAGAAGGAGCAAATCTTCCCTAGAGAAAAATAAAACCATCTTCAGAGTCCACAGATATTTTATTCACAATAGCTAATACTCCATAAGAATAATGATCATGAAATTTTGAAAAAATTTTAGTGATAAAAACAACCCAAAATAAAACAAAAACAATAGAGGTCAATAAAAAGGAGTTTAAAGTAACTTTGCCAACATATTGAAGAAAATAGATGAAAAGATGGATGTTTTTAACAAAAATTTCAAAAAATGAAACAAAAGAATTAAGTAGGCTAGAAATGATGATAATGCATCATATTACAAAATAAAGATTCTTTGAATGAGTTTCTCAGAAGATGAAATAGCAAAGAAAAGGATTAGAGAACTAGAAAAGAGGTCAATAGAAAAAATTTAAAAGGACAGCAAGAACAGAAACAAGTATAAGACACAGGCAGAGCATGGTAGGATCACCTAGCATGCATGTAAGTGGGGTCCCAGAAGAAGGGAGAGTTATACTAGAAGAGACAATGGCTAAGAATCTCAAGAATTGATTAAAGACATTAGCCTACAGATATACGTTAAGTTGTAAATCACAAGGTTGACTCAGAAGATAGAATCATACATAGCACATCACAGGAAAACTGCTGAACACATAACACAGGGAAAAAAAGCAGAGTAGAAGATTCCACTATCTTTAAGGGCTGATACTGATAAAGGAATTTTCAGCAGAAAAGCAAAGCCAGAAAGCAACATGATAGAATGACATGGAAACTGAAAGCCTCAGAAGTCTTTGGGTCACTTTGTATGGACTGATTTTGTTTTCAAGTAAAGATCACTTTGCTTGGCTCTTGTTATGTCTTGTAAGTTTGATTTTATAAGGGACATTAAATGTTGTATATTGTAGAGACTCTAGGCTCTGTTGTTTTTCTCTGAAGAGTGTTAAGTATCCAGGTTAATTACTATCTAAAGCTGTGAACTCCTTGGGCTCGGTTTTACAGTTAGGACAGGCCTGTAGCAATGCTAATGTTTCCCCAATGTTGCTATTTTGTTAGTTTCAGCCTCAGAACTTGGAAATCTTTTTTGTTTTGATTCATTAAGTTTATCGGTACATTTTGGGTATACATTAGGGTCCCATTCATCCTTGGGAATTTGTACCTATACCTGATGTATCTTGGTTCTTGTTTTTTCCCATTCTCCTTCCCTCCCTTGCACCTCTCCACCCCTCCCTATCGACAAAAGCTTTGCTTTTGTTTTTGCCTCTTTTCTCATTTTTTCTTTCCCTTCCTTCCTTTCCCTCATCTCCCCTCCCTAGTTCCCTTTCCCCTTTGAACATTTTCTTCCTATTCCACAATAGCAAGTATACATTTGGTCCTCATTTACACTTTTGATTTCTTATATCAGAGAAACCATTTGGTATTTACACATTTGTGTCCTATTTATTTCACTTAAAAGTATAGTCTCAAGTCCATCCATTCCTAATGTTTCTTTAATTCAACAAAACAAGACTATTCAGAATAGAATTTAAAAGTCTTCCCTGTAAGACACATGATCCTTATGTTTTAGTCTCGGCTTCTCCTAGTAGATTATTGGGTGTAACAGGCAATAGTGTGTCCCACCCCCAACCTTGGTTAGATTGGAGCTCCAGTGCTCTCCTGGTCCTGCCCACCCTCCACAATCTCTGCCTCCATTTGTACCCTAGAGGAGCTCCTCTGTTCAGCTTCAAGAAGTTCCTTGTAAATACACAGAGCCACTCTTTCTGTTAAGGACTTGTGGGGATGCCCATGCAGACTCCTGAGGCCTGTCTGCTGTGTGACCCTATGCTATATATTACAAGCCTTTTGGCCACCTCAAGTTGTCTTTTCCTGCTCAGCTCAGCTCAGTGAATCACGGCTCTGTACTTGGCTTCTAGTCACCTGGGCCATGCCCAGGAAACTATTTTCCATCATAGCCATGTGTTCATAGGCTTGCTTTGTAATTGTGATTTCCCTGTCCTCTCTAATGTGTGTTGTCTAACTCTGGGATGCTGACACACCATTTATGCTACCTTCAGAGAGGGCTAATTTCACATGAAAAATCCCAAAGCCTATGAGTGACAACTGTGGTCAAGATAAAACAAGTAAACATGGGGACAGTGCTTCAAATATGATGATGAGGAAAGAGGTTTGTAGATAACAAAAACCATGAGAGCTTGTTCCCAGCAGAACTAAGCTGAGGAAACCCTAGAGGCATTTCATGATCCCAGGTGGAAAAAATGGCAGAAAGATGATGTTCCTGCAGAGGACCTGGGACTTCCAGGAGACAGAGATACTGGTGGCTTACTTCTTCAAAGCACTTCTGTTTTCATGCAAAATTATGCTGTGGCTATATTATTAGCATGAAAATAAAAACTTAAATTTCATGCTCACACACTTTTGCTACAATTAAGGTAACAAATAGTTATACGACAAGAGTTTTGTAACAACCATTTAATAACATGTGACATTCAAATAAAGACCTGAAGCTGTCATGAAGTTTCTGACTAGGTCACTCTGCCAAAGTTGTGGCTAAAGAATCACTTCACTATACAAATAAATCAGAATTGGGGATAAGTAAGAGCTCTGGCTGATGTGTACTTGGGCCAGTTAACATTATTCATTCCACAAGATATCCTGACCAATACCCATGCTGAATTTAGAGACCAGTAGGCCTTTTTTCTCCAATATCTCTCAGAATGGGAGGGAGCAACAAGAGATATGGTATTACTATGGCTTCTGTGAGAAATTAAATTAAAATGCTTTTACGAAAAAGAAAGGCCTTCTTCTTACATCAAAAACTAGGATCTGAGGTGGAGGAATTGAATAACATATGTCAAAGGGCACCCACATTCAGTTATAAGATGAACAGGACTGGGACCCATGTACAACATGGAGATTGAAGTTAATAATATGCGATTGAACACTAAAGTTTGATGAGAGCAGATTTCAAACATCCCCCCAGCAAAAAATAAAAGTAAAATAACTACATAGAGTAACAGATGTCTTAATTAGCTTGACTTTAGTAATCATTGCAGGGCATATATTATATCAAAAATCATGTTGTACACTCTGAATGTATACAATTTTTTTCATAAAATCTGTCAGTTTATCCATAACTGAAGCTGAAAAAGATAAGATGTATTACTGGTAATACTACTTTCATTGAATATTAGTAGTATTAAATTAATACCACTAAACTCACAGTTTATACAGACTTCAAATTTTCCTATATAACTTAACACAATTCTTTTTAACAAATTTAGTTTTAAGTAATAAAACAGTATGTAACCATTTAGTCATGTAGGGCTTCACTGATTCAGAAAACGCCTTTTATTCCTCTCTTTATGTTTAATAGTAAGATTAATCACAGGTAAAGAGGTGCAATGTGCTTGCGATATTTTGTGACACTTTGGAAGAATAATAGCTCTTGAGCTGAGCTATTAGATTTCCAGATACCGGGCAGCTTAGCCTAATCAAAGCTGTACATCTCTTCCATATACCCTAAGTATTCTAGGTCATCAGGTCCTTTACAGTTAGGTGTGAAGCAGTGTGAGTGTGGGGCAATCACAATCAGATTCACTCTGCTACTCCCCTTCTGTCTGAATCTCATTGAGGAAAGAAACAGATACTGTGTTCTTTCCCACAGCCACAGGTTGGTGCAGTTCAGGTTTTTGGTTCATAAGGGAAATCATTTCAAATAGAGAGGTTGGAATTCACCCAATACCAATCATAATATTCAGTGCCAGGACCATAAGTGGGTAGGCCCTGGAGGGAGGATGTCTCTTTTCATGGATGGGCAAGAAAAAATAATGATCAATTGTGCCATCTCATCTAAAAATAATGCTTCATGCAAATAAAGAGAGGAGACCCAATCAAAAAAGAGCAGTAAGAAAAAAAAAAAGAAAGAAAGAAAGAGCAGTAACCAGAGCAATGTAGGTACACACAAGCATGCTCAGCTAGTGCGGGGCTTGTTTTATTAATTGCATCTCACGCACTAGCATGTGGCCCACACATCACACAGGTGGAAGTATGTGCATGAGGACCACTGAAGCAGTGAATTTTCCCAACGAGTTACAATTACTGAACCATGCCGCATAATTTGAGGCAGATTCATAGCTGAAGAGTTCTTGAAGGAATGCCTACAATTACACCTGTGCCTCATTAGCTAAATTGATATTTGCCACATTGGAAGGAGAGCAAAATAGACTTTAGAGGTTCTTCTATTAGACTCTAGAAAGAGCACAGAAATACTTGCCAGACTGGGGAAAATATCCAAAATTCTTCCACGTAGTGTAAAACAGAAGAACGAAGATGCAGAGCTATTTGAGCCCAAGAGCATCTGAATCACAAACAATTGCATTTTGTTAATAAGGCACAGGTGAGCACTCACAGAGCAAGGAGCCACTGTGATTGTGAGCAGAGGAACAGTGCTGGTGAGTTTTGTGGCGCTACCCCAGAAGGCTTTCCTCCTTTAAGACCTTCTGGAGGGTGTATGCAGGTTTGTTCATTCTGTGGTTGTTAAGAAAAAATAAAAACATTTTTCCCTTTAAATTTGAAAGTCTAGTGGCAGACTTGTTCGGGTTTGACAAGTGCTGATGGAAAGATATCCCTGTTTGGGAGGGATACAAAGGCATCACCCAGTGTCAGTTGTCAGCTCTGGGTGCTCCTAAGTTCGGCTTTTAGTTTTTCAGGCAAATTTCATGCTCTCAGGATGAAAAATCAACACATCTACTTCTAGACACTCTGGAACCACTCAAAAATTTAAGGCAATCCATGTCTCAGAAAGAAATATCTAGGTCACTTTTACTTTTGTTCAAGTACCGCATTGTACCACTGCTTAAGCACACCATCTGTTCCCTTTCACAAATACTGGATTTCTTCCTTCTCTGTATGAACTGGCAACAAGCACTGAGACACCACTTAGTTGGTGGAATAATATACTAGTGGTCATTTAAAATAAGTCACGTTATTTAGAAAATATAAAGACTGCTCTCCCTGGCAAAAGTGGCTCTGTGTTAAATGAAGCTTGCTGCTTGTGTAGCAGGGTGAATCTAGCTATGCTAACCCAATGATGTAAAGGGTGGGACTCCGTCCACTCTGAGCCCCACCCAGTGAAAGTAGTGAGGTGATATGGAGAAGCTTTGTGGGCATGAGAAGTGAGGATGAGATGGGGAAAGGTGGGTTAGGGACCCGTCTCTGCAGGTCATCTGAGCTTTTTCTCCCATCATCTGGGCTGAGACTTTATTACCCAGTGGGAACTGTTGGCTACTGCCTTAGAAAAGCCAAAGCAATTAAAACTGTGCGAGTCTCTGCTCTGGTGAGCACCACTGCCTGGGGTCTCTTCATTGGTGTCACTGGGGTTCAGACTCCTGGTGTGTGCATAGGATTGACACTTCTGAGCCTCAGGATTGCAATCCTGACCTGCTACAGTATGAAATGAATAGTCTATCCACTGAATTTATTTTTGAAATATGTAAGTTTGTGATTGCTGTGAAGAAAGTTCATTGGACATCACTACAAATAGAAATGAAGCCCTCTGAAAATTCTATATGTTGGTTAATGTTCATTGATATACATAATATATGAATATGGCATATATATATGAATGAATGAACGTGTCTCAATTCAGATATTCTTTCCAGGATGTCACAAATGCCAGGACCCAAGATAGCCCAGAGCTCTGAGAAGTACCATATGTGCATGTGAGTGCCTCAGACCCTGGGCCATGTTCTAGAAGAACAAGAGGTCTCTGGAAAGGAAAGCTGGTAAAGAATGAGCATTAAGGGCACAATGTTAATAAACTTGTTTTAATTTCTAAAGTAATTGGCTATAAATACCCCCACCCATTAGCCAAAGGGCCACAGCCATTTCTTCCTTTACCTCAGGGTGAAGAAATAGCCACCAGCCTCCTCACCAGAACCAGGAGCTCCTGTGCTGTGTGGGTGTCAGCTCACCTGGGCACTGGGGCCCAAGGCCAGGGCAAGTCCAAGTGGACAGCATCCCCACATCTGTGGCACTAATCAACCAATCACTTTATAAGCCTCTCTTGACATGAGTCCAAGGAGGTGCTGATGAGAGGATGTGGAGTCACAGTGGAAACTGGAAGAGAACTACTGCTCAGTGACCTCGTGAAATGAGCCTGGTTGAGAACAGACGCAGAGGTTCAGACATTTATGGGACATTGATGAACCAGAAAAGCTCAAAAATGAGCACCTTTCACTTACTTTTCTATGTATAATCTCACTGAATCTTTGTTTAAAAAAATGTACTGGGTATTTAGTGAGCCCACAGATTTGCCCTGAGCTACATTCCCAGCCCTTCTTTGAATTTTAATTGTTTTAAATTTGAGACAGGATCTTGCAAAGTAGCTAAGTTGCCCAGGCTGGGCTTTAACTTGCCGTCCTTCTGCCTGAGCTTACCAGAGCGTACAGGCATGTGCCACCATCCTCGATTTCATTTAGTCTTTCTAAAACCCTGTGTAGCTGAAGCCACAAGCCACACTGACTGCTGTTTACCAGTATGCGCCTCATTTTCTCACCCTCAGGACAGAACTGTACTCATCACCCTACAAGGCGGCCATATGACTAGCTGTGGCCAAGGTGCAAACATGTGTGCCAAACCCTAACAATGTCATTTAGGGGGAGGACACCTCTCCTTGGGTCAGCACCTGGAGATATGAAGATGAGGCAGGAACGGGGAATGGTTTCTATTTGATTAGGTTCATTGGGGTCCAGTCTTTGCATATATGTGCTAGAACTATGTCTCAGCTGAGTTCCTGGCATTGAGATAGGAAAAACAAAGAAAATGATGCTGGCAATGACTGACTCAGAAAGTGAAGGAATAGTAAGAATTGACAGTGCCCTTATCATGCTGTACCTTGTTTCCAGTGGCACTTCCTGAAAATTGATAACCTCCTTAAAGCATTATCTGAGATGAAGCCTGCAACTCTATATTGATTTCTAAGTTGTTCTCAGTCTGTGAGATAAATGCTCCTTTCCACTGGAGAAGAGGAAAGTGTGGTCCTTTTCCATTGGAGAAGGATGTGTGTCTTACATCAAGCTCTCTGCCCTTGTTAATTTCCTGCTCAGGCTGAAATGAAAAAGAAAAGGAGTTTCCTGGCCAGAAACTGCCAGCCAACATGCAAACAAAGTGATCTGGAACTGTCAGGCCTAGGTGCATCTTTCTGACACTTCTTAACATATAGATAAAGTTACATGAGCTCCTGGAACTGGCACCTTCACTACAGACCTGCCCTGGGAAGCTAGGCCCTACTTGAAGCAGACAGTGGAAGACAAAAGCCTTTTCCTCATGTCTGGCACAGCATGGAGACATCAGGGCCTGTGGCTCCCATACTGTCTGTGCACACTTGGCATGCATTGCACTTGTGTGTCCTGGGAATGTTTCCAGGAGCTGGGTCATCTCTGACCTGCACAGCACGCAGGCGTGTCTCCCTCACATGTCTCTGAGGGCAGGGACCCATTCTCCTTCCTGCCTGCTGCTCAGATAGGACACTGACAGCCAGGCTTCATCTCGTGGATTAATGGGTTAAAACTTGACATCTTTTTAGTATTTCAGGTTTATTTTCTTTATCAGTGTGACTTCCATGCTCAGAGTGATCTTGCCACAATATTCTTTTAAGAGTACACTTGTCAGGGTCCATTTGCAGCCAGCTACCTTGATGGTGACATCAGCCGTGCCTGTGGTTTACCTTTTGACCTTATGGAGACAGCAGATGGGTCCAGTAATAAATCCCGATTATTAGCGAAGGCGCCAATAGCTCGGAAAGGCAGAAATAAAAGTCGGGCAGCTTTGCACTGTGATTCTCGTTATCTGCTCTGCCGTGGAGTCGTGAGGCCTGTCAGGGAGGGAGATGGGTGACTCAGAGCGGCCATCGCCTTGGCCCACCTGCCTCCCTGCCCTCCTTTCTTCTTTCTCCCTCTTCTCTTCTCTGTTTCCTTCCCTTTTCCTTCCCACCTTCCTTCTCCCTTTCCATCCTTCCCCCTGCCTTCCTTTCATTTCTTCCCTCCATAGCTGACAAAGGGTGACACCCTCTTGGATTTCACAAATTTGGATTTCACACCGAGTTAAAAGTCACACCACGTTGCCCTGGGTGCTGTGTGACGGGTCCAATCCCACAATCTTTCTGTGGTCTATGTCTATTGGGAATCCCCAGTAATTTATGTATTAAAGAAATACATTCATGGTATGACTCATGCTTTTTAAGAAATGTAAGAAGTTTCACTATGTCTTGTTTTTTTAAAAATCTTTTTACATGAGGCACTAGTAGAAATGACCTCCAGAAAGCAGCCAAGGGACCTGTGTCATCACAGGGAGAAGCTTCCTGTCTTTCCTAGCTCAAAGCCAAGCAGGGGTCCAGGCAAAGGAGGTATGATGTCAGTGAGCAGCTAGGATGTGTATCTTAAAAATTTTTAGTTGTGGATATTGTATACTTTTAGCAAGCAACATATGTTAGGGTTATAATTCATATTTAATAATAAGATAAAATTGACCAAATCTCTCTGAAATTCCTTTTGATAAACAAACATAAGATGATAAAACATAAGGAAATGTTATTGACATTGATGGGTCACATTATTTTCCAAAGGGGATTCCAGGCCGACTAGATCTCGTAGGAATCTCCAATCTACGTTCTTCTTTTTTCACAACTTCCATTTATGGATTACTGAGACTATTTTGAAAGGATTTTTAAAACTGAAGAAATAGTATTGCTTTTGCAAAAATTTTCTTTACTTTTGGGTTCCTTCCTAAGCTAAAAGTTTGGACAGCAAAATTATAAACCACTTTCCCTTTGAGCCCATAGCTTGTATAAGAAAATAACAGCTGCCAAGATCGGCATGTAGGCTTCCAGAGACTGAGTGCAAGCATGAATGTGGGCACACACGGAGAGTGAAGGAAGGGGCCCGTGTGACACATGGTGGGTTTGCTACATGGCCATCTCCAAAACATGGCTGTCAGAAAACTATTTTTATAATATAAAGTTAACTTTTAGATAAAAATAGTAATACATAGAACAGTATTTTAGGGTTACAAATTGTCCTGTCATTTATTTAGGAGTTATTTGTCTATTGCATTGTCACATCTTTCTTGATGTAGAAACTTTGCAAGAGGATTACATTGTTTCATTAATTATCACATTAAGCGGGCTAGTAAAAAGATCTTATGTGAATATTAATTTAATAAATCAGTAGAGAGATAGAGCCAAAGAATAATCCAGTAATTATCCCTCATAACTAAAACCAGCAGGAGAAACTATCACTTAAAATGGAAGGAGTGATCCAGAAGTAAAATATGCAAACAAAAACCTTGTTTATTTGTTAATATGTGTGTGTGATAGAGATGTTGGAATTGTAAATCTGTGCAATGTGAAATCATTGGTTTCACTTTCTCAGCCTAGAACTGTATAAATTATTTAAATTCTGTGTGAAAATCAGATACTTATTAAAGAAAAGTGTGAGCACATGTGTGAAGGTATGCATGAGTGTGTACACTTGTGCATATGCTAGTGTGTACATGTCTTTGTGTACATGAATATATGCAGTATGAGTGTTTTCACATTACACTGATGAGTATGTTTAAGCACACAAGTGTGTGTAGTGTGTGTACCAATGCACGATTACATGTTCATTTAAATTTGTGTGTTTTTTGTGTAAATACCCACAACTTTTTCTAACATATCCAGGTGATTTTTTTTGTTGTTCTCATTGCAGAAACAAAACCAGTAAAGACCCCAGGGCTAATGTACTAATTATCAGTGACTGAACACGCCTCCCCAAAACATCTCTTCTGTAACCCCTGGAAAAATTCTGACATATTATAAACGGTTTAAATTAGCATAAATCAGTCAACAACAAATCGGTGCCAGCCCAATAATGGAAGAATGTAATGCATACTAAGTGACTTGGTTGACAATGCCAAAGTTAACCACAGCACCTATCAATTTAATTCAACCCACAGTATTTATGAGTTTCCAGAATGTGAAATGAGTAGACATTTCAGGGGTCCAAGAGAAATCAGGTATGCACCTGATTCCCTTATGTAGTTCTTATAGGTTTGTGGATATGTGTGCACATGTATGTGTGTGCAGGTAAATGTGATGTAACAAAAATGCATAAGGAAGCACTGAGAGAGAAAACTACCACCAGTACACACAAAGCCACTGTGTTTTATTCATTCTTAAATACAGCAACTCTAAGTGTCTAAGAATAGTTATAACTAAGGCACACATATGGCCAAGCTATAATTTTACAATAAACATCCTTTCTAGCCTACACAATTGGAACAATTAGTAAATAACTAGCTCTTAATATTCATAAAATATTCACATTTCTCTTTGAAAAAAAAATTCTTTTAACTTTTAAGCCCTATGTGATGCTGAAACTTTCTTATACTGATTACAAAGCCTTCTAACCAAAGAACCATTATTTTTTATGCCACCACAGCTTTACATGTATTTCAAATTTATTTGACTATTTTTGATGTATGTAATTTGGCTTAAATATATCCTGAAGGATTTGACTATGCAATAAATTACAGCTTTTTCTAATCGTGTTCATCAAGTTTAATTGTAATTAAGTTGCCACAATCTAAACTATAATAGCTGCTCAATCAGCTGCATAGTACTTTTAATTTCTTTGGACAAAACATGAGAGAGGGAAGAAATAGTCTTTAACTTTCAGGTAAGGTTGGAAGTGGACTAATTAAATGTCTTTTTTTAAATACTGAACTTTCACTGCAATGGAAACAATTCTTTGTTTTTTCTAAGAAAATTAATACTATGCTGGATATTTGGGAGGAATTCAGAATAATGTTTCTAAGTAAATAGATTAATAAAAGAATGAATAAATATTTCAAGTGATAAATGAATCTGATCGATTAAGGTGGGAAAAATTTTCATGGGGGAAATCTTAGGTTATTTTGTTAAAACAATTTTACTGTCTATGAAATAAAACCTCTCTTGGTGTGGAAGGTTGGGGAGAGCAAGGCTTCTGGTGGAGGAAGATGCTTAGGAGTGCTGGAATCCACATGATCTATGCATCAGGATAGACTTAAGGTACTTAAGAGAGGACGGTCTCAGACATATGGTTTAATCATGGTGCATTTAAGCCTTTTCTTATCTGCTTAAGAATTCATTTTTCCTCTAATTTGATTTATTGTTACTCAAATTTGAGTCTGTTCATCTTTCCTAAGAGGAGATACATACATGTATGTTTAATGTTCATGTGACAAATATGATTTTTGGTGTTCCAAACTGAAGTACAAGATGCCCATGGGCTTTCAGTAGATTGTCCAGTTCTGCCCTGGATCCAGCCTGGTCTGTGTGGGCAGAGCCTTGCTTACAGCAAACACAGTAATCCTAAAATGAAGAGAATGATGGGTCAGAATGACCGGAGATGCAAATCTCCCTGTTACTATGTCAGAATCTGGGCAGCTCCCTCTGTTTCCCTAAAACTCAGTCTTATCATCAGCCCTGACTATTCCCTTTCTTTTAGGATAGGTTGAAATAAGTGATAGGAATGCAGTAAAGAAAGGTCATAGGGCTCTGCATCATACTCCTGTTGTCTCAGCATTAGGAGGCTCCACAGGAGAGTTAACGCAGTATGAATGGTGACAGACCTGGCCAGAAGTGGAGACAGGCCCAGAAGCCTTGGCTTTGAGGCATCACACCATCTCAGAAAGCAGAGACTCCACACACAGTGAGTTTCACACCTTCAAAGCTGTGTGAATATCAGTGGAGAAGCAGAGGAGGTCTGGATCCACAGGGTAAGAGGGAGCTCTGAATACGACAACTAGCTGATGGATGCACACAGAAAACCAGCCTGTCCTTGCATATCTGTTGAAACAGGAGCCACCAAGGGGTGTGTCCTGATGAAGAGGGAGCTACGACTTCTCTTTGGTTGATCTGTATGATTTGCCCATTATAATATGCTAACTATTGCTGACCTGCAGAGAGAGCTGTTTCACATTCTCCAACCTAGTAAGTTTACAAATGTATGCCTGAGGTCTGGAGATGTAACTCGGTGGTAAGAGTGTGTGCTCAGTGTGCATGAGGCTTTGCGTTCAACACCACACAATAGAATAAAAAAGCAAAACTTAAAAAATATGTTTACAAACGTCTTTACTCTCCAGGTTTTTAAATTTGAGAAGAACAGTGGTGAGCCTTATTTTCATATTCACTGATAATGAGTGTTGTAAACTTTGCAGATATGAAGGGAGCCAGGACAAATGTTACTGGGCCACAGGTGAGACAGGAGGGAGAAGGAGCTATCTACAGATGGCTTGAGGGGCTTGAGGTGGGACACGCAGCTGCAGTTAGACAATGGCCAGGAGCCTAGAAATGGGGTGGCTGAGACTTTGAGCAAGGCGGAATGCTGACAACAGTCTGTAGAATGACCGGGAAGGTGGGATGGGGCAAGAAGAGCAGAGGATCAAGGAGGGAAGGCCAGGGGCATGGCATTCCAGAAGCAGGCAGAGGAAGCGTCCCAGAAGGGACTGGGTAGACTACAGGCCTGTGTCTGTCTTGGGCGGGGCTGAGCTCCAGGAACTCTGGGGTCACTCGAGTCCTGTCCTCTGTAGCTGAACCTGAACTTCTGACATACTGGGTGTCCATGTCTGATCTGCATCTTAGGTATTTCCAAAGTACCCTAAATAAAAAATGTGGACTTTGGAGATGGTGGAGCCTCCACCATCAGATGTGAACTGTTTGGGGCCCCTTCCTTTCAGTCCCTAGGTCCCTCACTGTGGCCCATGGCACTGAGAATGTGGGGCAGGCCTACCATGCCACCAGTCTCCTGCCACATGCAGTGGCGCAGAGGCCTCCTTTCAGATGCTACACCACAGCTCTGAGGGTCTTCCTGACCATCTAGACATATCTGGGCTCCTCATCAGAACTGCTACCCTGCCCTGAAAGCGTTTTCTGTGTCATGCCCACATGATGCAGTAACCTCGAGTCAAGGGATTGTGACTGTCCCCAGTCCCAGGGATGACAATAACAACAGTGGCTCACTCCTATCTTTTCTCTCTACAGTATCAGGACTGATCAAAGTGCTTCACTTATATTAACTCACTTAATCAATACCTGATTAATTTCACCACTTGATAAATGCAGTACCTGAAGGCTAGAGGACATTCAGGAAATGTTTGTTGAATGAGTGATTACACAAAATAATGAGATCCAGTAAGGGTTTGTAGAATTTAAAGGTGTTAGCCATGGCTTTCACATGAGCAAAACACCTTGCACTGTAGATATCGTCTCATTTAATAACACTTATGTAAAAATGAAAATCCCACTCATGGCAGGTAGACACATTGCAGGCAGAACTGGTAGACGCTGGAATCACCCTCGAGCAGGAGTCATTACAGTGTCTGTGCATGGCATATGTGTAATGTGTGTAGGTGTGCAAGCATATAGAACACACATAACGGGGGTAAGAGAACACCATTCCTTCAGAGAGAATCAACAAAGAAATCATAATGGGTTGCTGAATGCTACAAGGCCAAGCTGTTACTAGGACTGGATGGAAACTTACATTCGGACCTATGTTCCAGCCCTGCTGCCCAGGCAAGAGTTGACATTTTGATTCCATGCAGAAAAGTCTGATAAAGGCCAGAGAGGGAAGGAAAGTTAGTTCTATAGAAATAGGCATAAATGAAGAGGATGGTTTGAATAGGAACTAAATAGCTATCTTACAAATTTAAAAATATTATGATTATTTTAAAATAATATTTAAAATATTAAAAAATATTATGACTATTTTAAAGAAAGTAGCCTTTATTTATACCTTAATCCTTGCACAATTTTTTCACTAAAATTATGTAAATATATTCAAAATTTAAGATTTTTTACAAAACCATATTTTATACACATATTTTTATACAGTTTGTTGAGGTTAGCTAAAATGACATTAGCAGTCACATGTCAATTAAACATTAGGAGTGAATGTTATCAAGGAATTTCTCATTTCTCTTCCAGGCAGAACATTTTCTCCCTTTGCAGGTGGGTTATTGGCCACTTGTGTTTGTTATGATTTTTACCATCTAAGTTTTCAATAAATTCCCTCCCTCTTATAAGGACTTATTGATTTCATGGGGCAAAAGTAAATGTAACGGAAATATCTAAGACAATTATCTCTGGTCATACACAAAGTAGCTTATCAGAAAATAGGCATGGGTTTCACAAACAGAAATAGGCAGGAAATTCAGCCCACTCTGTGCAAGGATGCTCATGCTAACAGGTGCCTGAAGATCTGCTCCCTCTGGAGGAACAAAGGAAAGTTGGCAGTGATCCCACCAGGCACCGCCAGGAAGTTTCTTCAGGACTAGGGAAGAAATGGGCAGAGCCTTCCTTTAGGTATTTGTGTGAATCCTCTGAACTATGGGAAAAGAAGTCACTTATGGTAACAGTGGTCAGGAGTGCTGGAAAGACTCACAGACCCATGGAGCCCAGGAAGAGCCCAGAGTGGCATGCCTACTCCCCTTGCAGCCGAAATCAAACTTTCTTAGACTTACATTTTCCTAAGTGGTTTCGGTATTGACTGATTGATTTTAAACTCATTTTATGGACATCTCCTGCTTTAATTAGATGGCTTTTCAGGGCCTGACCGTCATTCTTTTCATTAGTAACAAGTGCTGCATGGCCATAGAAGAGGCTGTTGGAGGTCCTAAAAGCCGACTTCATACACAGTTGATCAAAAGCCAAAGACAGCCCATCTGAGAGCACAGGTCTGCATGCATGGCCACCTCATCAATTAGGAGCGAATGGCCAAGAAAAGATGTATTCTTAGCAACTGAGTAAATAATGGAGATAGGCAAATGAAATTTGCTAAATCAAGATGAAATATATCTTGGAGTCTCTGTCAGCCTTGCTCTTGATTGGAGGATGGAAATAAAATTGATCAACTGGTTTCCACTCAAGAGCAAAGGCTGCACTGGAGGCCACTTGTGCTCTAGTTAATGGCATGCTGTAAAATGACTGAACGGGAAAAGGATTATCTGGAGCTCATCACTCTGAGTTGTTTTTGGTTGGTTATTCTCTCTCTTGACAATGTGTTAAAAGTGTGGACTGAGTTTTCTAGGAAATCTCAAAAATAGTCTTTGATGGGTTTAAAATGAAAATTCTTCTCCATGAGCCACGCTTAAGTGTTGCATACACATCGCCTGTGTAGCTGAAGATTTTTGTAGTTCTCCTGCGGGAGGCAGGAGACACTTGGTGGCCCTAATGTCAAAGGCACAGCACAGAAGGCAGTTATGGAGCAGCTTTTGTTTGCAGCAGTGATTCCAAGGACTCCACAGGCTTTTAGTTTCATGTGTATTTTTAGCTTTTCTGATAATGAGACACATTTTTGGTATTTGTAATAAGGTCTCTCTAAATTATAATCATTTGAAGACAAGAAATAGAGAATCAAGGATGACCTTATGAGCAGGCTTAAAAGAGAAGGTTTACCTAGCTCATCTTCACCACAGGACATGTGGAGGTTTGGGTGACTCCTAAACTCACTGAGGGGGTCTAGGTTTCTGATAATCTACAGAGCACAATATGGCCTTGGTCTGAGAAGCATCTGGCCTGCCAGCCTTAGTTGTTCTCACAACAAGATGACACTGGAAGCCTGGGCACTCTCAGCGAAGTCCTAATGTCACATTGGAGGAAGGAAAGGTGTCTCATACCCATCTTTTTGGAGCTTTCTGGGGCTCCTGGTGGGCCTTCATCCTCTCTCAGATGCTTCTATGGTGAGGCTTTGGCCCCCCTGATGACACAAGTCAGTGGCCAGTCATCCTAAAAAATACATTTTAAGCATTGTGCCACCAGCCGTGAGTGGATGCAGCAAGCAGGGCAGACCAGCTTGCAGACGGAGGGAAACACTGAGTATTAATCAAAGAGAGTTCACTCTGTGCTTGGGAGTATACAAGATGCCAGTGAGAATGTTTTAAAAGTACAATAGAATGTCTAGTCCTTTGTTAATAACCTCGGTTAGACAAGGTGAGGATGCATCAATGGCATCAGGTCATGGAGGGACTAATGTCTCTCACAGTTTCACTGGGTCCCAGGACACCTTCTAAGTGCTATTGCTGCTTTGGAAAAGGCAGAGCATAAAGCAGTGGAGGGACTTGGCCATGGATCCCTGCCCGGCACCTGACTGAGAGTATTATCCCATCTGTTCTCTTTGGAAAGGCTTTGGTGGTGGGAGGTAACATGGTCAAAATGGGGCCTGCTCATGATTAGCTCAGAGCTTGTCTCTCCCTTGGAAAGTCAACAAATTTCAGCTCCAATGGCTTGAGAAAGAGGACAACCATACACTGTGAGAAGATTAGTCCAACTGGTAGCTGGCCAGTGGCAGGTGCAGGACTCTGATCCTCACTGATGAACTTGGTAAAAGAAAGAGGTAGTTAGGTACAGCAGGATGAACATGAAGGCACCCATGGCAGACAGATCCACATGCTGCACAGCCCCCATGCTGGGTACAGAAAGGGAGGTACCAAGGACAGCCTCTGAATGCTGTCTTAGCCCAACCTGTGTCCCTGGGTAGGGTGGCCCATCATGGTATGTCAGTCAGAAAAACTGAAGGAAAACTTTCCTCTGCATCACTAGGCACACATTTTTGACATGGTGTCTGACTCAAAAGTTGTCTGGCTGACAGCAATTTGACAAGAGAAAGAAATAAAAGGAATAAAGACAGAAAATTAAAAAGTTAAATTGTTATTACTTGCTGATGACATGATACTCTATATAGAAGACCCCAAAACTCCACCCAAAGTCTTCTAGGCTTAATAACCAAATTCAGTAAAGTAGCTGGATACAAGATCAACACACAAAAATCAATAGTCTTCCTGTACACATTTCACTGAGAGAGGAACTAGAGAAACAACTCCTTTCACAATAACATCAAAAAAAAAAAAAAAGAGAAAGAAATACCTAGGTATCGGTCTAATGAAAGAAGTAAAAGACCTCTACTCTGAAAACTACAGCACTCTGAAAAAAGAGATCAAAGTGGATATCAGAAAATGGAAAGACATCCCTTGTTCCTGGGTAGGAAGAACCAATATAGTGACAATGGCCATACTTCCAAAACTGCTATATAGATTCAATACAACCCCAATTGATATCCCAACAGCATATTTCACACAACCAGATAAAACCATCCAAAAATTCATTTGTAAAAAGAAGAGACCTAGAATAGCAAAAGCAGTTCTAGGCAACAAACACAAGGTAGGGGATATCACAATCCCCAACTTGAAACTATACTTCAAAATTACCATGGTAAAAACAGTATGGTACTGGCAAAAAGCCAGACCTGAGGATCAAGGTAACAGATTAGAAGATGCAGAAATAACTCCAGACACACTCAGCCACCTCATCTTCGACAAAGGAGCCAAACATCCTCACTGGAGAAAAGAAAGCCTCTTTGATAAACGGTGCTGGAAAAACTGGGTTTCAACATGCCAAAGATTAAAACTAGATCTATATCTCTCACCATGCACTAAATTAAAGACAAAATGGATCAAAGATCTAAATATTAAAACAAACATAAAATTGCTAGAAGATAGGCTAATTAGAACTCTTGAAGACATTGGTGTAGAAACTTTATGAACAAAACCTCAGTCACACAGAACTAGCACAAAGAATCAACAACTGGGATCTCATCTTATTAAAAAGTTTCTGCACAGCAAGAGAAACCACCAACAGAGTGAAGAGACAACTCACAATGTGGGAAAAATTTTAATCAGCTGTTCATCAGACAGAGGTCTATCTAGAATATATAAAGAGCTTTAAAAAATCAGACACCTCAAATTTAAAGACCCAATCCAAAAATGGGCATCTGAAATGAACAGACATTTCTCACACAAAGAAGTAGAAATAGCAAATAAACATATGAAAAAATGTTCAACATCACTAGTCATTCGAGAGATGCAGAGGAAAACAATGCTGAGATTCCACCTCATGCCAGAAAGAATGGCTGCTATCATGAAATCAACCAACAACAAATGCTGGCGGGGCCGTGGGGAAAGAGGAACCCTGCTCCAGTGCTGGTGGGAGTGCAGACTGGTGCAACCACTGTGGAATTCAGTATGGAGATTCCTCAAAGAACTAGGACTGGAAGTCCCATTTAACCCCTCCTGGGTATCTTCCCAAAAGAATTAAAAGAATAATACCACATTGATATATGTGCACCCATGTTTATACCAGCACAGTTTGTAATAGCTTAAACTTGGAAACAGCCCAATTGCACATAAACTGGAGACTGGATAAAGAAGATGTGATTTTTTTTTAAATAAAAAAGAGTACTACTCAGCCATAAAAATGAGAAATTAGAGACATGTATAGTTAAATGGATGCACACTGAGGTGATACTCTTAAGTGAAATAAATAGGAATAGTTTCTCTAGTGTGAGAAACTGAAAGTGTAAATAAGGACTAAATGTATAATAGGTAATGGGAAATGGGAAGAAAAGGGGCAAAGGGGAAGGAAGTGGGAGGGGTAGGGGAAAGGATAGAAGGGAATGGAAGTAATATGAGAAAATGAAGAAATGGAAACAAAGTCTTTGTAAATAAGGAGGGATGGAGGGGTTGAAGGGAGGGCAGGGGAAGGGGGAAAAACAAGAACCAAGATGGATTATGTAAAGGTGCAAATTTCCAATGATGAATGTCATTATATTGTGTGCCAAAATGTACCAATAAAATTAATTTTAAAAATACCAAAAAAGAAATAAACCAATACAGCCAGGGATTTAGCTCAGTGCTTCCACTGCCCCTCTCAAGCACAAGGTCCAGAGTTCAATCCCTGGTACCAAAAAAAAAAAAAAAGAAGAAGAAAAGAAATCAATGAATAGCAAATGCTGGCCCTGGGCTATGGGGAGAAAGGAACCCTTCTCCACTGTTGGTGGGAGAGTAGACTGGTGCAACCACTGTGGAAATCAGTGTGGAGAGTCCTCAAAATACTACCATTAGAAGTCCCATTTGACCCCCCTATTCCCCAGCTGGGTATCTTCTGAAAAGAATTAAAAGTATCATCCACAGTGATACATATGCACTCATGTTTATAGTGGCACAGTTTGTAACAGCTAAATCTTGGAAACAGCCCAAATGGCCATCAACTGGTGACTGGATAAAGAAGATGTGTGTGTGTTTTGTTTTTTTTTTACTAATTGGAGTATTACTCACCTATAAAGAATGATAAACTAGAGACATTTATAGCTAAATGGGTCCACCTTGAGGCCATATTCTTAAATGAAATAAATAGGACACACATGTGTAAATGCCAAATTATTTCTCTGGTGTGAGAAACTTAAAGTGTAAACGAAGACCAAAATGTATAATAGATAATATGAAATAGGAAAAAAAGGTCCAAAGGGGAAGAGGAAGGGAAAGTGGGAAGGGTAAGGGAAAGGAAAGAAGGAAAAGAAAAAAGTGAGAAAAGAAGGAAAAAAACAGAAAGAAAGCTTTTGTAGGTAGGGAGGAATGGAGGGGTGGAAGGGAGGGAAGGGAAGTGGGAAAAAACAAGAACCAAGATAAATCATGTACAGGTACAAAATCCCAATGATGAATGCGATCATAATGTATACCTAAAATGTACCAACAAACTTAATGAATAATTTGAAAAAAGAAAGTTGTCTGGCTGAACAGGTCAAGAAAGAAGAAATGTCCAATTTTTCCTGCTTCAGAGCTGAGAACAAAGTCCAAGCAGACCATTCATAGGCTGGGCCCTGGATGGGTGCCTCATTTCCTGAAATTCACAGTTGGAGTGGAGTAGCTACAAATGAACAGAGTTATTATCCAACAGTGGAACAATCACCTACACCAGGATAGTGTGCCGGATGATTGACGTGGGACATGTCACAACGGTCAACAATGATCAGGGGGCTGGAGGGAGCCCGCACAGAGCTGGTCCCTCTCTAGCTCTCGTCTAAGGGCTCTAGGGTTCCCACAGGATGTCACATCTCTCTACACCACTCTACGAGGCCAATGCAAAGAGCAGGCCAAGTCGCTAGGAATGCATCTGCATCTTCCAATGGGCAGGTGCTGGCTGGGTGTTCTGCACAGTGACCTTTCCCAAAACATAACCCAGCACCTCTTTTCTACCCACACTTTACAGAGTCAAGATGTATTACAGGACAGAAAAAAAAAAGATTTGAGTCACCTTGGCTCTTTGCCTCATTTTATACCTTTTCAAGTATGCAGTGATCTTGCCCAGGTCTCCATTCACCTTTTTCTCAACTGGATTACTCAACTGGACCACAGAATATAGAAAATGATTTGAATGACTCTTGCTCCATTTTCCCAAGAAGGTCCACCATAATGCCATTTTTATGTTCGGGAAGAACTTTGTCCAGTATGTGAGAAGGATGCTCTGGGGCTTGGGGCTCAATTCTCACCTGAGCTGAGAAAGGCCATTGCTACATCCTGGATAGGAAGAACTTCTGTGGTGGAGGAGAAACACTAAACTTGTCAGACCCCAATTCCAATTACTGTGAGAATGCAAGACCAGAGCAAGCAAACTGAGGATTAATGGGGAAATTTTGGAAAGCCTGTATAGCCAGCCACAAGAGTGCATGGCTTCTTGTTTTGGGACACATCCAGTGCTATCTCCCCTCAGTTTTATGGCATGCCCCTAGTTCTTAAATGAACATGCAGAGGCCCAGGGATATGAAGTCACTGTCTGTGGAGGTGGCCAGCAGAAGTGGAGCCCAGGACCTATGAGATCTTCAGCCCTGAACCCTCCCTTTGTGTTTGGCTGTGTTCTCAAGGTGCACATGTGCTGTCACTGACAGATTAATGGTAGAGCTATCATCACTATTATTGTTGTTATTTTCTTCGATTGGCAGGGAATGAATGGAAGTAAGAGTATTCATGAATCTTCGTTAAAGAGCTTGTTTTGTGCAGGAAGCTCTTCACGTAGCTGGCACAGAATGGTCACACAGGACAAATGACAGCAAATCCTGCCATCTCTGGCTGAGAAGGCATCACTGGTTCAGAAGAAAGCATGCAGTAGCATGGGAGGGTGGTGGGTAATCATGTGAATGTCAGTGTAGAACTGACCCAACCTCAAATTGTCCTGCTCCCATTGCCACAGTGTGACCATGGACAACTCACTTGCTTTCTAAAATTCTCAGCTTTCAGTCAGCCAAAGCAGGACCAGAGCAGTGTTTGGCACCTATGGATGGGACAATTAAATAAAAGGACTGTCATGAGCAAACCCTCATGTACTCCTCTCTTTCTCTCTCCCTACCTTCTCTCTTTCTTTTTCTCCTCCTATCACAAATACAAGCACCCGACACCTGAAGGTAAGGATGGAACTCTACAGCCTTCCCAGTTAGGCAACAATGATGACACAGACTGGGCTGTGACATTTAGACTCCTCCTTGCTGCTGTGTAGGTCCAACTCTAAATTCTTTTGTAAATTAAAAAAAAGTATTTGTATTAGTACATGCTTACAGTACGTAATGATTACACTCATTGTACTCAGAATGAGGAGTTGGTACATGTACATAAGACATCTTAATGCTTCTTAGCTTCCAACCCTAACTCTTGACCTTTGACATTAGATCATACAAATTTCCACTGTATCTGCCTTAAGTTTCATGCAGCAAGTAACTTGAATATGTGCCAATATGATGACCCAACTATTGACTCGGAAAACACTTTTAAATTCTGGAAAACAAGGTGATAAAAATGTACTGTATAAGACAAGTAATTTTCTTTAAAAATTATTTTAACTGAAGGAACACAGCTATACACTGGGTGGTATGTCTGTTTTGAAGGCAACAAAATCCTGCGTGAGGCCTTTTTGGTTACCATTTTCAGCTCCCAACTACCCAACAAATAGACTTTATGCCATCTTTCCAAGACCCCTATTAGAAGATTTCCAACATGAACATGATTTTAAAAATTTTACTTCTGGATATCCCTGATCTGAAATTTACTAATCTAGATTTCAGATCAGACTTTTCTCAGGATGTGTGGATATAGAAAATGAGAAATATCAACAGAGGGAGAAAACTTATCTGACTTTATGAATAGCTGTGACCAGAAGGCAGCACACACAGGGACGCTCCCTCAAGTGACTGCAGTCTGTCACAAGAAACAGGGACAGAGCAAGTGATGTCCACATGGTGGGCCCAAGACGGGACCACAGAGGAATACAAGACCACAGCCCCTTGCCTGTGACAGCCATCGTGCCAACCCATCACCAGGTTTTCTTGCCATTTATTAAACATTTTAACCAGAAAGGAACATTAAAGGGGCCTTCAGATTAGGAACACAATTGAAAAACCTCTAAGAAAGGAAATATCTTATTAATTCATTAAGTCAAACTGCTTGTATCTACACTTGTATGACTAGAATTATGGTTCATTAACTTCATTTCTTTATATGAGTTAATTAGCTCAGAGGAGGCCAGAAATTAATTACCAGCTTATATAGTTTGTGCAGAATGGCATTCTGTTTATTTAGTTTCTCCTATTAACTTTTAATCTCTTCAAACAATAAAAGAGGTAATTAGTATTTTATAAACAAAAATGAATGCAACAAAGGCAAATAATTTGCCAAATACCGAAGCTCCTGTGAGGACCCTGAGAGTTGGGTGGTGGAAGTTACAGACCTTCTCAATGTTAACTATGAGCATGAGGAGCTGGTGTGTGTGGGTGGGCCTGAGGTGGGACTCACCATCCATCAATGGAGAAGGGATATCCAGAAGCACCTCATGGGGCAGAAACACCAGCCTTAAAATGTTTCCTGCTGTTTGAAAATAATTGCCCATGTATTCAACTACAGTTGCTGTGTAAACCCTCTCCACAGACATTAGAAGATACGCTCACATAGAGACAAAAGGCATGCAGGGGAAATCTGCTGACTACCTAATGCTTCTCTTTTTATACCTATCATCATACAGATTTAAAGTAGTAGGCTAGCTAGGTTTACACCCTGGGACAGATCGATTAATATAATTGCCTAATACATATTACACAGTATATTATATCTATGAAAAGAAAAAGATATACAGAATTAGAATTTCATATGATACTGAAGTCCATCTTTCTGAAGGGGTAAGAGCTTATGCATTTTATAAAAACAAACACACAGTACTGACAAAAAGTAAGGACACTAATGTTTGCAATGTAGTATGTTTTCTGAATTTACAATCATTAGATACTTTGAAAACTTCCAAGGGGATTTTCATAATATGTACATTTAGCCACTTTTCTAGCAAGATATTTAATGAATTGCAGGAGTTATTTAATCAATGTATTTTGTTAGCATAGCATTAATATTAATTAAATGTTCATTAAAAAAATTGGATCCTTAACAGCTCGACACCAAGAGCTCAGAGTGTGGTGCTCACACTATGGCTCAGCAGGACGCAGCTTCCCCATGAAGCTCTTATCAGACAAACTTGGATTAGTAGCAAATATCCTACAAGTTCCTTTAACACACATTATTTCTTGCAAAATAATAACTTGAACTGAAAAGGTCCACTGAATTTGATTTTCTCCACTCTGCCAAGATGCGAGTGCTCTCTGCCTCTTCAGACTGAGTTCAGCCCCACAAGGTTGTGTGTGCTCTGCTTAAATCTTTCTGGTCTGAGAATAAGGTCAGCAAGAAAACACTGACCATTTTCCCATTTCCAGGGAGGAACAAAAACAAATTGGAGCTTACTAAAGAAACATTATAACCTAGACAAATAAGCTCAAGGTTGCTCTTTCTTTCCTACCCTGGCTAGAAAGAGCCTGGTAAGTGCAAAGACTTTCAAAGACAGTCCCCACATGTAGGGGATTCTGGAGCTGATCCTATCCATACCTGAGGAAGGAAACATGTTTTTCACTAGTTACGTGGAGAGTATTAAATTCTTCATCAGATGGGTTTGAACATCGAAATTGATTTTCACCTGTGACAATGTGGAATTTTTTTTCCTGAGCTTTGCTCTGCCCTGAGCTTCCCTCTGAATTTGTCTTGCAGTCGTCCTGATGGGAAGCAGCTGCCATCTTCCCTGATTAACAGATAGGCATGGGTGCTTTATCACCAGCATTAGCCTCCCAGCACAAATCACAGAGCTTCCGTCCCAGACATGGAGCAGCAGAGGCAGCTAAGTGTCAACAGGACTCTCCACAACGAGACTCTCCTGAAACAACTTCCCAAATGTTCTGTCTGGGACATCAGAGAAAAGATGGCATTTCCACAATGATGTCCTGTCTCCAGGGAACAGGAAACAACACCATTATGAGTGCGTGTGTGTCCCCTGTGGGAGGCCAGACTATGTTCATATTGGGTTCCATTGCCTGCACAAAGTGCTACACCTGTCACTGTAGAATAAGAGAGTTTGGTGATTCCTATGTCCATAAATGAACCCCATGACCTTATGGAGGTGAGCATACTACCAAGCATGCTGTGTGTGTCTCACTTTGCCAGGCTAAAGGAGCCACAGACACAACAAGCTTCCACGTGAACTTGGGAAGTCTCGTAATCTTGAATATCCAGTGCTCTCATGTTTTGGAATTAAGTGAAATCCTCCACGACTCCCCAGTACACTGTGCCCCTGAGTCCATGGCTCAAAAAGCTACAAATGGCCGGCTTTGGCAACTCTGACGCTGCCACTTATCTTCTCCTTTCTTCCTTTTTTCCCCCTAAATTCTTTCCTTGGTACAGTTTAGGTCTACAACACATTTACAGTTATCACTGGGTGCTTGTACCTGAACATGATGGATCTTGGCTATTTCTTCCCCATTACCTGTGCACCCTTCACCCCCTCCACCCTTCTAATCTATGTCTTCCGTTTTGTACTTATTCCTCTTTAAAACAGTGGTAGTTTCTTACTATTTCTGAAACATAGTTAATCTGTACAAATCTATCCACAAATTCTCTGCAGTTACACCAGCCTGTGTTTCAGCTGTACTTGCCACCTACTCTCATATCTAGCATTCTAGGACAAAGGACTGACTGCAATAGCACTGAACCAAAGAAGACAGAGAGTGAGAGACCACCTTGTTTCACTTAATAGGAAATTTCTCATCAGCTGCTCTATATCTGTGTGGATTTTTTCCCCAAGGAGAAGAAAATACTTGGTAACACTTGTGAGTGCCTGGGTCATTCCTTGTACTGCCACTTCCAAAGGTGAGACTATTTTAACTTGACCTAGTCTAGAGGAAGTGACAAAAAATGACACTGCATCTATATGAGTGCATCCATTAAGATTCCATCTGAGGGCACGGTCACTTTTTCATAAAGTAATAAATTAATATTTTGTTGGATACATACTACATTTTTTCTCAAATTCACAGATATCCCTATCTTACAGAATGTCCCCTGAATAGAGAAAGACCCACCCATGTGAGTGCTGGGAGTTATATCAGCTTTATTCAGTGGGTGATAGGACCCATCTGGAGATATAGGTGACTCATGGGCAAATAGCATGGCTGAGCACTTGTTCATGCCATGTTTGGTCACCTCAGTCCTGATAGCTAGCCTTACTGCAGGACAGCCTCTATCAGTGGGCATGCCTTCCTGACCTCTTTCAGACTTTCCCCTCCCTTCCTCCCTTCCTCCCTTCCTCCCTTCCTCCCTTCCTCCCTTCCTCCCTTCCTTCCTCCCTTCCTTCCTTCCTTCCAGAGAGATTTGTAATCCTTGCCTAAGTTGCCACCATCCTCTCCAACATCTATAAAACATGCAGCTTAGGGGCCATGTAGTTCTCAGACATAGCTTAGGAGGACTCTATTAACTCCCAGACCTGTAAGGCCTGGGCAGCCTACCTTTCCCTTCCTGAATACCCTAACAGCACTCATTTTGGAGCACCAGTTACTCTGCAGTCAGGAGGAAATGAAATACTCACAGGCACTTCTTGGGCAAATAGTTTCTCTAGTGCTCTGACTTTTAGGAATGCCTGTGGTTTCACATGTAGTAATGATGCTTGGAGTAGCAGAGTAAACGTCAGTATCTTTTTCTACGTTATGGGTTTGAAAGACTGATATTTTATAAATATAGCAAGGCCAATAGTTCAGCAAGTGTAAGTCACTGTTTTCTTTATATTTGTTTAAGCCTATCTATCAAAAGAAAGCATGAGGTGGAAAAAAATGAAGGAGCACATAGTCCATCAGTACAAAACCTCCGTATTTTCTTATTGAAGGTTCTTGGACTCTCTTGCCAGGATGATGGAAGCAAAGACAGGAAAGATCCATTGTTAAGGATTTCCCAAGTAGGATGGTAAGTAGATTTTAAGATAACTTCACTGCAATGGAATTTTAATTTATCTAAAACCTTACAAACAATCTATGAACCTGCACTGTTAATGTTTATCCTAAAAAATGAATGGTGTTCTAAGACACTGCTCAAAGAGATTAACTGAAGAAGAGCACTGTCCTAAGATGTTTGCTACATTCAAATGAGTTTAAGATCAATAGAAGAAGTTTTTTTTTAAAATCATACTATGGAACCCACTTCATCTAATCATTTTCAAGTACCACGACTTTAGTGTCACACTTTAAACCTTTATTATTTTTGTTTGTAGAGTTTGCAGGAGTGAAATTAAATGAGATCCTATATCTCATTTACATAGATAGTGGCGGAGATGTAGCCAACACTCAACTAATGGTATTTTACATTAGGGTTACTGTGAAAATAAATTTATTTATTTTGTTCACATTTCTAATGTCAGATTTCCCATTCTGCTCCATTTTTTACATAGTTTATCCTGTTGTGCACATTGAAATATTATGCATTCTACTGATTTATTAAATTGTTCCTTTAAAGAAAAACACAATTTTTTCTCTGTCTTCTATTTTTGATTTTCTTCTATTTGCTCATTTTGCAGGAGATAGAGTGACATCCGGAGAGACACTCCGTAGAAAGACACCACTTTCCAGGCCCAGGAAGCAGTGACTAGATCACTATATGCAAGGGGGAAGGTGAAGGCGGCAGGTGATGTGGAGGTTGCTAGTCAGCAGGTCTTAGAGCAGGAAGCCTTTTAAAACTAATTTTACTGGGACATTTCAGGTGTACAGTATAACGACATCATCACTGGAAATGTTCACCTTGACATAGTCTCTCTTGGTTCTTATTTTTCCCCCTTCCTCTGCCCTCCCTTCAACCCCTCCATCCCTCTCTATTTACAAAGACTTTGTTTCCATTTTTTCATTTTCTCATATTAATCCCATTCCCTTCTTTCTTTTCCCCACCCCTCCCACTTCCCCTTCCCCTTTGCCCCCTTTCTTCCTATTTCACATTATCTATTATACCTTTTAGTCCTTATTTACACTTTCAGTTTCTCACACTAGAGAAACTATTTGGTATTTACACGTGTGTGTCCTGTTTATCTCACTTAAGAGTATCGCCTCAATAAAGAGGGAATTCTACTACTGCAATGACAGGGTCCTTCTATGTAGAGGGACAGCTGGAGTCAGGGACATGCAGCGAGGAAGCCTCAGCTGGACACAGCTGGTTCCAAAGATGAGGTGGGGACTGTGTTCCGAAGCTGAAAGAGGGAAAGAACGAATGCTCTCAACCTTCCAGAGGAGCAGCAGCCCTGTAGAAGTAGTGATTTAACCCAGGGACACCTATGTTAACTTCTGCTCTCCAAAACTCAGGAAATCTACATGTGTTATAAAACACTAAATTCAAGGTGTGGTTTTTTCCCCCACTAGCATTAAGAAATCAATGCCCAGCCTCTGTTTCACTGATTCCTGGGTTACTGGAAATCCTTTCCCACTCTAAATATTCTAACGTCACTTCTCTTGAATCAATCCTGCACATATTTACACTAATATTTTGAAGATATTACAGTGACTTCCCTGCTCAAGAACCCTCTGTCCCTTTCTTTGGCTTCTCTATGAATAAAAACTTCTACCTTGGTTCTGCAAGGGTGATGCCACTTCACTTACATCAACTCCTGCTACCCCAATAAAGAAGCACTCCTGCTGCTCTCGGTGTGGTCATCACCATGCCCTTCCCTGGAGCCTGGCTTCCTTGTCACTAACTCCTCCTGCAGGTTTCTGCAGAAGCCCTGCCTCTCCCACCAAGTATTCTCTAATTTCTGCTCCCGAATATTAGAGTGATTCATACAGGCATTACATAAGAACACACCCAGTGCTTGAGGCCATGAGCTCAGAGGTGGCTGCTTGCTGAGGGTGTAAAATAAGCAATTAGCTATGGGAGGATAGGCACTAGTAGAAAAAAGCTGGAGCTTTCTATGGTCCAAACCCAAAGGAAATTTGTATTGTAAATAATTTATATATAACTTTAATGGACTGTATTTTGCATGATTTGGTGAGCACAATTATAGCACAAATATAGCTATAACTAAATGCATTCAGTTTACTTTATTTCACTCTGCTCAGCTTTCCTGTATTTTATAGAGAGATCGTATGCATATGTTCATTTCCCTGTGCATGCACAGGCCCACACTTCTAAGGTAGAGTATCATTTACACACTATTTCAAGCAGTACATGAGGAAAGAAGTCCGACAACTAATGTGGAGCATCTTTTGTGGGCCTTCCCTCTCCAGGGTGTCAGCCCCAGCTCACCAGGAGGCTTCCTGGTGTTCTTTAAGAATGGAGGCCTCCATCGTCCTGAAATATTGATGTGCACACTGAGGCCAACAGATACCAGTGGGTCCTTACCTGTGAATGGAGGAAATGATCTTTTTCCTTTATTCTCACTCTAGACCAAGGTTATTCTCTTTATCATGGTGGATTTTATTGAGTGATGCCAAATGAGATGAATAGAAACGAATAATGACAGAACTGTGGTGATGAAGCACAAGGCGGGGTCGCCAGGGTTTCACAGTGAACAAATTGAGTCACATCTACTTCTCATCCATTATTTAGGGGTGATTGGCCAGGCTTGGCTTCTATAGATTTGATAATCATTCAGATGTCCATATTTAATATGTAACATAAATTTCTCATTCGGATGTCGATGGCTTGTCACCACTGAACAACAATGCATAAAAGGAGAGGTAATGTATGGATTCTCAGAAATATTTGACATAAATAAATATGTAAAAGGGAGATAATAAAATCTGCTGCTGTCTGCCTGCCAGCGAGCCTTCATGTCAGACTGGACAGCCGTCTAGTGCCGTGATCATAGGCAGCTGTATCCTATGAATATTGGCCTGCACACTGGAGATTAACACACAGCAGATGTTTCTCTGCGGGCTAACAGATATATCACCCCTGATAACGGATGACAAATGTTGTTCCATATTGTGTCAGACAAAACCAGGGCTCTTGTAAAACAAGTGTTACAGCTGGAATAGGATATTTTAACACAGTTACCTAAAGAGAAGACAAACAGTCTCCTGCTCAGAAGGCATCTGAATGCTGAGCCCGGTAGGCAGTGCTCCCAGCCGGGTGGGGTGGAGGACAGCCTGGGACATGCTGCTAATTAAGAGCAAGGGTCTGCTGGGAGTGGCCTTGCCTCCCAAGATCATGTGCTTGGCTTTGTGGTGAGTTTCCAATTATTCACCAGTGTTTCTCTCTCTCTGTGAGGCCCATAGCACAGATTAAAAAACACACTCAGGTTGTTTGTGGGAACCAATGGCATCGGGACAGCAAGGAATCTATGTTCAGAAGAGCTAATCACTTTATATACTCCACCCATTTCAGCAGCAGCTGGCTGGATTTATGAACCATCGAGAGTTAGATGTCACTGGGATGAGTCGCACACACCAAATAAATGCTCCCCACACATGAAGTATTACCAGAGGTTGGTTAGCAAATGTAGTAGTTACTTATTGCCACCACTTCTCTTTTGGTCATTTCTGGCACATGTGCCATGCTGTTTCCCATCCTTCACTGCATTTCTGGCAGAGTTGAGGTAATATTAATCTTTCCCTCTTTGGCCATTTGTTTATAAATTCTGGACTTCTCTTTCTTCTTTCCCTGCAAAAAATAATAATTAACTGCATACATAAACAAATTCTCTCCTGTAACCTTCACATCCGACAGTCCTCCTGGCCACTCAGCAATAGTAGAATTGGGCATTAACTTTTATTCCTTGCCTTTCCCAGCACTGGGCCATTCCCTCTCTGAGAATCCTGTATGGCCCACCTGACAGTGCACCTGAGGCATCATGCTTTCTTGGTTGCCAGCAAAGCTGCTGGCTAGGCAAGAAGCTCGTAGAACAACAGGGCAACTCTCAGTCACTTTCCGACTTGGTAATGAACTTTTTCTCACCTCCCCCTCCTGACTGAGACTTAAGTTTCCAGGTACTGTGTTTTCCCCAAGCAATTTTATACAACGAGACGGTAACAGTTGTTTGTCTGATAAAGCACGTACTATTTAGAACACAGATGTTTGATTATTATTTATTTCTCTCTGAAGCCCACTAATTCAGTCCCAAATGATCTCTTTTTCCCTTTTGCTTAAATTTAATTTGGAATGTATGTTGTTGGTAAGTGACAGATAGTTTAATTATTAATAGGGTGCTGGAATGCAGTGCACCATAGTTTTAAACTCTTTAGGGGCCAAAGCCCCACCACCCCCTTCCTCCCTTATGCTGTTAGGACTCCTTGATGAGTACAAAGGTAATTACCAAGTGCATGACAAATCTGCACACATGATCTCTCTGCAATGTTTGTGCCTGCCTATGATTTTATCGAGCACCAGCCACTCAAACTGAGGGGCAGCCATGAATCAGTGAGGCCATCTGTGTGTCCTTCCCTTCCGGACAGTGATGCTCATGTGTACATGCATACGCATCTAGCTGTGTTTCCTGTGTAGGTGTATGGACATTACCTTTATAATCACAGAGGAGGAGTTCAAGCAAACCTCTGCTTCCTAAAGTTCAGAAGGAAAGCGTCAGTAAAGAACCTGCAGTTGGAGGAGGTATTCACACAGGTATAACTGTAAAGCAAGCCAAGAGAAAGAAATCCCCAACCCTGAGTGTCATCTAGAATGGAGCAGTCAGTTGGATTTCTGTGGCTTGTTAGCTCGGCTGGAGTTGATGGTGATGAAGCCAGCCATGGGTTTGAGCCCTGTATGGGCCAGTTAGTTTCACAGGCTGCCTCCCTAATCACAGCCGCAGTAGCACAAATGCTTGCCATTGGTCAGAGGAGGCTGGACCAGGAGTGTTTAAGAGGCAGCCTAGCTCATCATTCCACAGGGGCGGGGAGGCACAGCCCAGGCAAGCCTCTATGGCTCTGGCCACCTTGGGAGTAGCGGGGGTATCCTCCGAGGTCCCCAGAAAGGCAATTCTGACCATGTTTATTACATCGCTTGGTGTACATCTTTAGAAGTAGAAATCCTGTTTTCTTCTTCATGGAAACAGGGATTACCCAGAGAAGCTAATTGTCCTTTGTTCATCCCTGAGTCATATACAGGACCCCTCCCAAGGCACTGGCTGCTCTGTGTTCCTAATAAATGCATGCAAAATTGACCGGCTCCCTACTGATGTAACTTTCTAACTCTCCCCTCCCTAAATCAGGTGGTTGTCTCTACACCAGATTTTAGCACTTACTGTTTGGTTGTTGCCAGCTTGTCTGTTTTCTTCCCTGACCCTTAAAAACAGAGTGGATTCTCACTGGTGAGTTTAGTGTACAGCACAGAGACTGCTGCAGAGTAGGTGCCCAATAAAATGTGCAATTTGCAATCAAGGTCTGCAGTTGCATTTTAAATATAAATATGCACATGTGTGCTTCAATACAAATTATGTATGTGTGTGTTTAAGGCAATGCATCACTGGGAGATATGGCATAAAGAGGAAGGCTGTACAACAAATGATTAAAATAGTCAGGATGAAAGCAGCAATCTCAGCAGACTCACTAGCAATAGCACATACTTTAGAAAATGGAGCCTGCCATTTTTATATGCCCGTGATTTGGGAAAGATGCAGGCTGACATTAAGCCAAGACATCCCATATGACTGTCCATTGAGCTAATACATTTTCCCAAGTAGGACTCTTCTCAGGAGACACAGGAAGATCATAGAGTGCAAGCAGGGAGGTTCCAGACCCAGGACATGCCTGGAAACACTCTGTTCAGGTCCATTTTTAAGGAACCTTCTGGGCAGAGTCTTCATAGACTATAGAGAAGGAAAAAATATGAGCTCTACCACATGTTCTTCAAAAGTCACTACAAATAATGAGAGCACAGAGAGATTTTTAAGGCTCAAAAAGCACATGATAAATGAAAATCAGGTAAAAATGTGAACAATTGCCTTTAAATTATCTCCATGCTTTTTCTTTATTATTGATCAAATATAGAGGCATAAAAATTTCACAGCCCTAAAGATATTTTAATGCATAGGCAGTCACTATTGTGACATCAGAAATTTGATTTGTGATACATTGTACTACGTGTGAATTTATTTCTTTTTATTTGAAAACAAATGAGTTAAATTTTCTTGATCTTTGCACAGCTAAGAGTGTGCTCAGAGGTAAATGTCTGGGCACTTGTGGAGTACAGCTTGCTCACAAGCTTCCAGAAGTCAGGTCCTCAGCAGGAAAGGTCATCATCCAACATTATACCTATAAGACCCCTTTAGGGCACTGGCATCAGAAAACACATCTCAGAGACCTGCCATCTTGCCAGCTGTCCCCATGGGAAGAGTCGACCAAAACAGTAATGCCTGGCCCATTCCCACTGCACTGAAATATGGAAGTTCTGTCTCTTAAACCAAACAAATGATATGCTCTCTGAAATCAAGACCCTGGACTTCATTCCTCTGATTTTTTTTTCTGTGTGGGTCTAAACAGGATTCCTAACAAGATATGTAGAGGTGGTAAATATTACCAACTCTCCAGTCTCCTTTTATTGAAGATTCACCATCACCTAACCAACTATTAGAAAGGCAATTTTATTTTTCACAAAACCCTACAAACAGAACTAGCATAACATCATATCTGTACAATTAATACTATTTTCTATGAAATTGAAACACTGATTTCCTCCAAGATTTCCCCCCAAGATAATCTAAGAATTGTAGTATAATACATATTTGAAGAACTTTTTCATTATACACAGTATGCATTCAGAAAATGAGTTATTTTCCACATCCATGTTATCTCGTGTCCAGTCTCTTATACTCTAGGTTTTCCTTTTCCCTTCTTACCTCATTATAAAAACTTGAAAATCAAAGTAATTGAACCTTTTCTCTGGTATGCATAATGTATGACCAAAGAGAAAATAGTGCACAATAGTACTATTGCATAGATACTCTTATCCCTTAGGAATGTCTCCTCTCACATAATGTGTCAAATTGGTCAGATAATAAATGGCTCCATGCAGTTCACAGACACTGCTGCAGCAGGTGCCATAGGACTGGGGTGTTCAGAGACAGTGAGGCAGTGCCGCACAGGGCCAGGAACTAGGATTCTGCTGTCCACCACCTGTGGCCCTGGTGCTTCCCCTTCTGAGCTGTAGAATCTGCATTTGTGAGGAAATTAATGATTTGGCTTAAGTTTTTTTCATGTAAGTACCAAAACAGATAAAATGTGTGAGTAAATTTTTAGCTGCGAAATGCTGTCCAGATGAAGGTAATTTTTTCATTGAGTATAAAGTACTGCTAAATATCCTCCATGAAACTAGTAGGGAGTGTGGTGAAGCATCATTTAAAAAGCCCTGTTCCCCAGTGAGAATGCCAAGGGCACATTACACCGTCATGTTATATTAGTTTTCCAAATTTGATTTCCAGTTTCCAGTTCACTGCTAATGGGGAACCTTAAGCCATGAGAGGGAATGAACCCCTGAATGATTATCTGCCCTACTTTCCTATTTTGCCATAATCATTAGACAGTGGAATTACTAGCTTCCTTGCATGAAGAAGGGACAGGAGTCATAGAAACAGGCATCCTGCTTCACTTGCCCTACTGTAAAAATAGAAAACATAACTTTTGTCTTTAGACTGGAGGGCGAATCCTGGTGGTCAGTCTCTAGCTGAGCTTGCCCTGGATGAGCTGGCATTGTCCACTTACTGAAAGACCAAAGGAGCTTGTTCATGGTCTTTAAGCTTTGCATCTGAACCTTTTAAAAAAATAAATTTACTCAAAATTTATAAAGACTTTCTGCCATAAATCATGATCAAATATAAAAATAGTTACAGAAAAAACACAGAAGAAGTAGGAGGCAGAAGTCAGGTTCTTGCAGAAGATTAGCTGTGTGATTTTGGACTTGTTCCCGGAAATTTCTAGGCCTTAAGCTCCCATCTTCCTGCAAGACTTGCATAGCCTGTGGGCTCCACACCATGTCCCTTCTGGATGGCAAATCTTGGGGTTGGGGAGGATCTTTGTCCTATTTTGATTTAAACTATATTCTCTTCCAGTTAACCAGTTAACACAGCAAACTTCCAAGAGAAGTGACTGCCATCCTAATTTATGCCCAATACATTAATGTATAGTATTCTCTTTATTGAATGTCTAGCTTTTACATCTTCAGACATACCTGGTCCTCATGATGGAAAGGACAGGAAGGAGTGGCCTCACACCTTGGCATTTCCTCCAGGCTTTATCTTGTCTCCACACTAATGGTGTAGGAGGTAAACAGGAGGTGAAATCAAGCATATTTTATCTGTCAATCCAAGGAGGTTATTTTCATTGTTTTACAACATAAGGGATGACATTGATTTCATAGATTCTCACAATCCTAGTCTGACAAGATATCAGGTAAAGTGACAATCTCAAAATCCTTTTGGAAATCTCATTTTTGTTTCAAGAAAATTAAATCAAATTAATCAATTAATCTTGTGCAGTCCTTGGTTTAAAAAAAATAAACTTCTCTTAGCAAAACATGGTTTATGTACATAGCCATTTACTAAAGGCACTTTTTTATTCTCTTATAACATTTTCAATTCTTTCTCCATCACTTTTCCTGCCCTTTCCCTCTGATAGACACTCCAAAATACAACTTGGAGTCACTTCGAAGACTTCTTTCTGCACTGTACTTGGCTATGCATTAAATTTATTTAATCCAGAGCCAGTGTGGAGACAAAGATCAGAAAGTGAGGAAAGATTGCAAGTGAAATCCTCAAAGGAAATAAAAATCAGGGTCTTCCTCTACCCTGCTCCCTGTATGTCCTAAACAATCATCTCACTTGCAGGGTTATAAACCCTGACTCAGTTGTGTGCCCAAAACTGGGAGAGAGAGCACTGGCAGCAGCAGACCAGGATAGCCCAGACGAGGGCCTGTGAGCGGAGCTGGACGGCCCTGCAGGAGAAGGAGGCGCCTTCGAACATGGCACCTACCTCTGTGGCCTCTTGCTGACTGTGCATGTAGGGAGTTAGACCTTGACATTCACTCTGACTCCTTACCAGGGTGGATTCAGTGGTCACCATTGGTAAAGATAGGCTCCATCCATGGGGTCTCTGAGGAGCTCTTCTGATGTGCAGTCTTGGGCTGCCTGCCTGCCCTTTTCCTGCCAGAGCTCTCTGACTGTGCCCTAAATAGACCTGAGATGCCCTGTGGCATGCAGAAAAGAAGTTGGGAGGCTCCCACCCTCCCACCTGGAGGAGGATGGATGCGTCTCTCAAGCACATTATGTGAAATGAAGATAACATAAGGCCCATCCCAGGTCTCCACCATGTGATGACAGGTTGAATTGTTACTTTTGAGTATTGCAAGATGAACTGTTAATAATACTAACACAATTACTGGAATAAATAGCCTAAAGTACTAATATTTAAAAAGTTGGATGGCTTTACCAGCGGTGGCGAACCTATGGCATGCATGCCCTAGTGGGCTGTTTGTCATCATTTAAATCTCTTAAAGGTTCACCGTCACTGGTTTAAACTGTATGTCTAAACTCCTAATGCTGTTTATATTTAATCACATAAATTTTATGGAAAACAACCATTTAGATGAAATCTTGCTACTTTCTCTCATCTCTTGTATATTTTATTTATTAAATTGGCAAATATAAGGAGAATGTTATTGAAACTAAAACAGACACAGGAAAATTAGATTCCAGTGAGATCCTCCATTCACATTGAGATGTCCTCTCAAGGATAATGAGTGGGGTAGAAATCTGTGGCCACCACAGTGGCAGAGGGATCAGGCAGCTAGGTCTTTTTCTGAAAAGTTTCAAATAATGCAGAGTAAAAATATATTTATGTGATGTACCACAAAACTGTGCATTTCAACATACTACCTTTTGATCAAAATTTTTGTGATGGTATTTGATTTTACAAGGTGACTTTTACCTACTTTTTAATTAGAAGGCTGAAGAATAAGCAAATCCTGCTTTCACAAACATGAAAAGAGCTTCCACCATTTACGCGATATATTTTCATTACAGGGGCCAGATTTTATTCTCAAAGTAGTTATACTGGTTGATAGATTTGTTATCTAAGAATATTAGCCAATCTTTGTTTTTCATGTTTTAAATTGGCCAATATGTAAATCTGCCATGTTCTTGGGACCTATGTACAAAAATATGAGGGCTCCCACGTGAATCTGTAGCAAATGTTATATCTAATTGTCCTCAATAGACACAGGTTGGAGAGTTCATTCTCAGAAAATTCAAAATGCAAATTTCATCATCATTTCCCGGAAGGTTTTTCCTTAATAGTGCTTCTTTCCTTCTCAGCAGCTGATGTTCCTGACCCAGATTCTTAATGTAAATGTTCTGGCTCTACGTAGGATGGGAGGCTCTAGACCTGCTGTCTGTGGCCTTCAGAGTCCCTAGGATGGTGTAGCTGAAGCAACACTGTCTTCACACTCACCTTACCAACAAGCTGTGCCTCTATAAAAGGGGTAGTTTGGGGGGAATCCCAACCCCAGATGATTTGTGGACCTAGATTTTCCCAGCCTGTAACTACCTGGTTAATGCAGGGGCCCGTGACCCACCGATCATTAGAGTCAGATTATAGGATTTGGTTTAGCAGATCCAACCTCAGAGCTGTGTGCCCATCAGAAAAATGAGAAATAAATCATGGAGAGTTGTTGGGAACCAGGTGAGGTAGGGAGAAACGTGAGGGTTTACTTTCCGAGAGAAGATGCAAAAGGAGATGCCAAACACCAAACTGAAAGGATCTGCCACTCATAACACCACACAGCACTGAATCCTAAGGCGGAAACAGATGTTCGCTTTTGACAGTTTTCTGAATTTCATCAATTCTAAGTCAGCAATATATTGACCACAACAACAAAAAAATAAGTTAGCTGATAAATGATTAGGCTTTAATCTATAAGTGGATGCTCTGATGGTGCTTATGTTTCAAAGACAGTTCCGGTCTCAGCAAGGTCACACCAAACCTTGAGAATGAGAAGAATCCTTCCTGGATGGGTACCCAGGGAGGCTTCCCTTTATTTCAAGGAGTGAAAAACTCAGAAATGTTCAAAGTAATGGAGCATGTGGCTGAGACCCCTTCCCCTTGTGGGAAAGATACAGATACAGAGGGCTCTTTTCTGCTACATTGTGGATGTGATGAAATTTAGCATGGGCTGAGAAGGCATGTGGTGGGAAGCTTGAGCCCTAGCTTCGCTTTCCCTGCCCTGCTGTTCCTCCTGGAGCAGACTGGGCCAGGAAGTGTAGAGGGTTTCCTTGAATCCTGGGAAGGGAGCCTGGGTGTTTCCCAGCCCCCTCCCTTCCTTTCTGGCCAGATCATCTTGGCACAAGACACACAAACAAACTTTGTTAACGGCTTTAAACTTGGAAGGCTCGCTTTTTAAATATTTGCCGCTACATAATTGAAACAGCTGTTTTAATGAGATACCTACTGTCATCATTTTACCCTGGCTGAGCTGGGTGACAACAAAGCAGTAATAACGAATTCAATAATAATTAACTCGGGTCATCTGCTCATCTGTCACGGCCCATCAGCTTTAGGGAGAAAAATCCCAGTGAACTTCTCTCTTTTGTGAGCTTTCCAAAACTCTGTGATAAAACGCTTAGAGAGGACTCTAGGTAGCCCTTCAAAAGTTCTAAGCAAACCGCTAAGTAGGTTAATTAAATTTTAGGCATGTTTAAATGCTAATGATTACATTCCTGCCATTACAGTGTAATCTGATATGGAATGATGTCATGCAAGCAGTGGTTTTAGTGCCTAAACACATCTCCATCCCCATGCCGGCAGCAGCAGCAGCTTGGATCATTTATCGAAGGGCAGGAAGTTGACAGCAGCAGTGGAAAGCCAGGTTCCATTCAGGTCCCTGAACTTGTCTGATGCATGCTAATGAGGGAAGTTGCAGAAAACAACTGCTCTAAGCCCAGCAGCAAATGGGGGAAAGTGTTCAAAGGTCTGGGTTTTTTGCACCCTGCTTCCACACCCATCCTCCCTGGCACAGCGGTAAAGAAATATCCTGCTTGCTGGCCAGGATTCTAAAAATTAGAGTGAGGTCAAGTGTCCTACTTAATCCCGGAGTGCATGCTCTGCTGTGCTCCCCTCCTCTGTTTGTACAGTGTACACAAGGCTGTCAGCTTTGAGCAAGGAGAAGATATGGATGCACAGGCTTTGGGTTAGGCAGATGAAAGGATGAACACTCTCAACTTGGTAGGCAAATGGCTCCAATTTCTCTGGTGACTCAGGGCAGGGTTTCTCAAGCCCTACAGTGCAAAGCGACCATCTGGGGTCAGGGGAGATACAAACTGTGACTCTGTAAGCTTGGGATACAGTCTGAGAGAAGCTGCCTGAAAGGTGCACCATGCCTTAAAGGACCCCAGGGTAGAGCATGGATCCTCCTTCAAAACAAAAGGACGCAGAAATTCTCAGTGACCCCTAAATTTAAGGCCACTTTTCTCATCTCAATTCATATTTTGTTAATTATTTACATATTTTTGAACAAATATCCAGGAGACTTTCTAAATTAGCCCCTTTAATTCTACACATGGCATTCAGCAGCATCCTCTGTGCAAAAACCGGGATCTCCCTGTTCCACTATGAAGCTAATGTTTATAGTTTCTGCTTTTTCCTCTAAACAAAGCTTACCTGATAGAGCACTGCTTTAATGAGTTATGTGAACATAGAGACTACAACACATTGAAGCATCGGTCATTCAATGAAAGTCTAATAAGATTACACAAACACAACATCTATTGTGAACAGGGAAATTTTGACGTTATCAAACTGGTAAATCCTTGATAATATGTCAGCATTTTGCTGGATTGTGACAAGAAGCTTTCAACTCAAAACCAAATAGCCCACATTCTGCTAAATGCTTGGTTCATAATGTAATTTTTCCCAAATTAAGCATCATTGTGATGTTGTTTTCTTTCCCAAAGAACACTCAGCTCAAGCATTCTGTGTGTGGAGTTGGAACAAGGACATTTAAGATAAATGGCACCATCAGGGCAGATGAATGCAGAGTACCCAGTCACTAGGATATAGCTCCACTGTACCCATAGCTTTTCCTCCTGATACAGCAAAAAGACCTTAAAATACCCTGTGTGTATGTGTCAAAGAGAATCAAAATTGAAAGCAGTAGTAAGCCATCATGTACACCTTGCCTAAATTTTACTGCTAAACACTCTCTTGGCATCATCAGCTATTTGAAGAGGTACAGAACAGCACATAGTTTTGCATTTCAACATAAACATGGGGAAAAAAGAACAGAGTTGCAAGAATTGTTTTCCTTGCTCTGTACAAAAGCAGGGAAAGGTTTTGTTTCCTTCTAGGGAGGTCTTTGGACTGTACAAATGCCAATATGGTAAGAAAGTCTGAGATTTGGCTGATCCCTCTGTATTAGCTATTTATCTAGCACTAGAATATGTTGTATAAGAAAAAGTATCTCTGATGAGAAGCTAGGAGAATAAATACAGTCTTGCAGTGAAGAAGAGCTCAGATTAGTCACTAACATAAGAGCTAAAACTATAAAACTCTTAGAAGAAAACAGAATGAAAACTTCATGATACTGGAATTAGCATTAATTTCTTGCACATGACTCCAAAAGCCTGGACAGCAAGAGAAATAGCAAATAAATTGGACTTGATCAAACTTTAAAACTTATATCAAGCAAGGACTCTACCGAGAGAGGGAAAAGGCAGCTCACAAGATGGGAGAAAATATCAGCTGCTCATATATCCAATACAGGATTAATATCCAAAATACATGGTGCACTCATAACACTTAACAATTAAAAACAGTCCACTTCCAAAAAGAGCAGAGGACATGAAGAGACATTTCCTCAAAGAAGACACACAAATGGTCAATAAACACACGAAAAGATGCTTAACATCACGGAGAAATTCAAATCAAACCACAATTTGATTTCTTTTGCACTTATTAGGAAGACAATAAGGAAAAAAGAAAAGAAAGAACAAATGTAGAAGAGGATATGGGGAAATTGGAACCTTTCTGGTTGGAGACAGGAATGTAAATTGTGTGGCAAAATAATGCACACAGTGTTCCAAAGAACCCCCAAGTCACAGAGGAAAGATTTTAACCATTGGATACGTGTGTATAAATCCATGTATACATACATGTACACATACATGTATGTATTTATTGTTATAGCTTGTATCTAGATATAACCCCAAAGCCTCATGCACTTGAAGGTGGTGAGTTTGAAAGTGGCTGGATTTAGAGTATGTGGATTAAGATGTGATACTGGAATTAAGGGTGTGGATAATGGAAGCCCCACCCTGGGTATAGGTGGCACCAATCAATAAGTTTGTAGTCTGGATGGAATATAAAGGACAGAAAGAAGGCGGATTTAGTGTTCTTGCTTGCTTCTGTCTTCATGCCTTCTGCCTGCCACAGGATGAACTGTTTCTCCTCTATGATTCCCCTCTGCCATTCCACCTTGCCTTGGAGCCAGCTGACTATGGACTGAAACCTAAAAATTGAGCTGAAATAAAACTTTCTTCCATTAACTTGTAGGTGTTGAGTATTTGATCTCAGCAATGAGAAAAGTAACTAAGACATTTATTAAGTGCTTACTATGTTCTAGCATGACCCCAGGTGAACATTATGAGGGCCTCTTGTGTGGGTATAGTGAGGACAAGTGATTTCGAGTGTGCAGAGACACTTGCTGTCTAGGTACTAAGAAGACATACAGGCCAGGAACTAGTGACAATAAGGCCTCTGAGAGACCTCTCAGAGTGCGAAATGAGGAAGTTATTCTGCAGGCCTGCAAATATGCCTTCCAACTTAGTCACCTAGTGTAGTAATGGCAAACCATGTAGAGCTTTCAATAACAGCCTGCTGCAAAATGTGTATCATAGGTTCACCACCACTGACTAGGAGAACTGTTTTTTTTGTACTGGGAATAGAACTCGGGACCTTGAGCTTTCAAGGCAGGCAGCAGAACCACTGAGCTAAATCCCTGGCCCAAAGGGAACTTTTAAGGTGCCAAGAGCCTCGATACAAGGTACTGGCAAGAAATTCTTTAGCTAAATTAAATGTATCAGAGGCAGCAGTGATGCCAACACAGTATATTAGTTATATTGTAAATACAAAAGTAGCAATGTGGAATCTACAACAGAATTCGTGTTATGTAAAGTACTTGGGTATGCAAACAGCAGGAGTTGTACAGCAATATTTTCTCAATTGTCATTAGTAGAGAGTCTAAATATTTTTAAAAATAGTGTCATTTGAACATTTTAAAGTTCAAATGGTAACTCAAAATGAGATGAGCATGCTACTATCTATTAGGAGCCCTGCTGGAAAGAATAGGTAAAAGTTTAATTAGCATATGAATTGTTTGGATGGAAGCATAATCACCAAATGACTAAAAATAGTTTGCCCTGTTAAGCAGGTAAATCTTTGCTTTGAAATTGCCTTAACAATCTCCATGAAATAGTCTTCTTCCTACATTGTACAAAAATATCATTTTCCAAGTGATCTCTAATTCCAAATTAGTACCTGGGCTTTTAGGCTCAGATTCACCTTGCTTTTCTAACCATTGATTTGTTTTTGTTGTGGCCTTCAACTCTTATGCACATTTTAATCCTCAGGAGAACTTTAATAAAATACATGTGTCCAGGCTCATCTTGAGAGGTTAAAATTCAATTGTTCTGAGTTGAGGTTCAAGAACTCCTCTTTTTCCAGCCTCAAAAGTGATCATAATGTACTGCTAGCAAGGGGACCTAATAAACTCCTCCAAGATCAAGTATTTCTGGCAATCAAGACCTGTAGCTATTAAACCAAGGCTTTCTGCAGATCTCTATCAGTTTGCAAAAGATCTAGCCATGCTTTCCAAAGAAGTTGTATCCACAGGAATAATATTTTCATGCCTGTGGCAAAGTAGTTATTTCCAGTAGACCCAAGTAGAGGAGGCAGAATCCTGAGCTTCACTGAAGAGTGTGTCAGGACTCTCAGTATTAAGCATTTCATCTGTGGAATAGGCCCACAGATGCTGATGTGAGAAATGACTCTCAGCTGGACAACAAGGAAGAGGCCATCCTGAGATGTATGCCTAGCATACAGCCTCACTAATGCCAGCCAGCAGGCCGATGGAACTGGAATTGCCCACTGGCATTCAGAGCAGACAGAGTGGGACAAAAGTTTACCCACTGTTCTAATCTTCAGAGCTGTAAATTAGCAAACCAGATGTATAGTCTGGAATTTATCCAAATTAATTTTTAGGAAAGGTGAACTCCTCAGCACTAGGAGTCATACCATGAGAAACGTTTTTTATCTCTGCAATAAGACCTGTCAGTGATCCAATAGGCAAGCCAGAGAGGCACACTCCCTAAGGAGAACACTGTGCCATAGGAACACCAGAGTGTTGAGCACCGGCTGTCCCTGTACAGGGACCAGCATTTACTCCTCATCTAGAGGATGCTTCAAAAGTGCTCCTCTGGGGTCAGGGATTTAGCTAAGTGGTTCTGCTGCCTCCCTCACAAGTGCAAGGTCCCGAGTTTGATCCCCATTATTAAAAAAAAAAAAAAAAAAGCCGTGCTCCTCTGCTGGACTTCAAGTCCTGTACCCTTTCCTTAGAGGGCTCCACCTTCTGAGCTTGCTTTCTTAATTTGTAATAGACATATTTTACTATGCCCATCTTTTAGCATTTTTCCATGCCCGTTATCGTGCCAGAGTCAAGAGACTGATCTGTGTTTCCCAAAATCTGTGCATTGGAACCCCCACCCTCAGTATCACTGTATTTGGTAACAGAAACTTTAAAAAGGAAATTATGGTTACATTAGGCTTTAAGGTTGGGCCCTGATTGAGAGGTATGGCTCTCTTACAGGACAAAGAGCAGGACCCAGACACACACAGCCAACCTTTCCTCTCTCCCTTTTTCCTCCTGAGAGATTGAGCCCCACAGTTTCATCTCTTGATAGCAGATGGCCTTTCCTTGCTAAAAGAAAAAAAATAGATCAGTAAATGTAGTTGATACTTTGGTGTATTTTTCTATTACAAATAATTTCTACTCTTTTCAGAGCACTGAATCTACTTTAATTCCAACTACTTAACTTTTTATCTTCTTGAAGATATCAGATTCATCCCACTGATATATCTCCAATCCTGCCTCATAATTTATTTTCTTTGCTTCTCTTAGTGAAGAAGCACTTTTTCTTTTCTTCAGAATTTCCCTCTCTTCCCATCACAAATATTTCCCCTTCTAGTCACTGATCCATTAGAATTTAATTTTATTTCAAATTCTATAAGGAATATTTCCTCTCTGTACTCTTTGTATAAAAATATGTGGGATTTTCAGTTTCTACTCTAACGTTTAAAATCACTCACCATCACCACCATCCTATAAATAAGAAAATGCTGGACAAAAGAACAACAGGAAATTAACATCATGTTATTAAAAAATTAGAGAATTTTGATCATAGGGCAAACTGCCAGAGTGAATCCAGAGAGTGGCAGCTAAGACCTGCTCACCGAGCACAGAGCAGCTGCCACCCTAACCTGGAGACATGCTGCTGGGGGCTGTGAGGCCAGCTGGGGAGGGGGAACTTCTGGAGCCTCGGTCTCCACCGCTGTGTGCTCCGTCTCCAGGAATTCCCTGGGGCGGGGGAGATGCCTTGTGTCCCTGACAAAGGGAGGGGGAGAAATCATTGCAAAACACGTGTAGATGGTCCTCCAGATCAAAGCTTCCTGCAAATGAAAGGCGAGCCGAGACTTCCATCCTGAGAAAAGGCAATTCTCCACCTATCTCGCTTTTGGGAAGGAATGGGACAGGTAGGAGAGCATAGTATTTCACCTTTCAAGTAGGCCCCAGTGCGGTAATAACGGGCATTACAGCCAGAAGAGCAGTGAGACTCGGATGTTTCCCCAGGAAGAATGTTTAGCGTAGGGACCAAAACAAGGACACAACAAGGGGAACCGGTTCCTACTGCTGCAACAGACATTGAACATATCCAGCCCCCAGCCAGTTTAACAGGACTATCACAAGAAAGGCCTATTTAGCTCAGTATCTACACATGGAACGTCGTGTTTAGCTTTCAACAAAAAAAAGTCAAGTTACCACAAAAGGCAAGAAAAATAATTATTTGAAGAGACAAAGAAAGTATTAGAATCAGGGCCAGGGATTTAGCTCAGAGCCTGCCTCACAAGCACAAGTCCTGAGTTTGAGCTCTGGTTCAAAAAAGAAAGAAGGAAAAAAGAAAGAAAGAAAGAAAGAAAGAAAGAAGGAAAGAAAGAAAAGAAAGGAGAGAGAAAGAGAGAGAGAGAAAGAAAGACAGAGAGAGAAAGACAGACAGACAGAAAGAAAGAAAGGAAGGAAGGAAGGAAGAAGGGATCAGAATCAGATTCAGTTATGACACAGATTTTGGATTTATCAGTTGGAAAATTTAAAACAACTGTGACTAAAATGTTAAGAGTGCTAGTAGAAAAAGTGAAACATACAAGAAAAGATAGCTAATTTAAGCAGAGAAATATAAACTCCAAGAAAGAATCAAAAGGAAATGTTAGAACTAAAAAATCACTGTAACAGAAATGAAGAATGCCCTTAATGGGCTCATCAGTTGACTGCTCTGTCAGGGAAAGAAGCAGGAGTGGAAGGGAGGAGTTGGGGATCCCTGTAAGGAATGTGTGATACACATGAAGTGATATGTGTTGTTTGAGAGTGGATTTAGATGAGTTTTCAATAGAGATTGTAAACTCTAGTGGAATCACTAAATTTAATTTTAAAAATGTAATTGATATGTTGAGAGGAAATGATATAAAATCCTTAATTAACAGAGAAAACAGAAAATGACAGTAGAAACAAAGAAAAATACTAAAATAGAAAAGGTACAAATGTGTTAGATATTAATCTAAGCATATCATTGATAGCTTTAGATGTGAATGGTCTTGTATACCAAGCAAGACAGAAATATTAATGAAAAAGAAAGATATACAGATGGCAAATAAATCCATGAAAATATGATCATTAGGAAATTGCAAATTAAAATTATAATGATGTAGCACTATACATATATTAATAATGGTTAAAATTTAAAAACTGCAATTCATAATTCCTGTAAACTGGGATCAACTATGATGTCCTTGAATAGATTAATAAATAAAAAATAAAACTAAACTGTGATATATCCACACAATGGAAAATATTCATCCATAAAGAATGATTATTCAGTCACAAAAGACATGGATGAATTGTAAATGTAGATTGGGAGGTAAAATAGGCCAATGTAAAAACATGAAAAAACATATTGTATAATTCGATTGGGACTACCACAGCTATATAGAAATGTTAAAAAGATCAGTGGTTACCAGGAAATGAGGGGAGGGGGGCAGACTAGGTGAAAACTGGGACGTGTTTAAGGGTTATGGACACATTCTCTGAGATTCTCTAACAGTGACAATATGATGCCATGTATTTGTTAAATCTGTGCAACTTTTTAGCACAAAGTGTGAATATCAATGTATGTAAACTTAGGAAAAGAGTCACTTAGGGTTCCAAAACTGAAAGAAAAATATGACAAAATAACTGCACTACAAAACAGCCTAACCGTGAGGAATATGAACCAAGGGCAGCACTGACCTAAGCAACTTTGGGCTGCTCATTCGAGGGTGCTGGACCAATGCTTTAGGCCATTTGTAAACTGCTACCTCCTTTCTCAGGCGGTTTCCCTTGAACTGTGGTTTAACAATTCTGAGCCTACTGTACTGCACACTGGAAATGAATGCCTGGGTCATGGGTACAGATGAGGGAGCACAGTTTCTTGTTACTGGTGTAGGAGGCTACCGCTGAGCAAAGTCAGAATGGTTCATGTGCTAGAACTGGAGATGGGGATGGGTGCAGGAATTCCAGTTCTACTCAACACTGATACAGATGAATACATATGAAATGTTTATGGGTCTGTGTATGTCCATGAGTGGTACACACACACACACACACGCACGCACACGCGCGCACATCCTCTTGCTTTGTCTGCAGAAAGGGACTCACAGTAATTACCAAGCAATGAGGAGCCCCATACAACCTGGGCACAGCTCTTGGTTTCTGCTCTATTCTCAAATGAAAGGGACTGGGCTCTAAATAGCAGATTCTAGGATTGGGCAGGACATACACAAATGCAATGGAACACAGGAGGCAACTGAAAATGTTCCCAGTGTGGAGCTGGAACAATGAGCAAAACATAAACTTCTGTTAGATTATAATAAAAATAAGTCTGTACTGATATAAAATGGTTGAGTAAATAAATGGGGAGTAAAGACCAAGCTTCCATGCAGAAGAATTCTTCTGCAGATATTTTCCCACCCTTCCTACTAAGACTACAGTATTTAAAAGGGGAGCGAGGGAACTTGCAGTGGAGACAGCGGACAAGCACGACTGTTCTAGAGCCCCTGTTCGTCTCCTAATAAGGAATAGCATGAGCCACTTAGCTCCAGACCGAGGAGAGGAAAACAATGCTGCTGATACAAAGAAGAATTTGGATGTGAACATAGAGAGTTAAATAGGGTCCCTTAATCAGACATTATTGGAGCACTGCAGACCTGCCTACTTCGGTCAGGTCTATGTTGGTCCTCCACTCCACTCCACTCCACTCCACTCCACTCCACTCCACTCCACTTCAGGGGCTCCATGGTTTGCATGCTTCATTCAGCTATCACTGCATGTGGTCCCTGGCATGTGCCAGGTGGGGAAGCCACATTTTAATATCGCCACCTTCAGATTATTTTTATTTACATTTATTTGATACTATCTTGCTTGACCTTTAGGAATTTTAAACTTTTCCTTGTCACTTATTTTAAAAGTATGTCTCAACAGCCACACATGGCTTTGTTTATTTTTAACCCAATTGGATAATTTCTAATTTTTATAACAAATTTATTTGATATTATTTGTTTCACTTTATGTCCCACACAGATGCATTTTTGTGAGTATTCTGTTTATTTTTCTTTGCCTTTTTTTCCCCTAGAATTACTGTTTATCCCCATTGTCCCATTATTAACCCTTTCTGGGTCCAAGCCTGCCATCTGGAACCTACAATCCAGAGATCATCCTGTCCTCAACCTATCCTGAGTCCCATGGCTCCTTTGGTCATGCTGCTAACCCTGACCTCCTGGCTGTGTGCTGTGCACTGTGACATTAGATGAGCCTGTCCCTGGGCAGGGCTGGAACAGGTGCCAGGACTGGGGAAAGTGCACACTCTGGAACCTGGGCTAGGCTTTCAGACCAGCACAGATGTCAGCACACTGCTTATGAAGTCCTTTGCAGACACACAAGTTGTGTTCATTATTTAAAGCTAAGGACACAGAGTTTCAGCTGATGGGGCTGGATATTTGGAGGTGGTGACTAAATTCAGATCCAAGTCCATGGGACTCCCACACAGATGCACTTTGCTCAGAGGTCTGCAGACCACATCTGGGAGGCCATCTCGTGTCTTAGAGAGGGTTTCCCAGAAGAGCCACACCCCTTCGTTTCCCTGTGTCTGTGGTTCTCTTGGTGTCCCAGCAGCAGATCGGAGCTGTGGATGGGCCACACTGAATACTTCACATGCTGGCCCTTTGGGTTTGCAAACACAGCACTAAACCTCATTGCCTGGGAGGTTGGACAGGGGTTGTGACAGAGACCCTTTTAACATTCTTCCTGTGCATCTCCTGAGGGTGCTGACTAACTACAAAGATGCCAGACACATGGAGACAACTCAGGCAGCCTCTCTGGGGTTCTGGGGTGTAGTGTGCAGAGGCTCCCATGGGCTTCCTACACTTTGTTCCATATCTCCTTCTGTCTTTTCTGAGAAGCGCTCTACTCTCCAGACGGCAAAAAAACAAACAAACGAACAAACAAATAAGCCAGAGGGTGCTTCCATCTAGATGTCAGGACCATCTTCTTATTACAAAATACTTCTGAATGCTGGATAATATATATATTTTTAATCTCAGTGCAACCCTGAGCTAGCAAACAAGAAAGAGGTATCTTCCCAGAACTCCAAAGGCAGAGGTAGGCCAAGCCCTGCAGTCAGCAGCTCCCTGAGGAGACAAGAGAACCTCTAAAGGCCACTCCAAGTTCACCTGAAGGAAAGGATGAAGTGTTTTAGAAGTACTTTTGCGTAAGTTTCCAGAGTTGGTGATAAACTAAAGGACATCCAGTTAAATATGAATTTCAGATAAATGATATTTTCTTTAGTATATGCTATACATATAGTAAAACCTTACTCATTATTTATCTGAAATTCAAATTTTATTTTATTTGTATTAGTATGTGTTTGTAATATATCATGAATACATTCATCCTGGGACTTGGTACATGGTGCCACATCTCCATCCTTTCTACTTCTCCTTCCTCTCCCTCCCTTTCATCTCCCCCAATCCCTAGATGCTCTTACCCTTTCTACGAAGTTTACCTCCTTGTTTCCTGTAATCTTTTATTTAGCATCTTAAATTATTTATACTTTACATCTCTCACATAAAAGAAAAGATGTAATATTTAACTCTCTGGGTCTAACTTATTTCACTTAGCAATATGGTCTCAAGGTGCATTCATTTTCTTGCAGATGACTCAAATTTATTCTTTTTTATGGCTGGGTAGTACTCCATGATGGTATATACCATATTACTTTATACATTTATTTATTGATAGGCATATAGGTAGGTTCCAAGATTTAGTTGTATTTTATCTGACAAGTCTACCTGACCTATAGAATAGCACGATAAAGCATCTGTCTTCATTTTTTGTGAAGAGAACAATAAAAAATACCTCCCCAAATTTGCTACTTCCAGCTCTCCTTCACATAGGCATAGTTCTGATGCCCTAAACTCAAACTTATTTTCCACTGCAAGGAATTGAACCCAGAGCCTTGCACAAGCTAGCCAAGTGCTCTATCACTGAGCTACACCCAGCTCTAAAATTTTCCTTACACATGGTCCTGCAGTGGAATTTAAGAACCAAAGGGAAAATGCCTTCATGTGAGGCGAGACTTCAGGGAATGTCCACAAAAACATTCAAAGAATGAACTTACTGCTTTTATTTTCTTAATTTCAATTTTTATTAGTGCACATGTAGGGTACACGGTGGTCCCATTCATCGTGGGAAGCTGGTCTGTGTACATGACACATCTTTAATTCTCTTCATGTCCCTTTCCCTCCCTTCCATTCTTCTCCATCCCTTGGTTCCATTCCTATCTGCAAAAACTTACTGTTTTTAACAATTAAAAACTGAGCATGAATCAGGTACAGCCACAATTGCAGATCACAATTTCTGCAGATTTGGAAATTCTTTTTTTTGGAGGTACTGGGGATCAAACTCAGGACCTCGTGCTTGTGAGGCAGGCAATGTGCCACTGAGTTAAATTCCTGGCCCTGAAATTCTTGCATATAACATTTAAAACTATATATATGTAATATATATAATATATATACACGTATATAATATCTATACACGTATATAATATCTATATATAATATATATACACATATATACTTACTATGTTTTACAAAATGGATGGGAGAAGAACAAAGTTGGAGGGCTGACAGTACCTGACTCCAACAATGGCTACAAATCTACCGCAATCATGACAGTGAGGATGGTGACAGAACAGACAAATGAAGGACTAAACAGAGGACCCAGATATAAAGCCGTCTAGACATGGCCAGCAGATCTGTAAAAAGGGGCAGAGGCAACACAGTGGAGCAAAGATTGTCTTTTCCCACAAATAGTGCTGGAACAAATGGGCATCTTCATGAAGAAAATCTCGATATAGATGTCAAACTTCACAAAAATTAGCTTATGGGAGGGTGTGAGGTATTTAGGGTCACACACCTAAATGTGAAATGCAAACTACAGCTAGAAAGATAAGATAGTCATAAAGCTAGAAGATTACATAGGTGAAAATGTAGGTTGCTTTGGATGTGGTGATGAGTTTTTAAATACAACAGCAAAAGCATGATTCATGAGATAAAACATGTGCAACTTCATGGCATTAAAATTAAACTGTATGTGCTATGAAAGGTGCAGTTAAAAGCATGGAAATACAAGCCACACCAGAAAATCTATGTAGAGCATACATGATGAAGGATTAGAGTTCAAAATATACAGAGAATACTTACAACTTATTAATAAGAAAATAAATTACATAATTATAGAGCAGCTGAACGGACACCTCACCAACAAAGATAGCAGAGATAGCAAATAAAGCACTAGAAAAGATGCTGCACACCTTTCATCATCCATCAGGAAAATGAAAATTTAAACAACAAGGAGACATCACTGGTTTTCATGTCACTCTGAGAACCAACAAAGCTGGTGAGAGGGTTTCCTTGCTTAGTGTGTAGCCGTGCTTACTGCGAAGCAGCCGTAACTAGGCATCCCAGTACGGGCACAGGGGCAGGCAAATAGACCAAGGGAATGAAATATAAAAAAGGAAAGAAACAGGTTCACCTGTATGTAGACACCTGTTAGACACTAAATAAACAGCATCTCAAGGCTGGGTGCAAGACACAAGGATAACTGTGTGTCTCATCACAGTCACATGGGCATAGAGGTTATCAAGATCCGTTCCTGGGCAGGGGCAGCAGCCACAAAGAGACTTGTGAGAAATGCAGATTCTCAGGCCTAACGCCTGGACCAGAAACTTTGGAGTGAGGCCTACACTTGCTTCCACAAGACCTCAGTGATTCTGGTGCTTGGTTGAATTTGAGAATCTCAGGGAGAGTCATCTAACGAATCAGGCTCAGGTGAGCCCTTGTTGAAATAAAGTTCCATTTGATGTTTTATTTTCTGATAAGGACACAAACCCTACAGCGCACAACATGCACTTGTAGAAAATTAGTATAATATAAATGATTCTGTCTGGAAGAAATACAAGTGATTTCTTTTTGGAGAAGAAAAAAGTGAAGATTAAAATATTATTGTCCTGTAATATGTGAAGCAGTTCTGCATCTAACTTCATCGTCTCATGCCAGCATTTAGTTTATACCTAACTAATTCTGAATCAATTCTTGTATCTTCCTTTGAACGTGTCTGGCATCTGACTGGTTCCCTCATTAAAGATTTACTGCCTCTTTTTCAAATGCTGACCATTGATCTGTATACAGATTGCTTTTAACTTTTTGAAAAGTGTACTTTGACATAGGAGAGAGATGAAATTACTATGGAGTAAGGAATACATGGACAGTTGACTAATTGGGGCTAGAAACTCAGTTATCCACAGAGGGAAATAAAATGCTACCCCACCCTGCCTCATATACAAACACTGATCAAGTGAAGTGTATTGATAATATCAATAAAAACCACAAACCTTGGTACACGAGAAAAGTCACTATAATTACTTTATAACCTTTAGTTGGGGAAAAATTTAGTAATTAGGCACAGAAAACATGAACCTCAGAAGAAACAAAAGCACAAAAAAGAAACCTAGTCCATTAAATTAAGTGCACCCATGATTCAAAATACCCAGAAAATAGTAAAGAGAAATCATAAACTGGGTGTACAGATTTGCAACACGTTTCACTAACAAAGGATTAATCAATGAAATATATATAAGAGAAACTTCTCCAAGTCAGTAGTAAAAAAGCAAACAACCTAATAGGTTCACTGCAGAGGAAAAAGTATGGCAAATAAACACTTGAACAGATGCTTAACCTCATTAGTAATCTAAGAAATGCAAATTAAAACAATAATGAGATACCATTTGCACCCACCAGATTGGCAAAAGTTCCAAAGTCTGACAATACTACTTGTTGGTGAGGATGGATCCTTGGGAAGACTCAGGCTTTGCTGGTAAGAATGTCAGTTGAAGCAACCACTTTGGAAACATTTTGGATTCACGTAGACAATTTCTCATGACCTTGCAACTCCCTTTCTGGTTGTGTATCCTAGAGAAATATTTGCACAGGTACTTCAAACAACATGCACAAGAACATGTAAAGTAATATTTCTTGGATTGCAATGAGCTGGAAAAGCCTAATTGTTGGCACATAGGAGAGCAGATCAAAAAAATGGGTCATTTTCACAGGCTGAATACTGTCCAGAAGGAAATGGACAGCACAAATGGACAGGCATGCTGCCCTGACTTCAGATTGAGGAAGCTGAATTGAGATGAAGAATCCAACTTTTGTATATTTCAAGGGCTGAATTTGAAGTAATCTTTCTTTGACAATATGGGAGCAATTTTGCAAATATATGGAGGAAGTCATTTACTACTGATTAAAATATATTTCTATGAAACAAAAATATTCCTTCTTACTTTTCCTTTCTTGTTGATTCTCTTAATTAAAAAATTTAACCTTTATTATGTAGTTTTGAAAGGGGTTAATTATACCCAACCAGATAACACACTTTTTAAGCATTCTAACAGATGCTCTGAAAGATAAGAAAACTCCAATGTCAAAGGAATAAAATCCATGTCTTCCGGTGTCACTGTGACTACCACAGGTCAATATATTGATGGTCCTCAGTAACTGATTTATTTATGCTTTTATTGTCATCCAAGTAGCATCTAGAGATGATGAAAGGGCAGTGGGAATAAAATACATCTCATGTTTGCATGAAAAGCTCTCTATACCACAAATGATAAAAGGGTTAAGATGTAGTAAAATGAATCATACAATAATGTGGGAGGCAAGTTTCTACACTTATGCTACTTACACTTTTTCTTAAAAAAATTCTGTGTTATTTGTATTTTATGCTTTCAAGAATTGTACTGTTCCAGTGTTCTTTGCTTTGTTCATCTTGTCATGCTGTAGCTCCTGCTGCCTGCCACTACATAGGAACGGAAAGTGGCTCTTCATGACAAAATCAAAGAAATGTTGGAAAAGTGCAGGCACAGAAGATGTGTACAGAATCATTCTGGGGGTGTTACTGCTTTTCGAAGACAATTTGTGATGTTTCCAAGGTTATTCTTTTGTGTATTATATCCCCACACTCCACTTAATTTCAAAAAGTAATTTATTAAAAAGAAACAATTCAGGGGAAATACGTTGTTCCATAAAAGAGAAAGACAAATGATTGACTATTAAAAAATTGTGAAGCATTAAGTTTAGAATATGGACGACTACTGAAATGCTTATGAATTATACATTCCCTCTCCATCTCCTCCACCCTCATCCCAGCCCCTCAGTGGAACTTGACTTCTACTGGCTGATTTCTCTGTTAGGGAGATGAGACGACTTTGCTAAAATAATGAAACACATGGATGGAAAATAACCCCAAAGATGGGAACGCTGAAAATGGAAGATTGATAAAGTAATTTTAATTTGTTTCTACATATGTTAAGGTAGTTAGGGTGACTTTTGTGAAGGAGTCCAACTGTGTAAAGACAGATGTGCAGAAACTGATTAAACGCGCGCAGGCTCCTGCTCGCTGCTGTGTTCTCTGCACCGCGCGACACTATTCTGATTTCAGGGCACACTGCGGTGCCTTAGCAAACCACAGCCTCTCAGAAAAGTTTGAAGGATTTGCTTATCATTCATTTGGGCTACTGCAGACCCCTCGAGTCTCTTGGCCAGCTGCATTTCGGATATGGAGAATTGCAGAGGAGCTCTCAGCAATGCAATCCTTGGCTCCAGGTATGAGAGGGCAAAGACACTAGAAAGGGAAAGAGGTAAAAGATCAGAGGAGCAATCCGCTTGCTGCTCAAGATCCAGCGCGCAACACTTCAGCCCTCAGCTTCTCAAGCACAACTCTTCTCTCCTGTGCAGCCAAGCATTCGTTTTCCTCCTCCATCTGCCCTACTGTTAATAATGTTCAAAAACATCACAGATAGGATGAAGGCTCCCGCTGCTGCATTGATCCCTGCCGTACTCTGGGGCCCGGAGGTGCCCAAACTGCACGCCTCTGACTCACGCAGCCTAGCTCCCGCTGCTCTGCTGTCCCTGCCCTGGGAGCAGCCCAGACCCGAAGCCACCTGGTGTCCAGGGAAACTGGATGGGGATCAATATGGCGCCAGTGCCACGGGGGGAAGGGCGTCTGATCCTGCGACTCGACCCAGGGAAGGCAAGAACAGGACAGCCTTCTCCCAGGTCTTCACTCAGGCGCTTCCTGAGCAGCCAGGGCCTTGGGGGTTAGAGAGGATGAGGCGCCAGAGAGACATACTTACCCTTCCTGCCCTCAACCTTCCTCAGTCCAAGACTGAGAAGCACTCCAGTGAGGGCTGCTAGGCCCCGGGAGTTCTGTGTATCTCCAGTGCACGATCTGGAAAAGTCAGGCAAAGTTTGTAAAGATGTTTTGGCAAGAGCCTCGTGCAAATCCAGTGCTCACTTTTACCTAAGTCTCTCCAGCAGTGATTATGGAGGCCATTATCTGTGTCAACCCAAAAGAACACATTCATTCAGCCTCAAGTGCCTTTGTTTTCATCAAGACCAGAAATCAAGTATGTCCTATAAGAATCAGAGGCTTGAGTGAAAGGGGCTGTGGGTTGTCCTTAGGGGACCCCACAGGGTGAAGACCCAGAGCCCAGACAAGCGCAGCTTTCCCCTCTGTCGGAGCAGAGCCTGTAATGAGCCCAAGGACTTGCTTGGCTTTGGATTTCTTCAGTCCTCAGAGCCTGAGCAAGCCCAGCACATGGACAGTACAGCATTTACTGAGCAGTGGTGTGCTGGCTTCCTATCCTCCTCCCTCTAGGTGACTGCAGGGCCCTTTGCAAAACGAGCCGTGGTCCTCACAGTCAGCAAACCAAACACTTCTAGCTTTCTTTGAATTTCTGACAGAGATTAACGTAAGTAGAGAGGCACCTTAGAGGGGATTACAAACTTCCATCGATTTATCAGAAAATGGCCCACACATAACTTATTCTATGTGATATTTCATCTAATTTTTTCCCTTTCTGTCTTTCCCCACTCCTTACTCCTCTAGCCTCTTAGCCAACTGTTAGAAGCATATACCCTACATCCTTTCACCAGTCAAGAACCTGCACTACTCTCACTTTTCTATGGTGTTGTCTGAACATGCACCGTGTGATAAAAATGTGTTTAAAATTTAAAAACATACAGCGAAAGATGTTGCAATTAATCTCTTTAAGAATACTCCCCCTCACTTTGAACACTCTTATCCCACCACTCTTGGTGAAGCAGTTCTGGGAGAGTTCTTTCTTGTCTTTAGTTTAGTGCTATTCTGGCTGCCACAATGTCCTGAATGCATTAAAAATGTTTACCTTTCATGGTCATTTTGACTTTGGAGAAGAGCCAGAAGCCACATGGTGCCGGATCTGGTGAATAAGATGGATGAGGCCACAGCATCATGTATTTACAAGCCTCTTTTCTGTTGGATGACACTTGGCAGCAGCATCCACCCAATTTTTTTATCATACCTTGTAAAGACACTTACAAAAGAGGACTTCCAGAATTGCTTCAGAAAGTGGCCAGAATGATGGGATAAATGTGTTTGAAGAGAGAGGGAGTCCTTTGAGAGGGGTTACAAGCAATGAATATTTTATTGTAATAATTTAAAAAATATTTATCATAGTATTTCAGTCACCACTTATATATGTGTGCACATCCACTGGGTAAGTTCATGTTCTTAGGGTTTTCTGTCCTCCTAGCTATTCACAAAACCTCCAGTTGCTCTACATTGCATCAGGCTGCCATGACATATCACACAGCCTACACAGCCTATTGTTGCTTTACAACAACAAACACTTCCTTGAAGTTCTAGATGCTGAAAGTCCAAGGTGAAAGTGCCTGCAGGGTTGGTTACTGGTGAGGTCTCTTTCCTTGGCTTACAGATGGCTGCCTTCTGCTGTATCCTTAGGTGGTCTTTTCTCTGTGCACCCACCCTCACTCTGACACCAGTCACATTGAATTAGAACCCCATCTTTCTGACCTCATGTAACTTTATTGTTTTTACTTCAATTCTTTTATTGGTACATTTTAGGTATACAATTCATTTACATTTATCATTGGGTGCTTGTACCTGTACGTGATGTATCTTGGTTCTTATTTTTTCCCCATTCCCACCCCTCCCTTCACCCCCTCCACCCTTCCCTATTTACAAAGACTTTGTTTCCATTTTTTCCTTTTCTCATAATTTTTCCTTTCCCTTCTTTCCTTTCCCCTTCCCCTCCCACTTCCCCTACCCCTTTGGACTTTTCTTCCTATTTCAAATTATCAATTATTCGCTTTAATCATTTTAATCCTTATTTACACTTTCAGTTTCTCACACCAGAGAAACTATTCTGTATTTACACATGTGTGTCCTATTTATTTCACTTAAGAGTATGGCCTCAATATACATCAGCTATAAATGTCTCTAGTTTATCATTATTTATGGCTAACTAGCGCTCCATTTTACAAAAAAACCCCACATCTTGTTTATTCAGTTTCCAGTTATTGGGCACTTGGGCTGTCTCCAAGCTTTAGATGTTGCAAACTGAGCCACTATAAACATGGGTGCACATATACTGCTGTGGTATGATTCTTTTAATTCTTTTGGGAAGATACTCAGCAGGAGCATAGATGGCTCAAATGGGACCTCTAGCCCTGGTTCTCTGAGGTATCTCCATACTGATTTCCACAGTGATTGCACCAGTCAACACTCCCACCAATAATGGAGCAGGGCTCCTCTTTCCCCACAGCCCTGCCAACATTTGTTATTGGTTGATTTCTTGATAGCAGCCATTCTTTCTGGGGTGAGGAGGAATCTCAGCGTTGTTTTCATCTGCATCTCTTGAATGAGCAGTGATGTTGAACATTTTTTCATATGTTTATTTGCTGCCTTTACTTCTTTGTCTGAGAAACGTCTGTTCATTTCAGATACCCATTTTTGAATTGGGTCTTTATATTTGGGGGTCTGATTTTTTTAAGTTCTGTATATATTCTAGATAGTAGTCCTTTGTCTGAGGTACAGCTGCTAAAATTTTTCCCCCACATTTTAGATTGTCTCTTGGCTCTGTTGGTGATCTCTATTGCAGTGCAGAAGGTTTTTAATAAGATGAGATCCCAGTTGTTGATTCTTTGCCCTAGTTCCTGTGCTACTGAGGTTTTGTTCATAAAGTCTTTTCCTATGCCAATGTCTTCAAGAGTTCTACCTAACTCATTTAACTTTAATGATCTCTTCAAAACCCTGAACTCCAAGTGCAGTCACATTCTGAGTTACTAGGGGTTAGATCTCCAATGTGTTCACCTTGGAAAGACACAATTCAGCCCATACAACACATCCTTACCAAACTCTGATGTATTATGGTTTTTGTTGTTTGTTGTTTCTGCCATTCTAGGGCCTGTGAAATGTCATCTAGTTTGTATTTTCCTGAAAACTGTCTATATTCAGTGTTTTCCATAAACTAGTTGACATTTTCATTTCTCCTTTGGAATGTGTTTTTGATGTCCATTTTTCAAAATTGGTTCTTCTTATTTATGACTTATGAGATTTTGTGTAGCTTCAGTAAGAATACATGGAGTATACTCAAAAGTGTATTGTGTTGCAAATAATTTCCCCAATCTTCAATTTGCTTACTGATTTTTTAATGGTGTCTTTTAAATTTTATTTTTCATTTTTTTCTCTTTTATAGTTAGTACTTGTCTTCTCTTGCCTACCTCCAGTTTGTGAAGGTTTGTGTTTCCAGCTTGCATAATTAGGCATATCATAAGTTATTCTTTGTGTGCAAAATGGTGAAAGGGTTGAAGCTTCTTTCTTAATGTGTCTGTGCACATTCCCAGAGCACTTCCACCCTTTGCACAATCTCTGCACATGGACTAAAAAACAGTCGGCTGTGCCAGTGTGGCTCTAGTTCATGAGGATGTATTTATTCTGTAACCTTTAAGCTGTGCTCATACCAGTAATTATAATATCTTCATTAGTGTAGCTATATGTAAGTTGAGAATTTTGCTAGAGTATGAGTCCTCTCACTTTACCTTTCATTTATTGACTTTTAGAATGAGTCAATGTAAATCACTACATTGCAAAGATAACAAAAGAAAATCTATATGTTAATCTCACTAGATATCCCAAATCATTTGACAAAATGTAATACCCACTCATAATAAACTGTCAGAAACTAGGAGTAGAATGTACTTCTATCCACTGACAAAGGTCACCTACGCAGAGCTACCACTGTCATGACACCTGATGGTGCCCTTCACTCCAAGGTCAGCACAGAGACTGCCACCACCATGGCTCTTTCCCCATCATTGGACTAGGTGCCCCAGCAGTGTAATTAGGAAATAGAAAGAAAACAAAAATACTAACTTTGATGGCCAGGAGTGGTGGCACATGCCTGTACTCCTAGCACTGGGAATCAACCAGGAGGATAGCTGTGACTTTGAGGCCAGCCTGGGATACATAGAGAGTTCAAGCCAGCCTGAACTACATATTGAGAGCTTGACTCAAAAATAAACAAAAAGCTATGACCAAACAGAAAAAAATAAAACAACCAAAGGACAATAGCAACTTTGGGAATAAAGAAGTAAAACTACCTTAATTGCAAGCATCATAATTATGTACTTACAAAATCCAAAGAACCCTAAAAACACTTAAAATAAGTAAAAGTTTTCTTAATACAACATAATATTCAAACTTGCATTACATTTCTATGTGCTGTACTATCAACACTCAAACAGAAAAAAGTAGATTTAAAAACAATTTTATGTATAGCGTAATTTTAAAAAAATACTTAAAAGAAATCTAAAGTTGTGAAAAGCATGCACAGTGAAAAATTTCAAAATATTGAGAAGAATAGAGAATATTCCATGTTCATGAATTTTAATAAACATTTTTAAATGTCAGATTTTAAAAATACATTTAAGTATACCTTAAGTGAAATATTCCAGTACTTTTTGATGAAAATTGGAAAAACTATTCTAAATTTATAGGCAAATGAGGCAACAGAGGATTACTCAGGTAATATTGATAAAATATTACTTGAAATGTTAACATTTCTCAAAGAAACATTGCTCTATCAAGTTAAATAAATTAATAAAGTCCACTCTGGTTGAGGCAGCATGGCACTGACCTTGGGTAAGAAATGGAACCACAGAAGAGGAATAGCGTCTTAGCACACCTTGCAGTACAGTGGACTGGCTCACTGTGGGGCTTCCACCGCAACACAGGGGTTACAGGGTTCTTTAGATCAGTAACTGTATCAGGCAACCAGATATTCGCAGGAACATTTGTGTTTGCTATTCATAAAACATCAGTCCTGAATACATCCTTGCACGTAGCGCCAGTGCGTTGTGGTGGGCCAACATGTGAGTGCCAGAAAGAATTAAAGAGACACACGATACTTTAATATAAATGTCTAAAGTTTAAAGACAAAAACTTTGTATAAGTGCTATTCTACTATTCAACTAAATTTTCTATTTCTTTTACGCTTTCCTTTAACATTTAATTCTGATTTACCTTTGTTTTGTAGTCTGTAAGATTTCTTCTTTTTCCCCAAATATTGATAACTCCCCTGATGCATATTGGTAATGTTTTCCTTTCTGTGCATTTATAATCATTCATCTAGACTGAGTTCTTCTCATGTGGTAGGGCCTATATTGCATGGCAGAGCTAAATTTAAAGGAGAAGAAGAAGAAGAAGGAGGAGGAGAAAAGAAGAAGGAGGAGAAGGGCAAAAAGGAAGAAGAAGGAGAAGGAGAAGGAGAAGAAAGAGAGAAACAGAGAGAGAGAAAGAACCTGTTCTCATAGATGCTGATTTTTAGTAAATTACATTGCGTCCTAGTAAATGATAGGAAATTAGACATGTAAAAATTCACATAAGAAGAGCAATGATAGTGGGATGATAAGGGTTGTGACAGACTTTAGAAACTGTATCCCAAATCTTGTGATTAAAAAATAACTTTTCTACATAAGAGGATTTCAACAGTGAGACCAGAGGTAGTTCACTGTATAGCTTCCATGTGTGAGACTGTCACAGGAAGAGCATCCTAATGTGGAGGTTGCCATGCTCCTTATAGGAAGGCCTAAGGGAGCAGTCCATCCATCCTGGCTGCAGGCAGGAAGGGTGCATTATTTGCAGTGAACTTGGAACTAATAAGAAAACTGTCTTTAATCTGTTTTCTATTTTCATCCCTATATGCCTTCAATTCTGTACAGCTTTCCTATATGAAAAAAAATGCTTGTCGGTGCAAATTTTGTATAAATACAGGAGTCAGCTGTTGAGTTTTATTATATATATATAGTATATATACATATATCTTCAAATAAGCAGATTATATTCTTCACGTTTCAATTAGCATTGTTGTCAACAGAGAAGTTAACTGGAGCACTTGAAGTTATCCAGTCAGCCTCTTATGTATTCAGAGTCTTGTACATGTTTCCATCCCAAGTAGAGCTTCAGAATCACTTATGCTACCTGAAGAATAGTTCTCTGTCCTTCAGTCGGTATGTTTAGTTCACATAGAATTAAGTATTGCAGTTTGACATAGACTTACTTTATTGATATTTGTTTTCTATTACTGCCATCTACTTTAGTGTTTGTTTTATTTCTCCTGTCTTCTTTAGGATGACTATTTTTAATAGTCTATTTTAATTTTATGAAAAATATAAAATTTCATAATCAAATATTAAGACAATAGCAATAGTTATTATACTGTGTATCATTATCTCCTAGTTACTCAGAGTTCAAGACAAAAAGAAACAGATAATACAAATATTTTTCAATTAAGATAAAACAGTTTAAATATTTTTACATCATTTTCTACTTCTTTCTCTAGTGATAACAATACATGTATTCTAGTTTTCATTATCTACCTAGATTTGTTATTAAACTGTTTTATATAACATGTAAAATTTTGCAAAATTCTTACTCTTTTGTTGATTTATAATAAACAATAATATGGAATTATAATTTTGTTCTAAGAAATCATGCAACTTTCAAAGAATCCAAGAAACTTAAAGGAAAATTCATACATTAAATCATTAAATATTCTCATGCTTTTTGTTCTTAGTTTCTGATCTGGTGTGATTTCCCTGTGTACTGAAGAATTTGTATTAGTATTTCTTCTAATGCAGGGCTGCAAGCCATAAATTTTTAATTTTCCTTCACCCAAAAAAGAAAATTTTTGACAGACATTTTACTGCATGTGGTTTGAGAGTTTCCACTTAGTTTTAGTCTCTTGGCACTGAAATTCATTAAACAATTATCTTTTTGCTTCCATTTTTTTTTTTATGGTAGACCAATTTCCTTTTGTACTGTTTGTTTTTCAGATTTTAAGTTTATTTTTGTATTTCAGAAGTTTAAATTTTGTATGTTTAGATGTAAGAGTTGTTTTATTTGTATTTTTATTGATTACACTTCATGGATTTTTGGAATCAGTTGATTGATTTACTTCATCAATATTTAGAAATTACATTTCTTCTGTCCTGCTCATTCTCTTCTGGGTCTCCAAGTATTTTGGCATTAAAGTGATATCATCTCACCAATTTCAAACTATCAATTTACTGTCCGCTGGCCGTGAGGTCTAAGCATTGCAGAACTCTGAACACTTTCTTTGTTCTTGCTGGGCAAGTTGCTATCTCATGTGATCTTTCTTTCCACAAGCTGGGTCAGGCCTTTGGTTTACTGGGGAGCCAACTTTGTCACACTACCCTACTTCCGGCTGTCTCACTTGTGGTTGTCACCATTGGCTTTGAAGCCAGATGATTCCACGTTACACGGTTGTCTGAGTTTCATACCTACCAGCCTACACGTGGCCAGTGTAAGTGCTGTAAAATTTCACTTGTTTCTCCTTAATCTCTGTGTTTTTCCTTCTTTATTGTTCCACGAGAAGTGAAAAAAGCTATAGCTGTCTTCTTGTACAGAAAGGACATTTTAAAATTTCTAGATTTCAGTTATTACAGTTTTATATGCACCTTTAACTCTGATGTGTGTTGAAACCATGACTTTCTAGCTTATTCAAATGGTTCCCAGTGTTGGGGTACACATAAACGTCTTGCTTATGTGAAGACCTGGATGGAGAGAAGTGTTTTCTCTATGTCCATTCTTTATGTGTATTATATACATGGAGATCTCAGGGGCTGGAAGACAGGCATATGACCGTTAAATTCATCAATTTAGCAGGGACATTTTTCAGAGTATAAGGAAGTGCTAAAATTAAAATTAAAAATATGATTAAAGTATTTATTTAATGGCACCTTGGTTTACTTTTATAGATAAATCTATATTAACTATGATACAGTTCTATTAAAAACTATTTTAAAACTAAAATTATTTTTGAAATATATAAATTTACATTAAAGCAAACTGTCGAAAATCTTCTTTATATGAATTATTTTTGTATTAAATAAGCATTAGTATGATTAGCTATTCTTGAGACATATCCATGAGTAATCAATTTCTAGCATATATGTGTTTACACCAAAGACTACGTATTATTCTGAAAATGTTTATAAACATTGTTTTTACTTTGAATTTTGATATAATTGCTTTTAATAATTCTTTAAAATCTGAATGTTATCATTAATAAATTTAAAATTATTGACATTTCAATTTATTCTTTTTCATGATCTTATATTCTCTTTTGGGAAAAGAGTACCTCTGTAAATACTAAAACTCTTAGTAAACTCCAAGAAGACCCTGCTCTATAGAAAAACATCTCACTTCTGTTTTCATAATGAAGTATACATATTTTACCCCTTTCTGCATTTTTTCAGGTATTGCCTTTTATTGAGGGGCAAAATTATGAACATAAAGATAATAAAATATAATAAATGCTCTGAAATTAAATGTATTTATGATTTCCTTGTAAATTTTGTCAGTTTGTATGATATAAAATTATAGGTCTCCTCAATTGCATTCTTTGTGCATTGAGAATGCAAATGAATTTAATTATAATAGAAGAGCCACTGAAATATAATTATAAATTGAGATTACTTAAATTCAAAATTAAATTTTGTATATTATTTGAGTTCTCAGAATTTAATTTGCTCAGTTTCTGCATTGCTTTACAGAGCTGTGTTTTTATAGATCTTTGCAATTTTTTGTTGTTGGTTTGAATAGAGGGTGAATTGGGAATGGGGCAATAATGCTGTTCACTATATCTTTAAAAGTTGATGTCTTTGGCAAAGATTTGATCAAATATCTCTAAATAATTTTGTACAGAATACAATACAAATTTAGAGAAACATTTTTATTTTATTATAGGACATTTTAGTTGATACCCAAGGCAGCACTTTAATGATCAAATAATTAGTATGTCTGACCAATGATGAGTATGAGGACAGAAACTGCATACGGTTATGTTGAAAGATTATTTTACACCCAACACTAGTTTCTTTCACATAAAAAATACAGTTAAAAATTGAGTTAATCTGTGTAACCTAAAATATTATTAAATTTTTACAACTGTGGCATCTACTTTCAGATGTAGAGGGTCACAGTCCAACTGGATGAAGTCAAGAGTCAAATGTGTAGGGCAGCCCACTCTCCAGTCCCCCTTCTGTCTCTCTTAGACAGAAGCTTTCTTTCTCTCAATAAATTTTTCCTACTCTTAAAAAAAAAGAGTCGCGTGTGTATAACACTCAAACTTAGATCCGCCAGCACTCCAAAGGGTTCGTACTTGAGAAGGAATACTGTTTTTGTCATATGGCTGTTTCACCAAAATTTGCACTTTTATCATCACTGTCCACCAAACCATTTTATAATCGATATGAAAATGTCTAAGTTTACAGAATTCATGATAATCTCACAAATTTAATTTTTAAATAGAATGAACTTCAGAAAGTTTTGAACCAAAGAAATGAATAAAAAATATTAACCCATTATTGTGCTCGCTTTGGCATCACCTATGCAAAATTGACCCATTATTGACAATGACAATCTTTTTTGCATTTTAGCATCATTTAATTTTGCAAATTTACTTTGCTCATGAGCCACCATTTTCTAGTGTACTTTCATGTACACACAAAAAATGTAAAAATTCTAAAAATTGAAGTAGAAGTTCATTTGTTTGATGCAAATAAAAAGTTACACTTCATAGGATGATACATAAACATCCTTCATGTATTTGCTAATATAAAATCATTTTCTTGACCATAATCTTCTTACTACGCTATTTAACATTTTTGTAAGAGCATTAAGATTTTCTCACTAGATTTGTTTCTCCTGGTTATTGTGAAGTTAACAACACTCAGATGGCTTCCACAGGTGAGAAGTGCTAAGAGAAACCTATAATCCCAGCACTTGCAAAGGCTGAGGCAGGAGAATCACAAGTTTCGGGCCAGCTTGGGCAACTTAGGGACTCAGTGAGTCCCCATCTCAATACAAAAATAACAAGGGCCAGGAATGTAGCTCAATATAAAAGCCCTGGGTTCAATGCCCAGTACTGCCAAAAGTAAATGAATAAATAAATAAATAAATTTGGGCAAATTATGTTTGGTATAACGTTTCTTGAATAATGAAAAGGCAGAATCTAATTTTTGAATTAAAAGGCTGCTTTAAAAAAATTCTTCCTTCCATAGACATTGCAAAAAAGTAAAGAAATATTCACTAGTATAATATAATAAATATAATATAATAAGTTATAGAGTTATAACATATAATCATGACCAAGCCACCAGAGCTTGGAAGTTCTGACTCCTTCTTGTCTTCTGTTTCTCTGGGTATAAACTCCCCCTCAACAGTCCACATGGCTCACTGCCCATACTCGTAGTAGTCAGCAGTATCTGTCTCTCACAGGTCTAGTCACAGCTGGAAGGAGACCTGGCTGGGAGAGAGTTGTGTCATGTCTGAGATACCAGGTTTTCATGGGCACATGGATGCTGTTTCTGAAGGGGGCATTAGTTACAGAGCGCCTGCAAAGGTTTTGGGGAAAAGAATAAGACTTATAAATTACTTGATTTTTAAAAATTCCACCACTTACTGAAGTAAGAATTCTGCTTGCTGTCTTTGTGTTAATACTAGATAAGACTTTTGACAAAATCTGTCAGTATGTGCCAAATCCTCACCTGGCTCAATGACATTCTTACATGCTCCCATATTACTTCCGGTGTGAGTAATCTAGGTTGAAGAAATACTCAGGCAGACTCACAGAATTAAATGTGTGAATTTACATCTGTGCAGCTAGGACAGAAGACAGAAAGCAGATCAACTGATGGATAGGTGGATAACTATAACAAGATTTGTTCCGATTCAATAAATTGAAATAATTGAAAGTCACAGCAATACATCAAAACACATACAGTCATTAAATAAATCTTTTAAAAGTGTTAATTGTAATCAGGAAAATTCATTACACTATTTCTGAAAGTTTCAAATTTGAGATGTTTGAAACAGATTACAGTATCTTTCAGAATTCACGCAATATGGTGCTATGCAAAGGGAATTTTTACATTTGAGGCAGGGTCTCACTATGCAGTTCAGGCTGGCCTTGAATTCACTATGTAGCCCAGGCTGGCCTTGAATTTGTGGTGATCCTTCTGTCCCAGCTTCCTGAATGCTGGAATTATAGGCATATGCCACCACACTTGGCTGTTGCAAAGAGAACTTTGGATGACTCTATTCATAGTTATTTTTATAGTAATAATGAGATGATGTAATAATGATAATGACATTGCTGCTTCTAAATCAAGATCATTTTGGGGGAATAAGATACTAAAGTATTTAAATTTTTCATGACCATCAGTTTTCATATAAAAATGTCACTTGCATAATGATTTAATCAGTTTTCCCCTTGTAAGTGACACCCCAAACTGTGCCAATACCTATAATATTTCAATTGGTATCAAAGCTTTCACCACTCTCACTGTGCTATTTTGGTATTTGCCCTCAAAAATCTTCAACATATTCATCATTCAAAGATGGCTATAATATGACTTTTGGTATTTGAAAAAAATCCTTAGCTTTCTTTTCTTTGAAATCTTCATTCAGGAAAAAAAAAAAACAAAAAAAACCAGAACAATATTTAGATTTCCATAGACATTTAACGTAAGTTGACAGGTAAATAAACTTATGTTCCCTGTATCCAGGAGTTCACTAGGAGGCAAACTTATTATGAGAACTTGGAATCTGCAGTAATGATGAGCTGAACAAGTCATAAAGGAGAGCAAAAGCCACGCATGGGAATGACACAGGCTTCAAAAAGTGTGGGGAGGACTTCCTGGCAGTTTGCATCTCCCTCCCTCCCTCTTCCTTATTTTCCTCTCCTAGTCTTTGGTCTCAAATTGTCACCTTGAGGAGTGGGAAAGAACAGAATAAGGGTGCAGAAGAGGGGGGAAGAAACCCAAGGCAGGCTGAATGAGTTGAGCCAGGCTGGTAGGCAGAAGAAGGTCAGTGCTCCTGGGTGAAGGGCCAGAGATACACAGCAGGAGGCCATGACTCCCGTGCGTGCCCTAGACTGGAGCACGTACCCTGCTTCATCCTCTATCTGTGGTCACGAGACTCCTTGCTCTCCCGTGTTTCCTGCATCATCAACTTTAGCCATCAACTTTAACAGTACCTGGCCCCCATATCAGTGCGCGTTGTGGTCTGTGTGCTCAAGAACTCCAGGGGAGCCATTGCCAAGGACTGCTCTGGGGACTCTGTCCCTAGCTCATATGTGTAGGGAACCAATTTCATAGCTGAACATTGCATCCCAAGTCTACAAATCTGAATGGTTGAACTGATTTTGCTTAGTTAAAAAAATCAACTGTTTCATTCATAAAATTTTATGTATATTTTTCTGAAGTTAAAGTATTATGGACTTACAGTGAATTGCAGAAGATAATGAAGGACAGAAGAGCAGTCCACATTTGAAAATTACTTGAATAATTAGTCTTGGGGAAAGTAAATCATTCTGGCTTCATAGATAAATACACTCAGAAAAATAGTGTTTTGAGCCTAAGCAAACATCTCCCAAACAATCAAATATAGCCAAAGTTATTTCATTTCTATATTTTTGATGTATTTAATTAAATTAAAATTTTATCATTTAACTTTCTTATATTTAAAAATTTTATTGTAGAATAACATAATGCTTTCCTTGTTGTCTTTCATTACTAAAATCATTCTCCAGAAAAACAGTATTTGTAGACTACTATGTGTCCTGCCACCCCTCATTATAATATTAATTCACTCTCATGCTTCTTTCACTTAGATTTCAGATCTGACTGTATGGAAAGAAATTCAAACTCTAAAGCACCATGAATAGTGTTCATATGTCTGGGGTCCCCAGTGTCATCTATAATAGCATATTGAAACCTGATGCAGGAAGCTTTCATACCAATGCCAGGCAGGAAATACAGTGTGTAATAAATAGACAGTTACTGTTTACCTGATAGATGTCTCTTGTCTGGGGTTTTCCCTTGAAGTTTTGATTAGCTGTCATTTATTTCCCCAAAGGTAATTTTTTTTACCTTCCTTGTTATCATTTTTTAAAAAATCAAATAATCTTATAAGCACACTGCCATACCCTGAGAAAATTGGTTTAGCTTAAGAAACAAAGTAATCAGAAAGCTTGTTCATAGAAATAGTAATACTATCTATAGGACAATTGTAAGCTCTTTTTTAGCTTAGGTGTTTTAATTCTATAATTTTCTTTACAAATAAAGCATTATTTGAAGACATTATTTGTCTTGGAAATCCTGTTACTGAATATGTGCATTGCATTTCAGATGTCTCCATAAACATATATATTATAAATATATTTATATATTTCTGATAGTCTTACATTTAGGGGCATTGTGGTGTATTCAAGAGTAATGTTTTAACTTTAACTTTGGAGTTTTCTTTTCATTTTCCAAATTGTAAAACTTTATATAGTATTTCATGTTTTGCATAAAGTAAAACATACTCAGTTATTTTACATAATATAAATTCAGAAATAATTGTTTGAATCACAGACCACAACATAGTTAAAATGAATGGTAGGGTAGGTAGATGACAGAGATGGACTTCCATCTTAGTTAGTGAAGGATGGTTTATGTGTCAAAACAATTCTTGAATATAACTTCTGTTTTAATGCACATTAGGTTTTTGCTTTGGGAATTTAGCAGTTATTATTTTTTCCTGATTGTATCATCATGGAAATTTGATATCTTTCCTATGGATTGTACCAAAAGAAGAAGAATGAATAAGTAGAGACAGAAACTGTGCTCACTTGTGGAAATCATATTTTCTCCTGAATTACATTCAAATGCAAATGTGCTTCTTAACTTGAACCAGTTAAATACTTCTTACAAAAATCATACCGACCTGTTCAATATGAAAAATCAAAGAAGTCTATGATGAAAGCCAACTCTGGGTTTTTCATTCAGTATCCTATCCTTACTATTGCTATGTGAAAATGGCCATGTCTAATTTCTCAAGTGAAGGAAAGGTCTAGAAAGGGTCTCAGAAATTGTCTGGTGTGGGCCCTCATTTGATCAGTTAAGTGAGTCTTCAAGGAAACTTCATAACTCCTGGAGATTAGACAACCTCCCTAGGGCAGAGCCAGGTGCAGTCAGGACTGTAGGCTCTGTTCTCTTCTTGTGTGTCACCCATGCCTCTAAGAAACCAACACACAGACAATCACATATTACCTCGTCACGGTTTATTAAAAACTGGTATTAACAGGAAATTAACTCAGTTTTCAAAGCACATTCATGGATATAAAAATAAGAACAAAAGCTGCCATATAGAAAACTGATATAAGTTGCTTTGACCAACCCTGAGAAGTTTCAAGACAACATCCTCAATGGGGAATAAGAAGAATCCTCTGAACTTGGCTTATGTCTTTGAACAAATGTATGTCCTTCACCACATGCATCTTTTAAGGAGGAAATCTCAAGGAATCTCTTATTGGAAAAATTTGTAAACTGGTATAAATGGGTAAACACGGGAGACTTTCTAAACGGTTATTTCATTCAAGATGTTAACAGAGCCTATAGAGTAGTTACTGTCTATCTTCTCCCTTACATTTAAGACTACTGGGATCAGGGTTATGGAGTAAATTTTCAAAGTCCATGCAGTAAAGCTGAGATTCAAGTCTAAATTCCAGACTAAAAACTTTCTTTCCACCACATCACTAGGTAGACTACGAGGACTTATGAAGAGAGAAAAGTGACTGGATAAACCACAGGATGAGCTTCTGAATGGCCTATCCTGCTTACAGAGATTATTTCTACTTCAGGAGGTCATGTGCACTAGCTTGATTTTCAATACCTCACTCTTCTTTCTGCTATGGCCTAATTGGTACAGTGTGTCTTGCATTCTAAAGAGTTTTCTGGGGCCAGGGATTTAGCTCAGTGGTTCTGGCACTTGCCTCAAAAGTGCAAGGTCCCAAGTTCGATCCCCTATACCAAAAAAAGAAAAAGTTTTCTGCAAGTAGAAAAGATCATTTTGTGTCACTACATGGGAGACCATGGCTTTTTAAACATATATGGAGAGGTTAAATGATACTTTTCACGGAAAGGTGCTGGTATATTGTACACACACACTGCACGGACTTGAGATTCACATAGTGTATTTGCAACAGTCTCAGCAATCATGTCACCAAATCTCTCTTTTATCACAAGTTCGGGACATACAGATCAGAGGAAACACACACTTCAATTGAAAATATTCCCAAGACAAAAGAGATAGATTTTTCACATTACAGAGAAGCATAAAATAAACAAATGATCACGTATTGGCCTATTGAATTTGAGTTATAACTATATAAATTGTCTAATGTGGATGGTGTCTTTTGCTTGCCTAGGAAATTTGAGCCAGTTAGGGCAGTCAAGTCATTTTGGACTCTCTTTTCTACTTGAGCCATTTAACTATTCTTGACTGATTCCTACTTGTTCATATTGCTGGCAGTTCTTACTTTAATACCAATCATCTCTACAGAGTTCTTGTACTTACCCCTGGAAATAATGTGGTTGTAACTCTGTGCCTTTGTGAGTACAATCTGTAGCCACCAATGCTCATCATAATATAAGTCACTTTTGCTAAATGATATATGCAATGAATATCTTAATCCACCACCAAGGGGCTTGACTGGCTCTGTATTCTTTACCAAGTCCACTGGAAATGGATAATGGTATGCCCACTTCACAAAAGTCTCTCCTAAATATTACTATCCTATGATTTTCCTCAGTTGCCAAGCATCTTAGGATGTAGCCATTCAAACTACTTTATGAAAGGAAGGCTTTCTTTTTTGCACTATAAAATTTATCAAAAATTAAAAGGAAGGAAAGAAGAAAAGAGAAATACATTTTATACCTAAGCATCTCAACTGGTCTGGGTAATTCAGGCTCAAATTTATTTTTCCCCAAATATATGGGCTCTGAGATACAGAGATTGTTCTAGACAATCTGCCAATTTCTTTACCCAAATAAAATGCTCTACTTCATTCTAAAGGGAGCACTGGAAGTGGCACTGTGACAAGCGGTCACGCGCTCCCTTCTGCCTGTATCCCACTGGACACTCTTGATACCTGCTCTGATGAGATGGAATAGTGTTGCTCCCAATTTATGGATGAATTCACTGTGTATCAGCAATGGCAGCAACTAGCCAGGCCTTCCCAGATGCTGCTGAAAGACACTGAACAACTCTGTTTAACTGGTTTGAATGGATTCCGCTCGCATCCATGAGACCAGGGAGCAGCAAAAGCTGTCTTTGTTTCACGAGTTAAACAGAAATACTCCCAACAGCTTTGCTTCCATGGCAGAGCATTAAAAGTCTTCGTTCTGGAACAGTCCCACCTAAAATATGAGAATGGAAAGAAGACACTCCTTGCCCTTGCACACTTGCACAGACCAAAGACATAATCACAATGAAGACGAAGGGATGTGGAATATGCAGCCCTCGGAAATGGATTAAATGCACATACATTTTATAATGAGTGACTGTAATGAAAGCCAAATGAATTATAATAAAATATGGAGTTTTAAAAAAGAAAACTACTCAATGCATAATGTTGCTGGGAAAACATTTAACAGTTTTCACTGCATGCTATTGTCAAAGTAAATAACTACCCAAGACAAACTTACAAAGTGGTTTTAACTCTAATGTGATGCAGAAAGTCAGTCATTTAATTTGTTAATTAGTATTATGCCAGAAACTATCTATTCAATATGAAGCAAATATGTTTACAATCTTATCTGCCATCTGTTTAATAGATGGGAGAATACTTAGGGCTGGATTCTCAAAGAGGGTTGTTGAAAATTTGTTCCACAATTAGTGGAGCAGATTTTTAATTCTGGAAGGATTTTTGTGTGTGGGGAGCACCTCTGCTGAGAAGACAGTACATCACCACCCTGCTACTCTGGAGGAGAGACTGCCTGTAATGCGTTCCAGCAGATGCTCACAGATCCAAGAGTGGAAATTTTTTTTTTTTAAAGATATCTATGAATACTTTGATATATCTATACAGATATAACACCACTCAGAAAAAGTAGATCTGATTTTGCAGAAAATAATTTTAAGCCTCTAATTTATAGATAAATATGAGGCTCTGTTTGCTTACAACATATGCTATTTCTGTACTCAGCAATTTTCTAAGATTTCATATGAGAAAGCTTCAGTTATACAGTATGTTAGTCATTAAAATGAATTCTCAAGGCGCCTTTAAACTGCTGCTGAAGAATGGATCATTATTTGGAAGAGAGTTGGACATAAAATTGGTGATAATCAAGTGTTTTTCTGAACGTGCCAGAAAATTTGTCTACTTTAGTTCTGGATCACAAGCAGGCTGTATTAGCAGTGTGTCCATGCAGCACTATCAGAGACCCCAGAATGAAGGAGGAAGTGCAATCCTAATGCGGGCTTCTCTCCCTTCCCCTCAGCCACAACAGAAAAGATAGCTCACCTCAATTCAAATCAAGATTGTTTACATTCCAGGACAGTTCCACTGCATTGTGCTGTTCTTCCTCTTTCCTGCAATGCATTTCAAGTTTTATAACTAATACTTTCCTCTCATATCAGTTATCAGTGAGGTAATCTTTAAGAATTGAGCTAAAGCCATCATTCCATATTTTTGAACAATGTTGTTCAGATTCATCATATTGTCAACCGTTTGTGTTCCAATTGAGCTTTGTTTTTGCCAGTGCTCTGATTTATCAACATGCTATTTTAATTCTTGTTAACAAATCAAAATACTACCATATATGACATTTACTTATAATTAACTCTCCTCATTATTTACTGGCAATGCTAAAATTCAGTTCTCTATTTCAGTTTATCTGTTCTATTAGTGTCAAAAGAAAATACAAAATTTATATTTAATATCTTAAGCACACACACAAGTGTATGTGTTTCTCTGGAATTATCAAAAAATATACAGCCTTTGCAAGAAAAATGAAAAAGATTATCTAGAAAAAAATCTGACAATAATCATGGCCATACATTAATTGTTGTATTAAATGGCAGTTTATTCCACTCCTTTCTTTACCTTTTGGTCCCCCATTCTTCTCCAGGGTTCCCCAATGAACAGGGTTAGTTCTTATAAGCAATTTACAAGGAGTGATATCTAATGATTTATGTCGTGAGGAGTTACCTTTCCTTCTAAACTTTTTAGGGACTTATTGCGTGGTATGACCTTCTGAGCTCTGGCCCTGGGAGAAAACACTCCTGTGATTTTCTACTGTCTGTGCCTCCAGTTGTCAGAGAAATGCAGTTCCTCCCCTCCAGGGGTTCTATGATGTGCTCACAGGGTGTCCCCAGGCTGGGCAGGTGCCACTTAGTCTGGGAACAATTTTTGACCCAGTGTAGTTGCCGCTGTAAATGTATTTCTGTAGTCTTTGAATTATTCCTTAGTGATTGTTTAACCCTCAAAATGTTGGGAGCGCATACAAAGTGTGAGTTATGCTTGCAAATGTGAGCTAACATACGCAGTATTTGATCCTACAATTGAAATGTATTCGATCCTACAATTGAAATGTCCGGACCCTCTCTCCCAGGGCAGTGTGAAGATTTTTGTACAAGCACCTCCCGAGCCCTGCCCCTTACATCTTCAAAAAAATCCACATTTGTGACTAACAAGGTTTGGCCACACAGGCACCTGATTCCACAGACCTTCTGGACACAATGCAGAGTCCAGTGGAGACATTACGGGATTAAATCCATTGTAACATTCTAAAACTCAATTCATCTGTTCCTAATGGTGTTTCAATAGTATCCTAGTAACCTCTTCTGCGAAGCTTCATCTGGTCTGTATTTGCAAACACTATTAAAAAAAAGGCCTTGCATTCAGGGGAAAAAGGCTGTGTTAAAGCTCTTCTCAGAGCTGCCGGGAGAGGTGCGGGCGCCACTGTGGGCAAGTGCGTTTGCCAACATGCCATATGGGAGTCATGGTTGGGACTTTTTTTTTTCTAGAATAATTAAATGTTGATGGCAGAGTTCAAATGGATCATTAAAATTCAAAAGTGTAAGAAACAGATTTTTTCTTATGTTGCTGAACGCTCCAGAGGGCTGAATAGCAGCAGAAGTGAGGCAGGCTGCCGCCCCGTGATCAGCGTGCGTCGGGATGGTGCTAATTTGATCATAATATAGTCATCTCTGAAGATTACAGCTATTCAATTAAATATTCTAATTAACCTGAAGTATTAGGCAAATGATACTAATTACAAATATTCTCCTGAGATTCACAGCAATGAAAATCCCACTTGCAACTGATACTTCTAGCCAATGTTTCGTAACACAATGTCCTATATCATAGGCTTTCAGAATATTAAAATGCAGTTAATTTGCCTAAACCTCATTTGTTTAATGGCATTAGCATTTTGTTTGAAATTGTAATAAACGTACATCCCGCTTTCAAGTAAAATTTAAAATGAGTGTACTCTTGGGGTAACTTAAGATTCCTGTTTACAGACCTGGCACTTTATTCAGTAAGCGGAACAGTTTGAGCTTAACTTTCAGCCATTGAACATATTGAAATTGTTTAAAAATGCTAATAATTTGTCTTTTCCAATAAGAACAAAAAGGATATTTTGCAGTGAAATTTCATGATGCCACCCATGTGACGGGTCCCCCACTGGGTGGGCCCTGGCACTTGAACGTTCCTCCCTGTTCCTGGGAGAGCAGCAGGTTCTGAGGGCTGCTGGTGGCTTTGGAGGACCATTCTTACAGGGAGAAAATTCTGTACCCTCCACTGAACTGTGCCCATTTCTCTCTCCTCTCTACATTATAGCCACCCCCCACCCCCCAAGGTGGCTGGATTTCTGAGTAGCCAACCTCAAAGTGGTAATGAGACTGTTATTGTCTCCGGAATCTCACCCCTCCATCTTCAGCTTCTCCAGGCTCTCCCCTCCTCCTAGCCCCCTTCTGCAGCATCTTCCACAGCGCCCATCCTTCATGCTCCTGGGGACAGTGCCTGAGCCTGCACCAGGTCCTGTCCCCCGAGCACGGAAGCCTCCTCAGCAGCCCTCAGAGCTGGGCAGTGTTGGTGAAGTGAGCCAGGACTCTGCTGCGTCCTGCGTGCCAAGTCAAAAGCTGCCTTTCTGGGGCTCACAGGGTGAGGCAGTCCCTATGATGAAGATCTTCGCAATCATATTGCAGGATAGGTTAGAGGCAAAGCGGAGGGTCTAGTCTCAGACTGCGATGGATGACACAGTCTTAGGCACAAAGAGGCAGATGTGACCAGGAAGACCGTGGGTTACGGTTTAAAAATGAAGACACAAATGGGGATGTCTTGGAGTGATCAGTGAGGAGCTTCCATGAATCTGATAGTGTAGACAGGAAGGGTAAATACTGCACAAGAGCGTTCACTCACTCTGTGATAAACACAGGACTTGGACTAAAACCATCAGAAAAGGTAAAGAAGATAAGAAGAGCACTGAGTGGCCAGAACCTCAAAGTGGCTTGGTCCTGGGAGGCATTCGGTGTTGCAGACCCCAGAGGAGACAGCCCCCACCCTATCAGTGTAGGTGCTGGCCGCTCTCCAACACCCACCAGAGGAGGCAGTGAGCCGCACGATGCTATCTCTGCCTGGCCGGGGCTTGACACAATGCGTGGTCTGCAGACACATCCTCTGGGGGAGGGGATATGCTAGGATGATTTACCTTTCTAAACACAGATGTAATAAAATCACCATCCAATGCATTCATGTCTCAGAAGCAGAGGAAGTGAGGGAGAGGACTTTCATTTCTATAAAGTGCATAGAATGGAATAATAAACACATGAGAAGCAGATAATACTTTGTGATGTAGACATTTATGAGGCAGCAAACGCTAAGAAGGGGTCTGCTTTTACAAGAGACGGATTTCCGCACTGTGGTAATGTGGACCCTTGATTTGCAATGAATGAGCTGGGCAGTTGCACGCAGCTTCTCCCCTGGAATTTCATCCAGGACATATAAAACCTTATATATTAAATGCTGAAAAAGCAGATGCTTCCAGGACAGTCTTCTCCGGGTCTCAAGCTTCCTGAGTGAGGACACTCCCAGGTCAGGAAGGCTGTGTGCACAGGTCTCTGTGCTCTGGCCTCCCAAATGGCAGCTGCTTGAAACCAGCGAATAAAGCAGGTCACCGTGCAAAGTTTGCAGACCATCATTTCAGTTCTGTGCAGCTGTATTGAGTGGAGGATGCTGTTGTCAAGAATGTACCAGAAGTGGCAAGCACAATTCTCTAGAAGATTCCTGAGGGGGACATAGCTGCTTGGTGGGGAACTGGGGTTTTTAGAACATTTTTGTGTTCTCAGTAGCTTTCCTTAGAAGCCAGTTAGTATAATGGACTAAATAAGAACAGAAAAAAGCCAACTTATAACATTTAAATAAAATTTATATTCTGGTTATTTTCCTCAAAGGAAATTCTCTGCTTGTCACTGAAACCTTCCTTTGAATTGAGTCAAAGAAACACGGGGTATCTCAGTGATTTTGATCTGAGCTTTGCTTGGTCTCTTTTCAGGTACAATGGCCCAGCCTCCAGTCTCTAGGGGGCAACTGAAGAAGCAGCAGAGATCTCACATCCTGGTGACCAAAAAGTAATGGAAAAGGAAAGAAATGAGCTGGAAATTGACTAAGGAAAGTTAGAGAGCCCTAAGAGAGAAAGATAGAAAGTGAGAAGTTCCTTCCAAAATAGACCAAACCTGAGAGCTGCTATCTGAGGTTTCTGTCACCTCTTCCAAGTGAAGAGAGTTCCAGTTCTTTGGAACTCTGCTCTTCCTGCTTTCTAAGCCTGAAGTGCTAGAAGTCAGTGGTGTGAGCCCTTGGGGTGAGGTGAGGCTGCAAAGGGCTGAGACAGCGGCCACAAACCCAGCCCCATCTCCAAATGTCTGCGTTTGCACCTCTAAATTATGAACATGACCAGTTACTCAGATGAACCAAGAAACCGAAATTTTCTGGTGGTGTTTGTGTTCTTTTAAAAGAAAACCAATTTGATCTTGATGTAAGGATGTCACTCCCCTAATTGCTCTGCATAACACAGAAGTATTTACCCAGAAGCATAACTTTGTAAAGATGTGGCTATATCCACACAGAAGTGGCCCAGAGTGATTTCTAACATGAAATAACTTAACATGAGACCATCACGAAAGAGCATCTTCAGCCTGTGACCAGAAGATAAACTGATGAGGATCATGAGACTCCTCTTATCTGCTGCTTTCCCAGGTCCCTTGTCCTGACTCCCATCCTCTTGGAAGTTAGTCCCTGCCCCTGAGGTGGCTGCAGGCCAGCAAGAGGGGCAGAACTGGTACTCAGGCACAAACACAGGAGCCTGCCTCTGCTATTTGCTAGGCAGAGTGAGACCATGGTGTGGTTCCCATCAGCACATGCATGGCCAAGTTCATCTTCAAGTCTATTTTTTAATGCTAAAAAATATTGTGAAAAATGTTAAAAAGAAAGCTTGTTTCTTATATACATTAACTATCTTGTATATTTCATGTGTCCCAAAACAATTCTCTTTATTAAAAAGAAGCAAAAAAACAAAAGAGAAGTAAACAAAAGAAAGAAAAGAAAAAGGATAAAAGCGAGGCACAGGGTGGGCATGGCTGATGGGAAGGCTGAGTCTAGATGCCAGCCAGCACCTTCAGCTACTGCTGTCAGCCCTTCCCACAGCACTCTTGAGGTAAGCATCTTCCTGTTGTAATAAGTCACTCATTCCTATATTCCCTTTGTACGCCTGTGCATGCCTGGAGTGGTGGCATCTCCACACCTCAGCTGAGTGCTGCATTCCAGGAATTATAACACATCATTTTCTATGACACTCAGAACCATGGCTTGCATGGACACCTGAACTACATATGAATCTGGAATGCCCAGATCTGCAAGGAAAAGCAAGAAATACAAAAACACAACCCCACATGACTATTGCCACCACCAGAGGCAATTCCCCATAGAATACAGAGCTGGGGAAAGGCTGGTGAGTGTTCAGGCTGTGAAGCAAACTATTTTGTGACATGTTTTTATGACATAATTATATTGATCTGAAAGACACTCATCCGGAACCACAACCTTTCTTACCCTAAGAAAAAGACCCGAGCCTGTATAATCTTTTCAATCACTTGATATTCATAGTCTTACTCAAAGGTCTCTGAATATGTCATGTGTGTAATACCAATGCAAAATTTGGAACCGTAGTCACTACCAGCACTATGTTTCAATAAGGTAATTTTCTTGCTGCCTAAGAACATCAGCAGGGTGCAATCCGGAACAAAAACAGAGTATGACATCTTATTCAAGCATACATCTAGAGGACAAAACTATACTTTATTAAAGGAAAATGGGATTTCAGGATTGTTTTGACAAGCAGTAAAAATGCACACCTCAGTTTACATACAGTGCAGCATGGAAATCTGAGGTGTTCTTGCAGCAATAGCCAGCCATGCCTGGTGAAGTGACACGCAGTGGATGGGCATCAGGCTCTGCACAGACCTGGAAGGCAGGCAGGAAGGAAAACACACATATAGTGTCTGTGTGTATTTTACATTTTTGCTTTCTTGGTGCTCAGAGTCAGGGGATCGGGAGTTCCTCAGGGGACCACACGGGTAACTTTCTTCCTCTTTAAAAAGTCAGCCCAAGACAATTCTCCCTTCCTCTATGTTTTTAAGGTCAATTTCATTTTCTATGTGTAAAGGGGGGAGAGAACACACTCTTTGACCTTCTTAAATCAATTTAAGCATTGAGATTTAAAATAAATACTGAAAATAATGTCAGATTTTAAAATACCAGCTGTGCTCAAACACTTGCTTTCCTGTAAATCACCCGCTTTTATAGCTTTGCTCATCTTTATTACCCCTCCAAAGCCTGCCAGGGATTGCAGACCTCTGTCCCTGATTCTAGGAGGTGCTTTCCCAGATTTCTACATCAAAATGGTCAAACCACTCACCACCTTAGTTACAAGAGCAGCATGAATTCCTGAGTTAATCACCTTAGAAACGTTTTAGTGAAAACAACTCTGAGCAGCACAACACAGTGACTGGAAATCACAGAGCACATCCTACTGTTAAATTATTTAACATAACTGCATCTATAACAGACCCATTTGAGTCTTTATTTTCTTTAGAGAGAAAGCACAGAGAAAGGTTAAAAATACTAAAAATAAGATCAAACCAAATTAAACACTAGGAAACTTACCTAGAGAGGAAAAAACACTGTAAGGAAAAAAAATCTTGTGGCTCAAAACAGACACATTTACAGCACAATTCTGGACTTTTTCAACAATAAAATTGCTTTCACATTACTAGATTTTGTTATTACCTTACTTTCAGTCATTTTGTGATTTGGTCAATTTTATGGGGTTGGAGAAGTATACACATTAGAAATCAAAAGTGAAATATTTAAACTGAAATAAATCCAGAAACTGAATTCCTTTAGTGAGATTGAATATGAATTAAGCATTTTGGGGATTATTATAGACTCAAAAATATCTAAGGGTCATCTGTCAGTACAGTGATCATTGGAAACCTCAGTTGCTTGTGTTCTGCAGCATTCCGACTTCAAAGTACCAGGAAATCTGTTGTTCTTGTTTATCTTAGAGCAGATGCGGGCTTTGGGATGATTTGTCGACCAACAGCAAATAATTAGACTATTGTGTAGTACAAAAATAGTAGATAGAACTGCTGAAAATAGAGAATGTTTCACACACACGCTATTAGTGTTTTTTTAAAAGGAGCTCAGGGCCTTTTATTAATGACATAATCCCACACGTCTGGCATAAAGGAGCTGGAAGATGAGAGGGGATCTTCCAGTTCACTGGTCTCACTCTGTGACCCTCTGAGCAGGCAGAAGGTGTACACACTCCGGAGGATGAGCTGGTGTGTTTTATACCCCCTTTCTCCAGGCTCTTTGTGCATATTCAAAATACCCTTCGCAGCAGAAGGAGGATGTCATCAGCAAACTGAAGCTTTGGTGGCCAGACCTGCAGGCAGTGACAGTAACAGATCTTTGTCCACTGTCTGGATGCTGATGGGAGGGAGGGGTTCAGGTGAAGGGCCATTTATATGTGACATTGTTCCTCAGTTCCATTTGCTTACCCTTGTGACATTTCATTTAGCAAAAAACAAAGGCACTTTAGGCTTCTACTGGCTTAATTAGAAGTACCTCCAATCTGCAAAATAAAAAAAAGTAACCTGAGAGAGTGTTTATAACTGGGAAGGGCACACAGGTGGGCTGAAGCGTCTTCCAGCCTTTCTCATGAGGATCAGAGATCGAACACCAGAGACCCAGAGATTCTGGAAGCCGAATCCGGCTTTGCTCCAGCCATCTCATTTTTCTGCATTCAATTCAGAAAAAAATGTATTTCACATCCCAGGACATAGAATGTAGAGCAGAATATGTTTCCCACAGAATGTGGAAGAGAGATATAAAACTTAGCTTCTTCAAAGCCTCACAATTTCAATGTGTTTTTGCATTTTTAATTAATTATGTAGTATTGAAGCAATATATTTTAAGACATCCACACAAAGAATAGTCATTTTTAAAAGAACACTCACACAATGATGTTTACCTTTACTGATTTTTGTCTGTACAGATTTTCTTATTCCTCAAAGATTATACTTTTCCTCAGCACTTACCCTAACCTGATGATGCAGGGTACAATGAACTTGTTCTGATGCTCAGAACTTGAAGAGATGAACATGAAAATTGATCAAATCACACACACACAAAATGAAATGGGTCTTTTTCAAGATTGCACAGCAGGATCAAGGAGGAAATAGAAAGTGGAAGACAGGCTGGTTTTCCCAAGGCCATCACCAGTGATGCACGAGGCTGTAGTGTCTCATTCCTGAGCTCAGTGAGGGGATGCTGTGCCTGAGTCTACACCATACCAGGTCTTGCCCGACATTATCTCTAAGCCCCAGGGCTTGTTCTTTTGCTCTAGGTGCTGAACCAAACCTCTAGTGGTGGAGTTGGAGCCAGTTTTGCTTTGCATGGCACTGCATACCACACATATATTCTACTCATGATCATAGGTGCTCCAGGACATCAGAGGATAAGAACATAAATAGATCAGATAGAATGCTAATTAATAACCTCAAAGCCTTATTGCACAGTAGTTTCTGAGTCCCTCTCAGGCCAGGTGGCCTTTGACATTTCAATGGTCTGAAGGTCTGATGCATACAACCATAGGACAGCAAAACTAAAGTTCTGACCTGCTGCTGCTGTGGCCTGGGCTCACAGACCCAGTGACTTCCGAGTTAAGGCAGCAGCCACAAATACAGTGATCACTTGCTGCTTTTTCTCTCCATGGAAACACCCAAGGGGCTGACTGTTGGAAACCCCTCTTATTGAAGTAAAATCTAATTATTTGGATGCAAATCAGAAATTAAAAAAAAATTTTAAAGCAAATAATATTTTTAAAAAATTGCTTTCTACTTTTTGGCTTTGTTTTTTAAATTACAGAAACATAGTCTGTAGAAAAGCGCTGTGTTATTTTATCTGAAAATTTTTACCCACCATCAATTCTTAATCCAGAAACTCCTGTCTGAATGTTCTAGCTCACTACACTGAGCCAGTGGGCGAAAATTGCCAGGAGGAGTGGGATGCAGATTTGCCATTGTCCTGGATGCCTGGCTGAGCCTGTGTGCTGTGTGCAGAAGAACCTGCACCCTGGGAATCCCCGTGAGCTTCCTGTAAAGCTCCCAAGGTCAAAGGCATAGAGCTTAGCAAGCAGCAGTTTATTGGATGATTGGATGACTGCTGTTAACCACCAAACCCTTTTTGGAAATTGTAATCTTTCTTTTCTACAATAGATCTATTGTAATCATGCAATCTGGGATGTTCCAGTACAACTGAGAACCTCAGCTGAATTTCTTCAGCCAACTGTATGTTTCCAATGTTTTGTATGAACAGAACTCAATGAGTTCTTGCCAGTGACTAATGCTGTCATGGTAGAGACATGCCCTTCACACACAACACAAACGATATCAGCAACTCTCTGACTTTCTGTGTGCCTTTAGGGACTTCTGGCTTCCTCTTTCCTACTGTGAAATGGGATTTGTCCCTAACCAACTTCTTTCAAAAAATACTGAAAAGGAAGGACTTACGAGCATCAAAAGCTCCCTGGTTCTTACCTGCCTCTGACCCAGGAGACCTGTTTCTGCTCTTTGGCAGGACTAGGGAAGAAAGTCACATCTCCTGCTCAGATGTTCTTTTAAAACACCGGAAGGGATTGGTCAGGAGCTACAGGCACTTTAGATCTAAACCTGTGACTTGTGAGAGTTCTACAATTGAGTTTCCATTGCTTGCTAATGGTCCCATCTATATCTCTCACCAGAAACTGGTGGGATGGCTGTGCCCCACCCAGGTTAACCAGCTTCTTGTCTGCCACAGTGCAACCCTGTCCCAGTTCCATGGGCTCAGACCCTCAAATAATTCCAAGGCTCTCTTCCTATTTTCTGTGTTCAGCTACCACAAGGCTCTGTCATGCCTACTTCCACATGTCCTGAGTCCCCAGGCCCACAGCACTCTGACACATCTGCCTGTCAGCACTGCTGTTCTCTGTCACTAGGCTCCATCCCTGCTCCTCATCCATTCATTCTTCTCTGGAACTGTTTTATCTTTCCAGACTCAACTTTGAATGTCTTTATATTTACTGAGCTCTCAAAAAGTGGCTGAGCCATCTCCATCCTCTATTAGAGGATTGTCACTATTAAGAGTGCAACCAGAAGACACAGAGGCCCTAGTATTCCAAGTGACTGCCCTCCTCAAGGTTCACACTATCACCCAACAGGGGGGAAGAGCACTACCCTCCCATCTCCCAGCACCAGTGAGGCTTGTTTTCTGGTGAAAAAACCCAAGATGCCTCAGCTGCCCTCAATGTCCTCTGCACCTGACCTTGGTTCAAGATTCAGATACTCTTTACTTTTACCTTCCTCCTCCCAGCATGTGCACATATACCACACACATGTATGCATGCACAAATATGTACACATACAAACACATACACACCACACACATGTGAGCACATCCACACACCACACTCTCCCACACATGCACAAAGACACATATACCACACACATGAACACACCCCACATATATCATGCACACCATATACCATGAACACACATTATACACACTACCCACAAAACATCTGTACACTCATGTACATATCCTGCAAACCACACATGTACCACACACATGAAACTACATACAAACCTAAACCACAAAGATATACAGACACAAACTCACAATAAATGCACATGTATATAGGTATATATGCTGCACATACATAAGGCAGACACAAACAGAAGTAGATATATCCATACACACCACATTCCCACAATACACAAGGACATACACACCACGCACATGAACACACATCACATATACCTTACTTGTACTATACAATATTACACATACTAAACAACCATATACACACAGGTATACATATACACATATACAACCATATACACATAGTCAAACATATATACCTCCAATGTATAGCACATGTGAACCACACACATCAATGTACATACATATAAACATACTAACATACGCACCACATATACAAAAACTCATGTAGACACATTCATATACACCACAGGTGCCACACACACCATTAACCATCCTCTCCCACACATACATAAACACCCACACCACAGACACACTGTACACACCCTGCACGCATATACCATATCTTACACATTCCATAGCAGACGCACAGAGACACATGTTACATCCCCATCACAAACACACAAACCACACACCACACACAAATATAAATACCACATGTGTGCATGGACACAGTTCAGGAAAACACAGGCATATACTCACATGACACCCTGGAACGCATTAGATATCCCAGGTTCCACCAACACACCGTGGGTCTCCTGCATGTGTGCGGTGGTGTGTGAGCTTCCTCCTGCTGTGTTCTCTCCATGGACTCAGAGATCTCTGCTGCAGTTTCTCTGTAGTTCCTACATAGACTGACTGAGTGGTGGACATGCCATTGCTTGTCAACTTTGTCTTTTCAATAAGTAACAAATGCGATGAATCTCTGGCCGAGATTTGCTTCTCTTTGGATCTTTCTGGACCTGTCAGGTAGCAAAGTCACAGTTCATGCTCCATAAACATTTAATGAAAGGGTCATCAATTGCTCTACCATTGACCTTACAAAATTGTAATTCATTTAAATATAAATTTTCATTAATTCTTTTGCAACTAAATAAATATGTACATGTATGTAATTTTTCACTGAACCGTTAAGGCAGCAATAATTAAGTATTTACATATTTTGCAAATATTTATTGATATGCTTATGTGTTTTAATCATTTTCTGAGCATTTAAATCAGATCTAAGAAAGAAACCCTGAGTAATATTATTCTACATGAAGCTTGCTACGTAGGTAAGTATGACCTAAATCTTCCAAACTACTGGCATTGGGAAGAGAGAGTGCTATCCAGGAAAATTCTATAACTGGACACCGAAAAAAAGAGTGCTGCTGGGTGTGGTGGTGCATGTCTGTAATCCCAGCATTCAGAGGCTGAGGCGTGAGGATAGACCTGAGTTCAAGGCCAGCTTGGGCTACACAGTGAGTTTAAGGCCAGCCTAAACTACATAGCAGGGCCCTATCTCAGAAAAGAGAGAGAGAGAGAGAGAGAGAGAGAGAGAGAGAGAGAGAGAGAGAGAGGAAAGAAAGAAAGAAAAAGAAAGAAAGAAAGAAAGAAAGAAAGAAAGAAAGAAAGAAAGAAAGAAAGAAAGAAAGAAAGAATGTTATTCAGGCCTACCCTACAGCATAGTTCCTGGAAAGGAGGTCCCATCTAAGGTAACCCCACACAATGGACACTGCTGGGAAACATGGTAAAGTCATGCAAAACTTAATTATACAAAAATACTTTTGAAAATTTATCAATTTAATTGCTTAAATGCATTGGAAAAAATGTCCCTGGAATTCTATTTCAAAAATTCCCCTTCCGCAAGCTGAATTCAGAGCAGCTACAAAATGTAAGGAGACCTCAGTCTCATCAGCTAAGTTTTCTATTCAATATAAAGTCAACATTGGAGCAGAAAATCCTTAAAGAAGTTCTAAACATGCTATCAGCAACGTCCATATCCATACCGTGATTTAGGTATTTACCTTGTCACATCATGAATCAAAACATTCCAGTTGTTGTAGATTCTGTCCTTAACTGAACTAGATTGTGAACAGAGCATTGTGGGTGGAGGCCTGTTGCAGGGATCAGCCACATGGTTACCTTCTTCAGCATTTGACACATTGCCTCCTCCTCAGGTTCCTAGGTGACATCTTCTCCTTTGGGTGAACTCACAGTACAATCACAACTTTTCAGATACTGTCACTGTTCAAATTGAGGTTTGAGCTAACACCACCGTATCCAGGCTTCAGAGCATAGAGTGGAAATTACACAGCTCAGGCACATTTTGGAAGCTGAGCCATGGGAGGTCAAGCAGATTTCTCTCTCTGTTTTTTTTTTTTGGTACCAGGCAGTGAACTCGAACTCAGGACCTTGCTCTTCCAAGGCAGGCGGCGGAACCACTGAGCTAAATCCCCAGCCCAAGTAGATTTCTTATGACCAGCATTTAGTTTCATTTAGCTTTTCATCCCTTAGACTACTGTAGTATAACATAATTATCAATCGGGTTACATAAAATCTACTATTGTCTTAGCTTATTACTTTTAACTTGTTTGATGATATTTTATTATTTGCTATAGTGTTTATAATATGCATTAATGATTAATCAGTTTAGCTTCAAGTGACATCACCTACCACAGGGGTGTCCAATCTTTTGCATTGCGAGGGCTGCAGTAAGGGAAGAGGAATTGTCTTGGGCTATACATAAAATAAACAATATATTTTCTGCATATAAAATATGTTATGTATTAGCTTGTTAAATATTTTATGAAATAATAGAAGCCAATGTTTAATAATACAGTAAGAAAACTTACATAACTGCTCAATAGCAATAAACATCTGTCTTCACAGGCTCACACACCTATAGGTTGGTTGAAGAGCTATTATTGGTAATCACTGCATTATATTCTCCAAGCCCACAAACACATGTAACATCTGATTTAGGCTGCATAACTAGCTGTCCAGAGCTGCTTGCACCCAGTGGTCTATGAGGTCAATATGCCTGTATTATCCCCTCACACATAGAATACAGACTTCACCATATAGGCGCTTGCTCCTACCATCATCCTTTGTGCTGTATTTTCATATATCTTATTTTTGTGTGTGCCACAAATACCTATCTAATTTATACTGGTTTTGCTTTACAGGGGGAAGATCTTTATAAATGTCCATTGCCCCATTTGCAGTTGGTTTTTGTTGGTTCCCCAAGATGATCCATTGACCACTCTCCTCAGATATCAGAGGCCTTACTCTTAGAAGGGTTGGGCTATCCTAAAGTGATCTGCCACCTTCTGAGTCCTGCACCCTGGGGGATGCTTTCTTGGGACTCATAGCCTGGTCTGTTTTGTGAGCATCAGGTGCATTGCAGAGAAAAGAGCTAGGGGATTGGTGCCAACTCCCAATGTGTCCACTCACTGCCAGTCTTAGCCTCCAGCTGCTCAGTAAACACTTTAGCTGATATCCCTGACTGTTGCCTGGTACTATCTATGCAGCCAGCAAGCTACTGCACTTTTCCTCGGATGTGCCTCTCCTTCTTTACATTTTAAATTAGTTGGTTGTCTTACACAGAACTTGTGCATCTTCCACTTTTGTTGTTATAAAGGTAAGAGCAATGTTCTTTTTAGCTTTCCACAGTCCCATTGGAAACCAGGAATTCTAATTCAGTTTTTTTGTTTCACATATTCTCCCCCGCATTACCATCTTCATTCATTGGCACAGTAGTTTCAAACATGACAGAGAAACTCTGCCACTGCTTGTGAGTAAGGACCCACCCTCTCCAGGAAGTAGGTCACCTTCCTTGCAGCAAAGGATTCAGTACTGCAGCTTTATTGTTCCATCCTGGAAATATTACATTGTAAATGCTGGGACCGGAGTATGGCCAGATGTCATGGATACATGTGATGCAATGGAATCTCAGGGAGGCGTCTGAACAGGGGTCATGTTATGCCCATGCCAACACCTATCCACTTGTATTTGAAAGATCACAGACCTAGAATTTACTAGCAAAAGTCTTATGGTAGATTTTGTCTTTTTTCATGGATGCTAGTAAGTGTCCAGATAAAGGTTAAGGACTGAGCCCTCAAGACTTTGAAAAAGGCCCAAGCACCTTTTGTTTTTCGTTCTTTTCTTATATCTTGGAAAAATTTTACTAGACATTTCAGAGAAAGGCACTTATTTTCTCTGACCCAAGTTGTGAGGTAGGTGGCACTGGAAGACAGATGGCTGAGAGCTGAGCAGGAGTTACAAATATCCTAGGATGCAATACTATTTTTGAGGGCCCTGAAAGTCCTCAGCACTCCGGGAGTTCTATGTATAGATTGGCTCCTGAGTCTGGAGTCCCATTAGACAGGGAGCCAGAACCAGCCACTCTGAACAGTGCTCTCTTGCACTTTAGTCCCCACTTGATATTAAAAATGAGAAGCACCAGTGGAATTAACAATCCCATTTACTAGGTTGAAGAGACAAGAAAGAAAATAAAGTATCTTTACTTTGTTCTTGCTCTCTGCTGGAGGGTTTTTCTCCATATACTTGTGTTTTATTGGCAATTTATTATACCCAGTGGAAGACACAGAGGCCCAGCAACAGGATCTTCTGATGTACAAACGAAGCACATTTAATTTGATTCAGTGTATTACAAGCATTATAATCCCCCTTTTGACTCTAACATGATCGACTAATCTCATCTGTTCAGCGGGATAAGCCTGTCTCAGCCCTGATGGCAGGCTTGGAGAAGAAGAAAAATTAGAGCATTCTCAGAGATTATGCACTGTGACCTCAGAGACAGACTCTGAGCAGGGGTCGTCCACAGGTGGTTCCCATGGACCATGTTACAGAAAGGGGCAGGGCTCCTGCCAGGAAGGCCAGGAAAGCCTGGTAGGCTGTGGATATGCAAGCCTGGTGTTTGACAGTGAGGGGCAGGAGTGAGTGCCAGCTCAGCATAGTCTATTTTCCTGGGACAACTGTCAGTGGGTCATTTCTGGGCAAGAACAATCCATAAATGGGACCCAACTTGCTTAGGAAAGTATTTATATGACTGTGTTTGGATTAAGAAAAGCTGCCTCCTCTCTGAATGCTGCAGAATGCCAGAGCTTGGCTTCCAGAAAGCCAGGTGTGACTTTGTGAATTTTAGGTAAGGAATGCAGAAGCCAAACCATGAGGAAAAGAGTCCAGGGCAAAGGGCTCAGGCTGAGTGTGATTTGGAGTCCAGGGTAGTGTGCTCAGCAGGCAGTTACACATCAGGCATGTGTTCTTGGTGGTTTCCCAGGCAAATCTGTTTGAAAACACAGACATCTTTCACTACTCACTTATTTGCAGCATATGAAATGAAAGTTAACAAAAGCTGCCTAAATATTCACTTTACTATGTCCACTGCCATATGATAAGCTTCCAATTACCTTGAGGAACCCAGAAGCAGGTGCCAGTGCCCAACAGGCTTCAGGGAGGGTTGATGTGCACGAGCACTTACCAGAAGTAAGGCCTTTTCTTGGGTTACCAGAGACTCAAGGGAGATCCAGGGTCAGGGCCTGGGTCTGATGACACTCTCTCCTTTTCTAGGTTGCTGGTTCCTGGAGTCCTGTTAATCCTACCCTGCGTCTTTCCTAGTGGAAATAATCTCACCGGCATTCTATCCGGTGGTTGGATTTTGACCACCTCTGGCTACTATGTTAAACTCCAGAATCAGTCTCTTGGCACTAATCGGTTTCACATTTTCACGTGGTTTTGTGGATGCTTAGTGACAGTGTCTTCCTCTGGTGGACAGTAAACTGTTGGAGAAGGAAATGGCTTTTCCAGAGAAATTCTGGAATAGGTGAGGAAGGCTTGCACAATCCTTCAATGTGCCAGCTTCAGGGGAGGGGCCAGGAAAGCACCTGTATGTACCCCTATTCTGTGGTTCCCCAGATATCATCCTCAGATGGGTCTACACCAGTGAGAAGACAGGAAGGAGGGAATTCCAGGAGCAAAAAAGATGAATAGAGAGAAGAAGAGGAATGGAGGGCAGGCAAGGAAGAGAGAGGCTCTGTAAGAGTGGAAACACGGGGTGCCCTTCCTTTAAACAGCAGGGCAAGACGGAGGCCTCAGGATTTTATCTCATCTGTAGCACTCTCTCTACAAGGTTTCAGACATCCATACCTGGAGAATAATGTTAGGGATGATGATATCCCTAAAGAGATACATGCACATCTCCCAGCTCTGCTCAGAACTAGCACCCCATGGCTCCTAATAGAAACATGGACTGGGGCTTACATATCGGTACCTCAGCAGCTCAGGAATGAAATCATGGCCACTGGTGATAATTGCTTTAAATGAAATAGTCCTGGGTTAACAGCAGATTCCGAAGTTCATGTTCACTGGAGTCTCCATGCATAAACGTGTTTGAAATATGTTCTTTTCAGATGTAGTTTGTCAATTAGGGTGAGGTCACATGGAAGTAAACTGGGCCTTCGTGCAATGTCTATTGTCCTTCTAGAAAGAGGAGAGGACACAGAGACACGAGGAGCCAGCCAGGTGAAGACAGAAACAGACGCAGGAGTGACACAGCTATGTGGCACCAAGGGTTGTTGCCCCCACTAGTGACTAGAAAAGAAGCAGGGGCAGATTGTCCCTTGGAAGTCTCAGATGTGGATGCCATGATTTTCAGCAATGTGATTTTGGTCTTTTCCAGAATTGAGAGAGGAACTTTCTGTTGTTTTAATTTGTTACGGTGGGAATTTTAAATTTTCAACTGAAGGAATAAAGAGCTTTACATTCTCTCACCTCCTTAATTCCCAATTCTCTTGCCTTTGGGGTTTCGCTTCTCCATAGACAGGGTCAGCTCCCTTGACCTGCGTGCGTCTTTTCACTTTTTGGCCTGACATCAGACCTGGTGAAAGCCAATGCCCATCTGCACCCAGTCCTTGCCTGCAAAGCCACATGGCTGAGGCAGGTTATGCCAAACCACCTGGTCCCCCGCTCCACTTACAGCCACTCATGTTGCAACACCAGGCTGTCTTCCCTTGCCATTTGCATCTTGCAATCCTACTTTCATCCTCTCTCGTCTTCTCTTAAGGCCGTATTTTTAAAAACAGACTTTATTTTTAGTGCAGTGTGTGCACTATAAAATTCTTGATAGCAAAATTAAGTGGATATGCCCATTGCCCCAACCACACACTTACCCCACTCTGAAAGCCCCCCCCCCCCAGATTTGTCACAATGATGAACATAGATGGTTACGCATTGTCATTCAAAGTCCAAGGGTTCACTCTTGGTGGTGTGTGTTTCTGTGGGTTTGCACAAATGAGGATTGACATGTACCCATCATAGTAGCATCACAAAGAGTTCCAAATCAGTATTTTTTAAGTATCCTAATTCAGCTAATCATAAAATGACTTTTTATATAGATTTGGGGAAAATTTTCTTTTCAAAGTATTTTTCTGGAGAATAGAGAACATGATGCGTTGTTCAGAAAGAATGATTAATCAATGCATGTATTAGAAATTGATTTTAAAAATCTTGAAATCATTCAAAAGCTGTGGAGTGTTTGTTCACAGCTAAGTTGAAAATTAACACACATGGTCAGAAGAACTGAGACTTATGTTTATTCTTCATCTTCTGTATTCCAGAAACTGCTTACATAGCCTGGTGGATGAACTTGAAGCCACAGCCCTAGATACAAGCAGATCAGAGAGGTTCTGGATAAAGATATAAGATTTTAGAGTCTCCATTAGCCAGGTAGAAGCAAAAGTCTAACACTAGTAATCTTTACTCCACTCCATATTTTGGGAGATAATATAATAAAGGGAGCTGGGATGACATCCCACCATAAAATTCTGTTAAAACAAATCAAAGCCAATATATTCATTTCCAAATATTGACACAATTAGATATTTAATTTTTTTCTGTAAAGAAGGCAGTGAGGAGTAGTTTTCAAATCCTTCTCCAGTGTAAAAGTCATTACAATAGCATTTTTTTTGTCCATGCAGAGGAATTATGATATGAGGATATATAACTTTTAATCCTTACTCAGATTCTACAGTCTGGAAATCTAGAGCAGATCAAATTCTGAACATTTTTAGTAAATCTCCATAAAAATTTTGGGATTCCTAAAAACCAGTTTAAAAATAAAGAAGACCTTGGTGTGATCAGAGAAGGAGTATTTGCAGAGATACCAGTTAATTCAAGATGTACCAACTCAAATTCCATGTCTATGAATGAAAGATTCTTCTACAAGGAGCTCTCTTGGCAAGATGTATCAGGCTCCTGGAGAAGAGAGAAGGTAGTTTGTCTTATATCTGAAATTTTTATTCCACCCCTTGAAGACTTTTGTTGAGGGTATAAAACAACTGAGGATGTCAATGGGGAACCATCACCTCTTCATGGCAGGCAAGAAATTCCAAAAATGTTTCATCTGTTTTGCTCCATTCTCCTGAAGAAAAGGTTATATTTCCTTTTTCAGTGCCTATAATCTTTTTAGAACCTTCCCTTTATGGAGCCCATAAACATCACAGTGCAGTAGCAAATCATCACAGTGTGGAGGAAACCCATCAAAAAGCCACCCAGCAAATGATACTTAGAAGTGGATGCTCAAGACACTTGAATTAACTAATTTTATGACGGTATTTGTAGCATCTGACATATTTGGACTGACTGTTGTCCAACAAACCATTTGATGGATGAAATCAGAATGCTATTGGGAAAGTCTCTTAAGCAGGCTGCACATTTTTCAAAGATTCACTCTATCACATCTTGCTTAATAGTGTGTAACTCTCCAATTTTTCTAAAGTACAACACTGGAAGAAAATTTTATTCTTTTCCTACACTGCGATATAATTAAGGCACCTTTGACAGAGTGGACACCAACCCAAAACTCAGAATCCCTTGCATATATCTGACTTTGCTTCTAAGTAGGTGCAGTTTTGGTCCATTTGGCTGCTGTGTTTGATCTTTATTTTGGTATGGAAGGCTATCACTATTTCTGTGATCTCTTGCAAATCCTATGAGCAGGATAAAGCATTATCAAGTATGTAAAGAACAAATCAAACATGTAGTATTATCAGGGATCTGAATGCCTCTGAGCCAGGCCACAAGGAATGTGTCTTTGATCTTCCGAATAACATGAGAGGGAATCTGAACAACTACAAGCTGAGCACCATACACTCTTATGAGAAAGAATAAAACTCCTGAACTCATTTGCAGACAGTCACTAGCAAATATAAGTTTACATCTCACCTTCCATCACTTCTTGTCTATATCAAACTTTTGTTGTTAAAACATATTTGTTGTATTTAATGTAAATTGTAAAAGGTATTATTAAATATATATTTACCCAATTTCACTAGGGACCACTGGCAAATTCTTTCGTTCTTGCAAAATATTAACTACTCATCATTTCAAATAGAAACATAAATACTATTTATGAAGCTAATCCTAGGTTCTGTTGGTACTCTGAAATCATTGTATAAGGTTCACATCATACATAACGTGTAATCCATGTCTAGATCATGTTTTAGTTTATCTTAGAGGAAATGTTCTACATGGGTAGAAACAGGAGGTCTCATATTGAAAACAATTGTCCTGGGGTTAAGATCCTGGCACTTTATAAATATGTATGCAGAGTAATGTTGTCCACCCTTTCATTTAGAGTGCAGATGACACTCTTCATGTATTCATTGTTCTTTCCAGTTGACATCTTTAACACTGTATGAATGAATTGACTAAATGTGCAGCACTCCAAACAAGGTTGCAGATCTATCCCAAACACACCGAACTGTGACAGAAGAAATGCAACCTAGGAATATGTTAGCCAACATATTTGGATGCCAATGTATGTTTGGAAATCATCAGACAACGGAGTGAGACTCTGGGGTGAACTCAAGCAACCAAAGTTCTTCTTCCAGTGATCACAGAAAGGCATAATCAGACCAGATCTGGGGTGCTGGTCACCATACTGGGATGTTGTGGGTCCAATCAAACTCTGTCAAGTCCCTCAGTGATTTTCACATCCTGCTTTATGTTTATGTATGTATTTTGTTTATTGGTAGCACTGGAGATTGAACCCAGGAATACAATTAAAGGCTAAAAAAAAATAGTATGACAAAGATCTTGCAGTACATAGGCCATGAGCAGAGACTCTTTTGTTTCTCAGTCCTTACGGTATTCATCTCTCTTGTTCTAAAAAGGGAGGCAGGAATTTCTTTGACACTAAACCATATTTGGAGGAATTCACTGCACAGCTGAAAATCGGTGTATTGCTCCCTATAGGACTATGGAAGATGCCTGCTAGAGATTAGGAGGACATTAGCAGCTTGTTTGCCCAAAGGCAAGCGAGGAATCACATCAGAGATAATGCATAGCTTAAAGCTTACATTTAATAGTTTTGCATTTGCTGCTATCAGTATGTCATTAATGGTACTTCTGAGTTCTGGAGACCTTTCATTTCCTCCTACCTTTTAATAAGGTGAAGGCAAAGGATGGTGCACACTTGTTTGCATGGAGTGATGATGGGGCTGTGTCTGTGCATGGAGGGACCCCACTGGGCCAGTCTGTGTGCAGTGTGAAGTGGGGACACCAGAAGTGTTTCCTAACCTGGGGTCCTCTCCAGTCCCCTTAGCTGTGGGGCACCCCAGCTGTGGGGTACTGAGCACATGCTAGAGATATCTGAGAAATGGGGAATTGGGGTGGAATGCCACAAGTCTCCTCTGAGCTCTAAAAGTTTAAGATTCTTTGAGCAATAAAATACCTCCCAAACCACAAATGGAACAACAACAAAATAGAACAGAAGACTTCTGCTTTGATATAAAATACATATTTCAGTGTCCTTCAGAGAGTGGCAATGTGCAGTTTGAGGAGAGTGAAGAGAAAATATGGGACTGAATGGCAGACAAAGGTAAAGAATATGAAGGGATTCTCATGGCAGGAAGCTAGCGAAGGGGTGTGTAGGATACGGAGGCATTTTTGAGATTATATTTACAGTCTATACAGAAAATTGCTGTTGGGGTGATTACATGGGAAAGACGTCCAAGTAATACATCTCACTTTTTAATTCTTTTCTCTTACTAAACATACCATTTTATTATGCTCTTTTGCACTTTGAATTTCTGAGCAAGCTTGTGTTAATAATAGTAGTAATAATAAAGCCCTCCTGTATCACACTAGAGGGACTTAGACTCCTCTGCTTGTTTACACTTGCATGATGTAAACAGCTTTGATCTGGAGAAGAAACTTGGCAAGGGACCCGTCTTAGCTATGATCTAATTGTTTTTATACATAGAAAACAACCCAAGAGCAGCTGAGCAGTGTTGGCTGCAGATGGCTGCATGGTGCTCATGGGAGTGTAAGCAGGGTGGGGTGATCAGCTCCCCACTGCTGTCTCTCAGGCATCTCCCTGCGACTCTTCCCCTGGCACTGGGCTGCTCACCACCCACACCTCCCTCAAGGAATGGGACATGGGACCTGCAGGCTATGTGAGAGCTAACACCAGCCAGGCTCCTGACCAGGCAGCAGCCTTTTGGGTGTTTTGTGAAGTTGGAGGAGCCAGTGTTAACAGAATATTTTTACCAGGTCATTTCCTGGCCTCACCCAAGGATCACAGGCACTGAAATGAACATCTTTCCCTTTTGCCAGAGAGTTTTCAAGTTTATTATTGACCTAACAAATGCTGGACTGTTTTTCTTCAAAAAAATGTAAATTAATAAATTCTCAAACAACCTTTTAAAAATAAATGTAATATAAAATTGCCATCAGGTGATTATTTTGGGAGAGTGAAAAATAGTTATATTTTCTCAAAGTTTCTATTTCTTTCATCTTGATGTCTCCAGTATCTGAGATTATACTATCATATGTGCTTAACAAACTACTGTTCACATTCAAATGGAAGAACATGAGTGAATCTCTATGTAAGAATCATCTAATACCAAGAAGGTCTATGTATTAACCAGTTCATTTTCAGAGAGAATTCTGCATTTAAACCAACTGATAGATGATTAATTTCTGAATCTGTGAATTATGTCATAGGAAATTGAATTTAATAAGTCTTTGCAAAATGAATTTGAGCTGTGACCATGGTGCATTGATTTATGCATTTCTAGCTCATCCACTAATTTCTTAGTTTCTAAATTACAGTTTTGCTCAAAGTCTGAGACGAAGATTAATACTGGTATGACCATGTCTTGCTGCTATTTCATCCTGTTTTGTGTTCCGTGATGTCCACAGTTTAAATGCAGTTTAAATCATTCAATTTCAGGAATGAAAGTCATGATAATAGATTTTCAGTATTCTTAGGGAAACTAAGGATGCTTAGAGCTTAGTAAAACAGAGCACTCACCTTCAATGTCCTTATTTTCTGGGGTTGGAGAAACATTTGACTCTCAAGGAGAGAGGAAGGGCCTAGAAAGAGGAGAGGGGACAAAGATGATTTCAAAGTGGAAAGAATCATGCTATCTAAGATCTGGGATCACTTTGGTGAGCTTAAAGTTGAAAAGAATTGCTTCTCCATGATAAAAGAGTGTTGATTATGCTTTTAGATGTATTGTTTCAATGCAAAAGATACTTCTGTCTCACCATTAAAATAGTCATCACAATTTCAATTGATTTATTAATTCATAGCTATTATAATCATCCTGGCAATTACTTTTTGATGTTTCTCTACTATAAAAATTACTATTTTATACTATACTTATAACATTAGCAATAACTCATACTATGAGAATACTTACTGATTACTATTAACTACACAGCCTCTAAAATGCTCCTGTATTCAAGTTTTACAATTTCCAGATCTATCCTGTGATTTATGTTATGCCACTAAGCTAGGCCCACTTGGAATCCATGAAATGTCAAACCAGAAAAACAACAGCACTTTATCACCTTGCGAGTGTATGTGCTCATTTACAATTTTATAGTGCACCCTCTTGATACAGGGAACTATTGGGATTTCTGAACTCTTTAAAGCCATCTTTATAAAGATTTTCCTGAGCCAGTAATTTTAAATGACTATGGTGCCTTGTCAAGGGCCCTTAATTAAAATCATCTCTGAATGTCAGCAAGAGGGATGGAGTGGAGAATGATTTAAAGACTGCGGACAAGTCTAGGTGAACAGTATTTTCCATCATTTTAACATTTTCCTTTTGCTAAACTGATTGAATAGATTATTTATGAACAGCAAGCAAATTTCCTGGAATTAAAAAAAATAATTATATCCCATCCATTTTCAGCATACTGCCCTTGTCAGGGAAAGACAAAAACACTACATAGCTTGAGTAACAAAATGTGGACATAAAACTCCTTTTATCCTTAGACCCTGGTAGTGTGGGTCTTGATGCAGATTTCCTGTTCACTAAGTTTATTATTGGGACCTAACACTCTCTACACCTCCATGGGTGAATGAATACCATCAGAAGCAAGGTTTGTAATTAAAACCCTGTTATGATGCAGGTGGGGAGACATGGATATTGATGTGGGTGTTTTATTCTTAGTGAGAAGAGCAAGGCCATGTACCACGAACTGGACTTTCATGAATGTGATATAACTTGAACTGTCACTCGCTCAGCTTCCTGAAGGAGCAGTGCTTCCTAATGATGGGGCTTTGTCTCACCAAGTCAAGCTGAGAGTTAGCAGAACATTGACAGGTGGCCTCTTAAAGAATGACTCTTTCCACTGCTACAAGCATGTAGCACTATGTGCTCCATGATCTCAAGACCTTTCTTTGAGTGAACTAAATGTGTAAGACGGGGCAAGTGCTCTCCTTAGCCTCCTGGGAAAGGTCATCCCTATGGCAGCTCTAGAAGAGGAGCAACTCCAGCCACAATGCTGGGGTTTGGGTTTCCACTGCTGCAGAATCCGGAGTTAGCAGGTTGATTCTGTGGGTCTCAGACTCCAGGGTAGGAGCAAGAGACACCAGAATGGGACCAGATTCTTATTTTAGGGCTGTGGTTCAGCTCTATATTCTAGATTCTGAGACCAGCCCAGAATATTTCAAGACTGAAAATAGTGCCAAAATAGTGTACACAAAGAACAAGTGATAGTCTTGAAAACTAAAGAATTATTTTCTTCAGTCTTAAATTTCTGTTGTAGGGTGGCCAACTCTCGCCCCTCATACTTCCATGATGGTTTTCTTTATAAGGTCAGGTAGACAGAGAGGCAGATGAATAACATTAAATCTTTTGGACTTAATTCATTTTTTTTTGACATAAGGAGTAGAACAACAGTTTTGTCCACATTCTTTGTATTCTTATAAAAATCTGTACATGGTACAGAATATTATACCTCTCCATGAGGTCTATAGATTCAAATATAGTTTAATCAATGGTTTGTATATGACACACATTTAATTTCTAGGTTAACCCAAATTTGCTTTTAGTGTACTGTAAACCAGATGTTCTTATGGGAAAAAAGAAAGAAAAACCTTAAGCTTTTCATTTTTGTGTGAGTTTTTTGCTTGGGGCATAAAATCATTTTTCCCTCTTCAGTGAGGTTGTTTTCAATTACAATTATGTCTTCACTAGAAGACATAAATTAACAGATATGTTTGGTTATTAGTTTATCTTTCAACATACTGGTATTAATCCAGTTATTATGTGTTTTTTAAAAACTTATGCAGATGACAACCTCAATAACATCAAAAGTATAGCAAATTTGGCCTCTTTCTCTCTCTTTCCAAACATAAAAGCTGAGTTAAAGTCACATGCTTTCTGCTGACTGTTTAGGAAAACACATGTGCTCAGCAGATGGGGCCTGAATGAACCTCAAACCTGAAAGTACCTGACCTGCTAGATGTGCTGTAGTTCCAAAGACCAAAGCCCCTTTGTGGGAGGACTCTGCATCCCAAGGCTGCTGTGCCATGGATCCCAGATAACATCCTAGGCCACACTGTCAGTAGCCGCCACTTTAATATGTAAGGGGAAAACCAGGGATATACTACTGAAATGCTAACATTCTACATCTTCTCTAAAGCCCTGATGGACAGATTTTATTTTCAGAACAGTTGCAGAGCCAAAGATTAGCAACAAACCCTACGATCTCTCAGTGCTTTCAATCACCCTCCTCATTGCTAGTTACTCAAGGGGAATAGTTCAGTCAAGCGATTCTAGGGATACTTTAAAGAGTTTGCAGTTTGAGGGGAAACTTTATCTCCCTCAAAGACGTACGTTTCCCTGGGTGACCCCACTGTTTTGGTGGTTCAGGGCTGAAAGGAGCACTCAGGATGCAGGACTTTCCGGTTTAAAATACATGATATCCTGGAGAGGCAGGCCCAAATGGTGGTCCCTTTTGCTAGTGTCTTCCACATCTCTGTATTGGTAGGTATTTAGGTTGTAATAATTGTGCTAGAAATGTTTTCATTTTCACTCCTTCCCTTAGCATTGTTTCTATAAAACTTATAATACACAGGACTCTTTGGCTGGCAAGAGTATCAGAACTCAAATGAGCCCAAGCAAATATCAGCACATGCATGAAACAAATGCATGGACTCACTGATGATGGGATGGAGTGGTGTCCTGTGCCAGTTCTGCATTCCTGTGCACATTCCCATGTGTCTTTTTGTTCTACCTTGGTTTCTCCATGCCTCTTCCTGAATATTGGCTTCCTCTCCTCCTCTTCCCTCCTCGCAGTGGGGAAGAGAGGACACTTGTGGTTATATGGAAGTCCACACAGCATCTTTGAGAAAGAAGATTCTGATACCTATTTAAGCAGCAGAGAAGGAAGATGATTGGCCCAGTATAAGGGTCCGGCCCTAAGCTTTACCCCATCCCTGTGGCTGAGGATTCCGGTGGCTGACAACCCACAGCTTGCCCATGTGCTGCATTTTGGCCCTGTAGGGATAGGGTCCTCTGATCCCCTCCAGTCCAGGTATAAGCATGAAGTCTCACATTACGGAGAATAAGGAGGACCCCAGAAAGTTATCACCAGTGAAGAAGGGAGACATCTGCTAGGCTACATCACTTGCAGACATCCTCCACTATTACTTGTGTAGCCCTCAACTCCAGGATCCCCACAGGAGCTACAGAACATTCAAGTGCAGGGCTTTGGCCAGGAACACCCAGATACAACACCACTGGCCCTGCCACCAGTGGAGTTCACTGGACCAAAGTGCAGATCACTGACCTCAGATGGGTTGGACTTTTAGGGAGAGAAAGGAAGGGGAAGGAAGAGGATGTAAAAGGAATTGAATGTGTTATATACGTGTACCACTCCACACAAGGAATGTAAACCTTATGTACTATAAACATGTACTAAAAAAAAATTTTGTGTACTCTTTTCACACATGAATGAGGCTCACTGAACTTGAGTTCTGTCCACAATAGAGACTCAGAAATGAGGTATCAGAGTGCTTCCAATGAATGCACTGGAACACAGGTGTGATGCTTCACTCAGGAGGAGCCCAGGGGAAGCTACTGCAGGGACAGCAAGGCAGCAGGCTCTGGGTTGTCTGTGTCTGCTCCTATGTCCCTGGAAGGACTCAGTGAGAGAACATTCCTGCTGACTTGGAGGGATGTGGATGTCCCTGTGATGTTTAACAGAGAACCAGGTGCTCTGCACTTGTCAATGTCGCTCTTGACTCTCTATGTCACATAGAAACATTTTATAGCATGTAGAAACTCTCAGATTTGATTTTTATCCCCACCCTCCACTTTGAAGCCGTGAGTTTTAAATGGGGGAAACCATTTCCAGCCAAGTAGGACCTGGAAGGTCAGAATCAAGGTTCTGGTATCAACACACAATCATAACCAATGAGGATTGGGGAGATACCGAGGGGTGCTGGAAGGCTATGGCAGGAAACTTGTGGAGTTGCCCCGGGAGAGCATGGAAGTCACCAGATCTCTTGAAACTGCACCAGGTCAAGATTCAGAACAAAGTCATCAAAGGGACAAAGCCAGACAAAGCTGGAAAACCAAAACAGACTTTACCACAGGAACTTTGTTTTACTGCAAATTACCATTGATCTTCAGGGTTATATTTTTTCATGCTACAAAATATACAGTGATGGTGGCAGGATTTTTAGAAAATCTGTATTTCTTAAAGGAAATTCAACATAAACAATTTCATTAATCATCTCCATCAAATAGACTAGAATATATTGGATAGTATTTAATTTAATTCCTTCAGTTTATCCCACAAATTAATGCTTGGTAATCAAATGGACTTCAAATGTTTTATATTCAAAATGAGAAGTAATTCCTTTTGAAGCGATACTATCAGCTTTTCTTCTAATTCTGACTTCTTCCTTTCCTATTTGGATTTTGAAATTGCTAAACAACAACAACAACAACAAAAAATGAAATTGGGATGGGAGAATGATCACCTTTGCCAAAATTTGTAAAAATCAAGTATTATGTACTTTGTTTTCTTATAAGGAAATAAGTGAGCAATAAAATTCATAGTACTAAGAATGTGTTGGAGGAAAATAAAATAATTATCTAATGAGCATCAAAAAATGCCTGAGAGGGGCCAGGGATTTGGCTCAGTGGTTCCGCTGGCTGCCTCGCAAGCACAAGATCTCCTGTACCAAAAAAAAAAGACTGAGAAAGAGGGAGAAGGAAAAGCAGGGGAAGGAAGAGGAAGAGGAGGAGGAAACAGAAAAGGTGAGAAAGAAGAGCCAAGGAAGAGGATTTTAGGGTTCACTAGAGCTGAGCTCCTTTAATGATTAGTTCTTTCTACCAGTAGATGACACCTGCATCCTTCAGGGACCCCTGAGCTCCAAACTGCACTGGGTAGCAACTACTCTGCCTCACAGAGACTATCCTTCAGACAGGGTTCTCTGGTTCTCTAGTCCACCCACATACTCTGGTGGACTAGAAGAGGCCTCCCTTGGGAAGAGCAGGGGCCCCTGACCACCCTGACAGCACCTATACCATTCCCACCACCCCCAGGATGGTGTTCATTCCAAGCTGAGCCTCTTCCTGCTATTGCAAGGGCCCTAAGCCCTAACTTCCCATTAGACAGAGGGCACAAGACAAAGGTTTTGGTGTCATTGATCTTGGTCGCAGTCCAGAGTTTAGATAGTTTACACATTCAGCCTGGTTTCCTAAATAGCTACATGTGCTAGGTCCTGAAGAAACATTCTGGCAAGGAATAGACAACCTCTACATCATAAGTGGCCAATGGGGGAGGCCTCAGCACATCATGCTAAAATTCGCTTCTCCATTTAGCTCCATACTAATGCTAAAACAAAGGGGAAGGGCTCCGGGTGAAAGCCCATGATAAGGAGCAGCTTGAACCACCCATGTAGGAATGAGTCAGAGTGACAGACATCAGAATGAACTCATGTTTTGCTAAATACACACATAAACATTGTAGATACATGGTATGATCAAAAACATGGTGAATATTTTATTTAAAAATAATTACTGCAATGAAAGACATATTGCCTTTAATCCCTTTCAAAATATTTCTCCTTGATCCAAACACACTTATTTCATCATTATTGTGACATTGTGAAGCAGTTCTGTAAGCCATTTCTTACTGAATGTCTTCAGTTGCATTGTTGTGGCTATGTTGATATCCTGAATTTATTCAAAATGTATACTTTCCATGGTCATTTTGATCTTCTGGAAGAGTCAGAAGTCCCATGGTGTCAAATCAGGGAGGGTGGCGGATGAGAACTCACTATCATGTTCTTGTGAGCCTGCCTTTCCACTGGGTGGCACACAGCAGCACCATTTACTGCATTTATGTCATATCTCATAAAGATTCTCACAAAAGAGGACTTTGAGAACTGCTCCAGAAAATATCAGGAATCATGGGATAAGTGTATTTGAAATGATGGGGAGTATTTTAAAGAGAATTAGGGGCAATGTCTCTTTTACTGTAGTAAATGTTTTACATTTAAATCTTCCCCTTTATTTCATTCAAACCTAATATGTGTGTACAGATGGAGTTAGTCACACTCATGGTTTCCTTACTCTGCCAGCTCAGTGGATGAGAGACCCTGCCAGCAGACTCAAACTCCAAGAAAAGCAACTAACACTTGTTACATCCATAGCTGATCCTATAAATGTGGCAGGCAGGAAATAGGCAAGATGCACCTGGGGAAGATTTTTATGCCAAAAGGGTAAGAAAGTGTAAAGGAAGGAAGAAAGGATGTAAAGAAGGAAGGGAGGAATGGAGGGAGGAAAAAAGGGGTAATGAATATGAATGAATGCAGGACCCAACTGAAAGAGCTCCCAACAGGCAAAGGTAGACACATCTGTGAAACAGAACAAATAGTTCAGTGCTGCATTATAATCCAAATTATTATTATTATCATTATTATTATTATTACTGGATTGAATCCAGGGCCTTCACTTTGAACTATATCCACAGTCCTTTTCTAACATATATACTATATATTGTTTAAGATGGCCTTGAACTTGAAAGGATCTTCTTACCTTAGCCTCCTAAGTGCTGGAATAAACCAAATTATAAAATAAATATCCATTAGTCTACATGGACATTAAAATAATTGAATCAATAAAGATGGAGTAGTAAAAGACAAATTGCCCATGCAGGGCAATTCCAAGTAATTTGTGCTGATGTTATGTCCTGAAAATGTGGTGTGCCACTACTTAACTTATAGCATGACAACGTCCTTCTGAAGACTACAGTAAAGAGAAAGATTAAAAGTGGCTTTTCAATGAAGACATTTGACAAATATTGCCTCTTCCAGGTGATCAGGGTCAACAGCAGCACAGATAAGTCATGCTGCCTGAATGTTCCCTTGACATGATGTGATAAAAATAGCACTTCACTTGTGATCTTCCTTCTCGACCCACAACCCAGCCTAACCATGAAACTGACACCAGGCAAACCCAAATTAAAGGACATGACTCAATTGCTGATAACTCCTTCTCAAAACTATCAAGGTTATCAAAACAAGGGGAAATCTAAAAAAGTGTCACAGCCAGGAGGAGCCTAAGGAGACATGAGGACTAAATGTGATATAGTATTCTGGACAGGACCTGGGACAGAAGAAGGCATCAGGAATAACTTAGGAAATCTGAGTAAGGCATGAACTTTGTTGAATAAGCACATATAGATATTGCTTTATTATATGTAACAAATACAGCACATCACAACTCACACATTAGTGTAAGAACATTCCCTAAAGGGGACACAGAAATTCTCTGACCCTGTAAACTTCTAAATCAATAAGTGATTCATTGAAATCTGCAGAATTTCAGTTTGGTGAACTCAATGCAGAAAACCCAATTGTAGTTCTATGTACCAAGAAAAAACACAGTACCATTCACAAGTATACCAAAGAATTCAATTGTTAATATATCTTGTATAGGATTTATGTGCTGGGTGTTACAAAATGCTAATGAAAGAAAGAAAAGACCATCTAGATAAATGGATAGCTACACCTATAAAAATGGGAAAACACACTTGTGTCATAGTAAAATGGCTAATCTCCAAAAATTGATTTATATGTTTAATATAATACCTTTCAAAATTTGATCACGCACACAATTAGAATGGCTCAAATGAAAAATCATGGCTACAGCAAATGCCATGTTGTTGTGGAGACTCTGTCGCTCATGCACTGCAGTTGGGCATGTAAAGTGGTATAGTCACTCTGATGTAGGTTGGCAGTGGGTTATGAAACTGAAGATCCAGATACGTTACAAACCCAACATTACATTGTTAGACATTTATCCTAGAGAAATGAAAGCAATCATTCACACACATAGAAATCTGTTTATATCTTTTCATAATGTCCAGCTATTACTGAACAGCTTTCTTCATAATAGACAAACACTGGAACAACCCAGATGTCCTTCCATAGTAGACTGGTTAAATTGCACATGCATACTATGGAATATTGCTCAGCAATCAAAAGAGAAGCTTTGCATATTCACAACTTAGATACACCCAAATGTATCTAATGTACATTTAAATGCACATTTAGTGGGAAGAAAACAATTTCTGAATCTTGTATATTATGTGATTTCATTTTTTACGAAATTTTTTAAAAGACAAAATTATATTAATAGAGAACACAGCTGCAGTTACCAAGACCAGGGATAGATGTGTTTGTGTGAGGTAGATGCACATGTTTATAAAGAGCAACACAAGTGCTCTTAACGAGTGTTGAGTTGTTCTTTGTCATGACTTTGGTGAGGAGTACATAAACCTGCATATGTGATTACATGATAGGGCATGAAACACACACAGCTGAGCAAGATCTATGTATTACGCCATGTTAACTGATACTCTGATTGTGGTATTATGCTATTGTTTTGCAAGAGCCTACCTAGTGAAAACTAGGTATGAGGCACCTGCGATCTCTCTGAATCACATCTTATAGTTGCATGTGAATCTACAATTATCCTAAAAAATACAAGCTTCTTTCCCATTTGAGAAGTCATAAAACCTATTTAGGACTTCCCCACTTGTGGTTTTCTATGGAATGTTAATTAAAAACAAAAAAATAATACATTTGAAAACATGGCATCAAGAAAATAAAAATGGATATTTGACATAGAACTTTCCAGAACCTCCAGTGCAACAATGTGCATTTTGTTTTGTTTGTTTGTTTGTTTTTTTAACAATGTGCATTTTGAATCTTCTATACTAAATGAATTTATTTAACTGATAAGCTACTTTTGGTTCTGCTGTGAGGGAAGAGCACCTCCAAGAAGTGCACTCTGGAACAACATTCCTGGTTATAGAATCACTGGAAAGATGGCAAACTTCACTCAGTCAGAAAAACAAACCATGAATGTGCAGGAGAATTAGGACTTCCTTCAGAAAGCAGCCCAGCCCACATCCACAAAACCCCAGAAAAAAAGAGTGATGCTTTAAGTTTTATTTTATGCACTATGAGAAATAATTTTGTCTTGAAAAAAAATGCCTCTTGTGACACACACACACACACACACACACACACACTACAATAATACAAGGGGTGATCAAAATATATGGTGACTATTTAAATATCAAAATTTATTATAGTAAAATATACATTGCCATTAACCCCTTTCAAAAGTTCATTGTTCTTCCCGTTTTCTGAAGCAGTTTCCAAAGTTCTTTTTCCAGAAGCCCTCTATGGGGTTTGGCCAAAATGTAGGAAATGCTCTTGTTGAGTGACATCTAAGGGAAAGACAGAGAAGCAAAACAAGACAGCGTGTCCTTATCTAGCTTAAATTCACCAGCTCTGGCCCTGTGCGCCTTTTGGCTCTTCCCTAAGGTCAAAATGACGGTGAAAGGTAAATGTTTTGAATCAGTTCAGAACATCAAACAGCTACCAGAGTCCAACTAATGACATGCATGGAAGAGGACTGCCAGGGCCATTTCAGAGAGTGGCAAGAATGATGGAATCCTTGTGTTCAAAGCAAGCACAAGCAATTGGAGGGAGATGAATGGCAATGTGCCTGTAAGGACTTTTGAAAAAATGTAAATGTTCAATTAGATATTGATCATACAGAGCACTTTTGAAAGGTAGATATCCCGGTGGTAATTTGCCACCCTGACAGTAAGGGCAAGGTCCAGCTCCCAGTGGAGTCTTACCTTCAACATGTAAAATGATGACTAAAAACACGTCATATGCTGCCTGATAAATGTCATTGTACCTTGGTTCTTGTTAATTCATTCCAAGGGGTGTGAGGAGTACCAAAAATGCCCAGTACCAAAACAATTGTTTTGTCTGGAAAGGGTTACAGTCAGGAGGCAACTGACAATACCAAACAAAGGATGGGGTCAGGGATTTTAAGTACCAAATGGATGAGTTTCAACGCAGTTGAGTACCAATGCATGGCTGAGGATTATAGTGTGACTTTTAAAGTAATACGAATCTAACTTGACACTTGGCATAATTTTTCCAAATTACATGTGTCTCAGGGTAGAGTTTGACAGAGGGCAACTAGACAAAAGCTTGAAATGAAGATCTAGGGAATTTTGAGTCAATATATAACTGTTGATGCCATTATTTCAAATTCAAATGATAGAATTATTCACATGAACATTATAATGAAATCTAATGGTCAATCAACTAACTAGAGTTTGGTAATGAAATAAGTTATTTAAACTTTTCAAAAATCATGTTAATGATTTAATTTTTATTAAAACAAATAGGTAATGGAGATAAAATGGAAATGAATATAGCATTGGAAATACTATAATTAATATAAAATTGAGAGTAATAATGTTAAGTGACTATTGTTTTCATCACTTTAAAAAAATTATTTGGGGTGTCAGAATAAAGAACACATTTTAAGTTAACAGAGCTTCCTACTAAATTAACTGAATATTATAATTTATAAATATAGAAATAAAAAATTAACTATTTAGCTCTATTATATGTCTGTATTCCCTTAGTTACACATTTTATGTTAAAAATTAAAGCCAAGAAAAGCCAGTTTTTACTCTCTTTTACTCTGTTTTTAGTTCATCTATGTTCTGAAATGATTTTGGAATTTGTGTTCATCTGATTTTGACAACAGAAAACAACACTAATAATAGCAGGTTAAACAAAGATCGAATTCCTGGAGTAGGTTTAGATGATTGCTATATTGCAGTAATTTAACTAAAAACCATTTGGCTAAAACAATTAGGTTGAATGTTTTGTTTATATACTTAATCAAAGCTTATTAATATGTATCTGTGGTGTAAAGTACAACAACATTGGGGAAGACAGAGTCTTTCCTCCTGTGATTTGACACCCTTCAGTTCCAGGAATGCAGCCTCCCTAGGGTCATGCATTCACCAGAACCCATGATGTGACCCACAGGGGGACACATAGAGGAGGACAAGGCATCCCAGTGGAAGACCATGAAGGCCAGTAGGTAAGGTAGGAGACTTGGGAGGTTCTTGCCACTGTCTCACCTTGTTAAACCACTGTGTAATCTGAGTTACATAAAACCCCTTTGTCTTGTCCTCTACCCAAGGAAATTTTCTTGGATTTGCTAAGTATATACAGTTGCCAAGGAGACTCTCATGTTGCTGAGTGTGGTGGAGAAAATCAACAGGCTTGCTGACTTGCCCTTGCATGCAGATATCAGCTGGGGCACTCGTATTGCCACAAGTTGAGCTCTGAGTCTCACTCTATTCACTCTTCTACTCTCAAAACCCATTATTTCGCATATCTTCTACTCTTAAAAAATCTCCAAACCTCCTCATTTCCCTCACGGTCAGTTGAAAATTGACTGCTTGCTAGTTCATTGAGAACTTGCATCCAAGGAAATAATTCCCATTGTGATAATTAATCCCGACTGCCAACTTGATTGAATTGAACGACACATGGGAGATTAGTAGGGCCCATTTAGGGTGTATCCATGAGGGCATAGCCAGAGATGATTGGCACATAGGACAGAAAATGGAGAGGAGACTGGCTGGAATGTGAGAGGACACCACACCCTTGCACATCCTCCTCTTAATGGCCGTTCTCTGGTCCTTTGCTACTTCTCTTCTTGTCAATGGTTTTAACACTGAAGTATCTCTGAGCACATTCTTTTGCTCTTTTCTACATTGACCTGCCCTCCCTTGGGGATCTTACCAAAAGAAATGACTTTAATTCCCTCAAGGCTGACATCTCTCCAGCATCTTTGATGCCAGACTAGATACTGAGGTGTCTACTTGCACTACCACTTGGATGCTTACTGGATTTCTTAAAATTAACAAGTCTAAACTTCCACTCTGCCCCAAGACTGTACCTGCTCCATGTGCACATAGTCCCATCTCAATGGAGAGAATGAAGGAATGTACAGATTGAAGAAAGGACCACGTAAGTTATCTCTTCTAATTGCTACTGAAGGAAGATCTCACTGTAGGTCCTGGTCACACAGGGACCGTGTACCCATCCCTTACAGTCACTTTGGCTGAAGCCATGAAGTTCTATCTCCTTTTTTTTTTTTTTTTTTGGTACCGGGGATCGAACTCATGTCCTTGCGCTTGTGAGACAGGCAGTGGAACCACTGAGCTAAATCCCAGGCCAAGGAGTTCTCTGATAAGACAAGCTTAATTCTTTGCTTAAAAAGTTGTCTGATAATGACATCTGACATCTAACAGTTTCTTAAGCCAGAGCAAACTAGGCTTTTGAATTGTCAGTCATTTATGTGTACATATTTAAAAATATATATATATATATACATTTATATATGTAACATTGCATGTTTGTACTTTTCTATCTCTATATAATATATGCATAAATATACATATATGTCATACACTGTGTATAAATTTTCCATACTGACTATATCTATATTATTTTATACTGGTGCTATATATATTTATATTATATATCTCTATCAATCTGTCCACATAGCTATATATATATAAAATATTATGAAACATATATGATTATCATGCCCTTAAGAGTTGTATGCCAGGTGCTATGACTGTTAATGCATGCATACTGCTTCATATTTAGTTAATTCTACAGTTGAGTCTCATCTGCAGTTAAGATTCAGGGAACTAGTGGAATAATGACAGGCAGGGTTAACAAGTGGCTTCTGGTAGAAGGCCAAAAGGACAGACTGAGAATGTTCTGCTGGCTTTCTACCACTGGTGCTGTAGTTCCAGATTCACAGGTTGGAGGTCAGCAGAAGCGGGACCAAGAACAAAGCTGACCCTCAGGAGACCAGCTTCTTAATAAAGGGTGGGGAGTTGCCAAGAAGGAGGCTCAGCAGGGGACATTCTGTACTCTTGCAGTTGGTATCTGTAGGTGCCATTGCTGTTGTCTTTACTAGAGAGCAAGATGATCCAGGGTGTCTCACGGAGCTCTATGAGATCTGTGTTGGAATCAACAAGAGCACAGCTGATTCTCATTTCCCCAAAGTCCTGTATTGAGCAGTTATTTCTAAAATGAATCTTGATATTTGGGAAAGGGTGTTGGGGACTGAGCCCAGGGCAAGGATGAGGCCATGTACTAACTAACAAGAAACATCTTTCTTCTGGGCATTTGTGGGACCAGGGCATTCAGAAAAGCAGCAATACAGACAACATCAGTCACTATAGTTGAAGGGTGGAACTCACATGGAAAAAGTACTCAAGGATTCTTCATGGGAAATGAGACCAGGGTTTAGAAAAAGAAAAACAAAAACAGAAAGAAAAGGAAAGCAGTGCTTTCTAAGCAAAAACTTATACAGCAGAAGTCACAAGAGTATAAATCTTTACTTGAGGATACAAGAATATAAAAAAAATCATGACTATTTAAATATCTAGGAGTAGCACTTGTTATCATAAAACTATCACATGAGTCTCTTGGCAGCATCTCTTATTTTATATCTTTTAAAATTCATAATTTATAGATTAGAATTTGAAGAACTTTGGTGAACATGGAAAGATTAGTAAATCAAATCTCAGTCATTCATAGATGTTCTTATAATAGAAGTGAAACTAACAGAGACACATTTTCAAAATAATTATTATGGATAGACGGCAAAAATGAGAGTACTTGCAAATGTCTCCACAGTGAATGAATCTAGGGAATGACCAGCTCCCAAGGTTTCCTGGAGACACAAATGGAGTGGCTGCTGAGCAGGTGGAGGGCTTTGTTTCCCATCTGCCATCAGCAGAATGAATACTCTTTGATTCCAAGCTGTTTTGAATTTTCCAGCTCCAAAGCCACTACTTCCGAAATTGCTAAACAATGGGTCAGTAGAATGTCTGATAATCAGCTGCTCACTCATAGTAGATCTGTTTCTAATGAGTTCAAAGGGTTTGGTTAGCATAGGCAGCACATACACGACTTTACCTTGTTCCACAGCTGGGTTGTATTGAAGCACAATCACTTACATGGGGTGTAACGTGAATTTGCTCCATCATTTGCTCCTTTTACACGCATGTGTCTCTTGCCAACAACACAGTGGAAGACAAGGACCCAGAATGAGGAAATGAGAGAAACATTGTGTGTGTGTCCGTGTCTAAATGTTTAAACATTTATTAGTGTTTACCCTATTTCTTCATTTCTTTGATTCAACCCTTGTGTGGCAAAATAGAGCAAAGAGAGGCAGACAGCCACACAGAGAAAATAAGTTGGCCTGGCTTAGAATAAAAAATGGTCTTAAATTAAGGATCCCCCTTGTTAATGGCAACCAGTTGAGATTGAGAAGTATGTTTATTTATACAACAAAGACTGGGGTCCTTGGGAGTGGCAGCCACATTTATCTTCCACTTTCATCAAGGAATTTTTATCCATCTGGAGATGCCTTGGGATCACGGAACTAACTTCATCCAAGGGTGCAAGCAGCAGAGAATAGGGGCCTTGTTTCCCTGGGGTAGGTGGGGTAGGGGGAGAGTTGTCCTCATGGGAGCAGAATACTTCTTATTTGAGCAGTGCTGAGTCTGTGGTTGACTTTCTTTCTCATGGAAAATGAGTTGGGTTCCAGAAAACACATAAAAATTTTCAAAGGCAAAAAATTGATTTTGAAAATATGAAATTGTATCAATTAATGGCAAAAGCTTAAAAATTAGGTTAGTAAAGGGTATACCCTACCATGTTCACATTTTAGAACATTTTCTATAAATAGATCTATATTTGTTTGGAATCCTGGAATTGCACAGTGCAATACCCACGCCTGTGTACACATCTTCCTTATAAAGAACTGGATGGAAGAAGTAAGCATACGAAGTCAGTTTGTCATGCCTAGGCTCTCTTTTATGTCTCACACTGCTAATTTTTTTAAACGAAGTCTGGTCTGGGTTGTGGTTTCACCTCTTTCTTCAAGATTACATTTTGCTGATCAAAGATGTGAATAGTTGTGAGAATGCAAAACTTAATATGATACAAACAGCAAGTGACTCTTGTAGATCATTTTGTTGGGTATGTGGGCAAAGGACTAGATATAGGGAAGAGGAGAGCAGGGGCAGGCTTGGCGGGAGAAGGGCAGATAGCCTTGTCTTGATATGTGGGAAACAGAGAATGGATTCCCAAATCCCCAGAAATCCCCATTCCCTCCATGCCCTGCGTTAAATTAGGATAAGAGGCACCACATTGCTGCTGCTTTCTAGGTCTCCTGCCCAGCTGGTGACGGGGATGCTGTTGCTGCCCCTATCAATGTTTAAATCCCATAGTAACAAGGCCACTCCAAACATTAGCAGGGCCAGGAGACATGGCATTGCAAAGTATCTATGGGTTACTTACACAGGTGTCTCAAAAGTCTCACAGTAAGTCAGTCATTGTATTTTGGACCCACTTAACTCTCACAACAGGGTCTCACAGTTGCTGGTCTTTGCTTATTAGTTCTGTGTGTATGTGTGTATGTGTACGCATGTAGTTGTCTCTCCCTTGAAAATGCACATGTGGGCAAGGAAGAAACAGGATGTCCATTTCAATCTGCATTCTGTATGTATTTGTTAGGTCCTAGAAGTTTCAGCCAGCTGCCTTTGTGGTTGTGTTTTCGCAGAAATATGGATTATCTATGTCAGATTAGTTTTTAACAGTGGTTCAAGTCTCCTAAAGCCCCTTCAGCAATGAGTTTCTTCTTGGTTGGGTTTTGAACTAAAATAATCTTCAACTTCCCTGAATTATGATTCCTTGCAAGACTCATGTAACTTATCTTGTAGGGTCATAGACACATGACCTCAACATCTTGCCTATCTCAAGTACAGCAGACTTAACATAGTCAAGGATGATATTTGTTATGAGAATGCATATTTTTATGCATAAAGATAGACAGAAAATTTCTTTTTCTTTTTAATTAAGTGCTGTATGAATTTTTAATATTTTAAGTGGTAGTAATATACACACAACATTAAATTTACAGTCTCTTAAAAATCTCATTTCTGTGTCTTCTCTCACATGTTGACATCCTAACCCCTATATGTATGGTATTAGGAGGATGGTATTAAGAGTCTTGGGAGGTAAATCATGAGCCTTATTCATAGGATTAATGTTCTCATGAAAGTGGTCTCAGGGAGCTAGGTAACCGTTCCACCATTTGAGGATGTCACCAGGAAACACTCATTGTGGCACATTTGATCTTGCACCTCCAGCCTCTAGCACTATGAGAAATAAATTTCTGCTTTTTATCAGCCACTTAATCTGTGGCATTCTGTTATAATAGCGTAAATGGCCTAAGACAAGTAGTGACAAGTACTAAATGTGCTGCAGTGTCAAATGTGGAAACAGCTTTGAAACTGGATAATGGACAAAGCCTGAAAGGTACATGCTACAGAAAGCCTAGCAGGCCATGAATGGACTATTAAAGATGATTCCAGTGAGATCCCAGAAATAAGGGAGACCTGTAGAGAAAGTGTCCATCTTCTTAGGGCATTTATCAGTAATCAAGAACAGAATGTAGATAGAAATATGAACGGTAAAAGCCATTCTGATAAAGTCTCAGGTGAAACAAAGAACATGTCATTGGAATCTGGAGGAAAGTCTGTCCTTACTATAGAGAAGGAAAGAATTAGAGTGAGTTTTTTGTGTTCTAGTGCTTTGTGGAAGGTAGAACTTATGAGCCATGAAGGTGGATATTTAGCTAAGGAGATTTCTAAGCAAAGCATTGAAGGAGCAGCTTGGCTCCTACTGATTGCTTATTGTAATATGTCAGAGGAAAGAAACTACTTGAAGATGGAGTTACCAAGCGAAAAAGAGCTTGAATTTACAGATTTAGAAAATAGCCTATTCATAGTGCAGAAAATGAAAACAAGTATTTGGGGGAAAGAATGCAAAGAGTGGCTAAGCATCTCTTCCAGAAGGAGACTCAACAGAAGCCAAACATTCTTCAAGATGAAAAACCAAAAAAATAAGCCCTCTCCCTTAGCAAAGTGATTTAGAGATCACCAGGGCTGGAGCTGCCACTCCCACTGCAGGTCCAAAGTGCAAGGACCCAGGGAGGCAAAGTAGAGTGAGTTCTCCTGTTCAAGGCCAGCGTACTCCTGCCAAGTGCCCCAGACACTTCGAGGTGGCTGTGCCCCAACATGTCATGAGTAGGAGCCGCCTGTAGCCACAGGATTGTAATCTCAGCCTGTGAGAGCCAGCTGTGGAAGTAGAGCCACTATTCTAGTGGTACACAGCACAGAGCATCAGACCAACTAGGATTCAGACGTGAGTGGCCCCTCCCACTCTTCTTTTTCCTTTTCCCTTTTGGAATGGGAATGTGTATCTTATGCTTCTCTTACCAGTGGATCTTGGAAGTACATAACTTGTTTGGTTCCATTGGCTCATATCTAGAAAGGAATTTTGCTTTAGGATAAATTGCACTTTGCATCTCACCCATCTCTGCTTTAGATGATATTTAGATGATAATTTGGGCTTTAGGCTTTATATAGTACATGTTTAAATGAGTTAAGACTTGTGACTATTGGAAGGAATGAATATTTTTGGTATGTGAGGACATGGATTTAGAAGATCCAGGGAAAGAATGCACTGAATTATCTGTGTCCCTCCCATGTTTTTATTTTGAAGTCCTAACCCCCAATAAATTAGGCAATGGGGACTTTGGAAAGAAATTAGGTTATGAGGGTGAAGCTTTCATGGATGGGTGCCCTTATTAAAGAAATCTCAATGGGCTTTGCTGCCGTCTTTCTGCTATGTGAGGATATAAGAAATCACTGTCTGTGACTAGCAAGAGGCCCTCACAGGAACTAGGCTGTCCTGGCACACTGATCTTGATTCTGTCACACTCTAGAACCGTGCAAAGTAAATTTCTATAATTTAGAAGCTATCCAGTTGATAGTGCTTTGATATAGCAGCCTGAATTGACCAAGAGAACATCTTAACCATGTTTAAACGCACAGTTCAATGTCATGAAATACATTTGAATTGTGCAAACATCAGTGTACATCTCTAGAATTTTGTTATCTTGCAAAGCTGAAACTCTCCACTCAGTGAAAAAAACTTTCCATTTCTTCCCTTCCCAGCCACTGGCAATCATCCTTGTAATTACTGTCTATATATTTTATTTTCAAGGTACATCCATGTTGTAGCATGTGTCAGCATTTCCTTCCTTTTGGGGCTGAGTAAATGATAGAAAGTTTTAAAGATGAATAAAGGACTCCTCCTGCTGTGACTCACACAGGGCAGGGTCCGAAACCAGGGAGAGCAGTGGGAGATGAAGAAAATCGAAAAACAACAAGAAAGAAAGACACATGACAAGATTATGCTTGAAAGCTGGGACCAGTTGGAGCCATAGTCTGTTGGGAGCTAATGGCCGCCTGGAGTCCAGCACATTCTTTATTTACAGTGTAAGACAAGCAGGAAGAGAAGGCAGAGAAACTAGTGCTACGTGGCCTGTGAGGCCTAGGCTGAACATAGCATGATTATGTCATGATCTGGGCATGTGCAGAAAGGGAACAAGGAAGAAGGATACATAATGTAACTGTCTCCTGGGCTGTGCCATCCAGGGTCTACAGTCTTAGTCTATGGAGGAAAAGGGGACTAGGGAGGAGGCGAATGGCCATCTTTAGGCTCAGCCTGTGGCACACTCCTTTCTGCAGCCTTGAATTAGCTCAGATATCTGTTTATCTGGATGGTGCTGGAGTGGTTGAGATGGACTGGAAGGGCTAACAGAAATGTAAAACTGTGGAAGAAGGAGAGGAGTGAAATCTACCTTCTGATGCAGCAAAGGGATTATACAGGAAGACAACAGAGGTGAACACTGAGTAGGACCCTGCACTGAGAAAGGATATTCCACATGTCAATTTCCCATGGCCCTCCTTTAAGACATCAGACACTTTGTCTGAAGGGTCAGGCCCTGGGGCCTTCCTCAAATGTGGAAAATGTTGCAATGAGAAGGAGGAGGAAGTTCAAGATAAGATAACTTGCTTCTTCCTACTTTAGCTTTGCTCAGGAAAGAAGAAAGGGCTGCCACATAATTTATTGTAGCAGGGGGAAGCCAAGTTGTCAGCATTCCTGAGAATTCTTGAGTTACATAGGGCCTTTGTTTAATGGAGAATCTCTTTGGGCCGCTCAGGATGGGGGGATGGGGTTGCCTCTCATCATGAAACCCGCTTTGGGCAGGGCCATGCACAGATCACATGCTTGAGGCCCTATAATATTTATCCATCAAGTTTCCACATACAAAAATCAGTATCAAGTAATACATTAGCAGTAGAGTCTCATAAAAGCTTGATTAAAACAATCTTCTAATACTGAGCACAGCTACCATGGTTGTTTTGGTAGGGTACTTGCCCTGGGATGACCCA